>CM067503.1:13763913-14101413 GCA_034509495.1 Acestrorhynchus altus | reverse complement strand
ATTATCGTGAGACGCACTTTACCCCCATCACACAGCATTCAAAATTCAGTCCCCACATGTAACTCTAAATCCACCAACATAGTATTGCTAATGCAGATGCCATTCAGAACGCTGTACACATGTACATGTAGTGTTTTATACAGTATCATGCTAATATTGTAAACTTGGATAAATATTAGGTAGTTATCATGATGTACATTTTTTTGGCATATGCCTATTCCAGGTTTGTTGATGGGGGAGGGGCATTGCAGGTCCCCCCCTGCAGAGACCAGTCACACCTCTCCCCTTGTGTTAGGATTTTTCTTGATTTTGTTTGTGAACTTGTTTGCTGAACTGTGAACATTTTTGGCAAATGCACATGTTGACCTGATGTGTGCAAACGTACGCAAACACCTGAGAGCCTCTTGGGAGATCCTCTGTGCCACATCTGTTAGTGTTAGCTTGTGTTAAGAAGCTGTGTGTGCAGTTTGAATACACATGCTCTGCTAAACCTCGCATTTTGGGCAACTTGGAAGGGAAGTGAGAAGAATTAAAAATATTTAATGGCTCTTGGAACACTTGTGTTGCAGTCATACTGTTAAATAACAGCCTCAAAATCATACCGATGTTACACTGACTTTTGTTGTAATAGGAAGAATGACGTCTCTGCTTTTGCCATTCGAGGCAGGAATTTTGCTGCACTGTTTAATGTGGAGCTGCATGAGACCTATTGTGAGAACTGGGTAACAGTGTGCAACCCAAGTCATTAAAAATAATGTGTGAAATTCTGTAATATTACTCTACTGCCAAAGCCACATTAATTATTTCACTTCAAATATCACTTCTGTGTCTCTCAGCTTGTGAACAATTGCACATGTAGAGTGTTTCCATTGATTGACTAAATTGCTAAAAGTATGCACCTTGTTCCTCGTTACTTCTGAAAAGAAGGGTATTCAAAATTTTATCCTGCTTTTGCTGTCTTTACTGTCCAGGGAAGGCTTTATTTTAGTCAGTCAATTTGGAACATTGCTTTGAGGATTTGATTGCATTCAGCAACAAAAACACTAGTGGGGTATGGATCTCAAAAGTGTTTGATGGAGTGCCATCATTCCAGAGTTCCACTGCTTCACAGCTCAATGCTGTGGTGCTTTATGGCCGTCTTGCCCATGCCTGGCTTTAAGCATGGTGCTGTTAGGCATATAAGTTCATGTTTATCTGCACTGATCCTCTACTAGGACTAAACAAGCTGAGTGTGCATTTGCACATCTGTGTCATCTGTGGATACAACTTAAAGTCGCTGGACCTTGGAACTATAGTGTATTTCTTTTACCAGCATAGTTTTGTGGAACCAGAAGTAGTCCCAGACATTAACTCCTACATAACTAACAAGAACACCGTGCTTTTGTTATCATCAGCAATAACTGCAACTACGGATTAACAGACAGTGTCATGTTGACAGTGACCTAGAAAGAGACCGAGACAGAGCAGTCATTTTCAGTGTCCTGACCATTTTCTTGTAGTTGAGCATTATTAACATTAAAGGCATAGCTGCTCTGGAAGAGAGACAGCCGATGAGAGGGAGAGAAAGACAAGGGAGAGACAGAAGGAGTCAGAGGTCTAGTCTTGTCCTGAATGGCTCATGAGCTTGACCTTTTAATCCCCTTTACAGCCTGAGTGCGCACCGTCGATGAACAGTGATCATTACGTAACCAAGTGAAGTAGGTCAGCACTGTCCCGCGCTTTCTGCCTCACTGCTCTAAACTGCCCCCTCAGTTCTGACGTGCTGCACTAAGCTCACCCTCATGGCCAGTAAGTCCCTCTCCTGCCTTTGGCTATTAGGTTGGGCTTTATCCCTGGGTGTGCCAAGGGGTTTAATTAGGGATAAGCATAGTTATTTAAATATGTATTAACCAAGAGACTAAATATGATAGGCTACTTCTAGATGCTCTTTTAGATGCTCAGTGAAGTAATGAAATCACAAACAGCTCCTTTTAAAGCTTAGAAATTTTTGAAGGACCAATGTCTAGAAAAAGTGGTACTATAAATGTTTATATATAATAAAAAGAAAATGCCACATGATTGTCTAAGTAATGCCATATGATTAAGGAACATTCATAATTTAATTATTATTAATGGAAAACTGCAAACATTTAATTGTTTATAGTGATTTATTTTTTTCAATATTTGGAAATTACAAGCCAAAACAGTTCCTAGAAGGAAGTGTGTAGCTGTAAGCAGTCTATGTAGGCAGTATCAATGTTAATACTGGGATCATTTTGTTGTTGTTTTTTACAAAATTAATAATTCATGTGTTTTAGCTCCTTCCGATATGACCCTCTGAATACTACTTTAGGCATACGGACATAAATGTTAGTGCTGAATTAAAAAGCATCCCTCTGTCTAATCTCTTTGCAGTTGGGCTTATGGAACTTGGGCTTGAAGTGGCAGTTCGCTTATTGGTGGAAAATACAACATATTCGATGTGCCATTACATAGGAACTGTATTTAATGGTGTTTTTTAGTGTTAAATTGAGCAAATAAACATTAGTACTGCATTATAATGTGCAGATAAGTTTGGATTTATATAGTGGCATGCACAATTCTGGGTGCTGTTCTATTACTATGAATAATTAAGCAAGTAAAAATGACTAAGAGGTTAAAGATGACATTTATTGTATAATCATGAGAGGAAAAGGGCCTCCTGCAAAATCAATATTACGACTTGTAAATACTCCTTCCCTGAAACACTCAATCCTTGTTTGAAGATTTTTGCACTTTCCATGCATTGCTTTTTTTGAGGTCACTCCACAGACTGTGGGAGTCATGGCAAAACCTTCAGCTTGCACCTTTTGAGGGAGTCTATTGGATTTTGAGTTGTGTTTAGGAACACCAAATTACGGTAAAAGCCATCATCTTTTCATCTGTAACTTTCATAGACAGTGTGAAATGTGCTTCCATAATTTGGTGGTATTTAAATTAACCCCTTCCTCCCATTCTCTTATTCCCTGTGCCACTGGCTGCAAAACAAACCCAAAGCATGAGTGATCCACCCTGTTCTTAACAGTTGGAGAGGGGTCTCTTCATGAAATTCTGCATCTTTTTTCAAAATATGCCTTTGTTCAGTTCAAAAAGTTGTATTTTAACTTGATCATTTGAGAGGAAAATCAAGCTTGTTTAGATGTTTGTTTTTTCCTTCTTATGACTCTTCAGTGAAGGTAATATTTGTGCATGCGTTGCTTTACTATAACGGGGCCATTTCTTGATAAATGTCATTTCTTAATCTCATCTACCTGAAAACACTGCTATTGTGTTATTGACTTCACAAGCTTTGTGGTCTTCTGTTATATTTCTTTTTTTTGTTGTTGTTGTTTTCCCCTGAGTACAAGGCAGCTGACATATAATTTACTATATTTAATCTCTTTCAATTGAAGTCTGTATAAAAATATTTCCCTGTCATTTTAGTCCATTTCTAGTTGTTTGCTTTTCAAGGTCTGACAAAACATAAAGTACGGTTGGATTTTAAAATCATGAATAATGCAAAATGTCAAAAAAAACAGCAAAGATGCATTTGAATCACTTTTTCTAATCAATGCAGTAATGCTGAATGGCAGTGTGTACACACTGCTGTTCACTAATACTGGATTCCAATTGTAGTGCTCTATCACAGGGTTTACCCCTGTCCTCCTCCCTGGGTGCCAGTGTTGTCTACACACTGTCGTTCAACTCTGCAGGCTGCCCAGATCTGATGTGGAGTGACATTATGCCCACTCCAGGCTGCCTTCCGCTACCATGGCACTAGACTCTCCATGCACCCTGAAGAGTCGCCCATTTCAACTCTGTTTTGACTGGGATGGTAAAAGTGCACTTCCACGGTCATTTTTAATCAGCTCCTTCCCTCCCTCCGCCCAGCTGACCGTGGCAGATGGAGGTCATTACCATCCAGCAAATCTGCTCAATTTACCCACCATACTGCTTCTCCTCGGATCATTGGCCTGCCCCCCCCGCCCTCCTCTCTCAGTTGAAGAGCTGTGTAGTGGCTGTGGGTGATTTAATACTTAAATACTTAGAGCTTGTTTGTGCAGTAGAATTCAGAGGCTGAGCGATAAGGAGTTACACTTTGAGTCATGATAAAACAGCCTCAGATGTTTTCCCCCCTATTTTCTATTCTATTTTTCCATCTTTACCTAGTTGTTCCTGGTTGTCTTCCAGATGATCAGTTTCAAATTCAATATTTTCCATTAGTCAGGATGGGAAAATGAATCCAAAGTTAGGGAGAAGCAGCCAACCCTGGCTTTAATAGTGTAACAGTACAGTAAATTCAGCAGATTCATGTTATGTAATCTAATTGCTAGCATGCTGTGCTTTGAGCCTATGGAGAAGTGGAGAGAGTGAGAACTAGACATGTAGGTTAAGCTCAGCTTGTGTATGTTTTGCTGGCTTTCTTCAGGGCTTCAGAGCACTAGTGTAACCCGTTCATTCTGAACTTCGAGGAGCTTGTGGACAAGCTTACATAAGAGAAGCACAGATGTAGAGATAAGGAGGGACTTTGTGTCTGATCACTTAGACTCAATAGATAGTGGATGACATATCTTGAGTTTAGGTCACTGGTTCATTTTTATGTAAGGATGTGGACTGGGGAGTTCTCTACATGCTGATTGGTACTGTTATTTGGTACACTACTGTTAGGATCATTTTTTTTTTTTTTTTTTTTTTTTAGAGAAAATACGGGAGGCTAATCATGGTTTCAGTACCCATTAATGACCCCTTTATTAACAAATAATGGTTAATAAAACCTTTTTTGCTTGGTATTTGTTATAGCCTAGCTTTCAAAGCATCAAGTAAAACTAATCTTTGGTGTAAAAGTGTACGGTTTTAACAGCACATACTGTACACTATAGATTTATTTTAGATGAGAGGTTTGGAAAAGGTTAGGGTTGCTTAATTATTTCCTGTATTTATTCTAGTGTTGCAGCAACATTGACACTGTATCCATATATGTGCCAATACTACCACTTAAATTTAGTATCATTCAAGCAAAGTTAGTTGCAAAATCTATAATACCAGTATTCTAAGACACACACACACACATAAATACATACATACATACATACATACATACATACATACATACATACATACATACATATATATATATATATATATATATATATATATATATATATATATATATATATATATATATATATAATATGTGATTTTCCTTTTTTATTGCCCTGATATTAATTAAAGTGTCAAGTAATTCAGCCAGTAAAATTTATTAAACGTCAAATTGATAAAACTGGCTTGGTATATCAGTGGTTTATACAGTGCATCTGGAAAGTATTCACAGCACTTTACTTTTTGCACATTTAATGTTACAGCCTTGTTCCAGAATGGATAAAAAAAATAATAATATAAAATTCTATAAACATGTATAAACATTCTATAAACAATTCTATAAAACTGTTTAAAATATTTTTTGAAAATAAAAACACAAAGATATAACATGTACAGTATTTACAGCCTTTGTCATGACACTCAAAACTGAGCCCAGGTACATCTTGTTTCCACTGATCATCCTTCAGATGTTTCTACAGCTTGATTGGACACCTGCAGTAAGTTCAGTTGATTTGACATGATTTGGAAACACCTGTTAATATAAGATTCCATAGTAGAGAGACAGCTGCATGTCAGAGCACAAACCAAGCTGTGACGTCTAAGGAATTGTCTGAGACTGTATTGTATCATGACACACAGAAAACGTTCTGCTGCATTGAAGAGCCAATGAACACATTCGTACATAGAAGTTTGTAAGCACCAGGACTCTTCCTAGAGCTGGCCATCAGGCCAAATGGAGTGATTATGGTACAAGGGCCTGGGGGGTGACCAACAACCCAATGGTCACTCTGACAGAGCTCCAGCTTCGCTCTGTGGAGAGAGGAGAACCTTCCAGAAGGACAGCCATTTCTGCAGCACTCAGTGGGCCTGTATGGTCAAAGGCACATAGAAAAAGATTGAACTTTCTGAAATGAATTCCAAACATCATGTCTGGAGGAACCCAGGCACTGCTCATCACCTAGCCAATACTATTCCTACAGTGAAGCATGGTGGTGGAATTGGGAGAGTAGTCAGGGTTGAGGGAAAGATGACTGCAGCGATGTACAGAGAACTCGATGATAACCTGCTCCAGAGCACTCTGGACCTCAGACTGGGACGAAGGTTTATATTCCAGCAGGACAATGACCTTCAGCACACAGCCATGATAACAAAGGAGTGGCTTTTGGACAACTTTGTGAATGTCCTTGAGTGTCCCTGCCAGAGACCAAACTTGAACCTGATTGAACATCTCTGGAGATCTCTAAAAATAGCTATGTACCTACGTTCCCCATTCAATTGATGGACCTTGAGAGGTTCTGCAAAGAAGAATGGGGAAAAAACTTCTTAAACACAGGTGTGCTAAGCTTGTAGCATCATACTCACAGAGACCTGAGGCTGTAATTGCTGCCAAAGTAGCTTCTACAAAGTATTGAGCAAAGACTGTGAATCATTATGTACATGTTTTTTATTTATTTTTTATAAATTTGCAAAGATTTCAAACAAACTTCTCTCACATTGTCATTGTGAGGTATTGTGTGTAGAATTGCGAGAGGAAAAATGATTTAACAAAAACTGTAACAAAACAATGTGCCAAGTTTAATAACTTTTTAGTAGCAGTTTTTGTTCTGTTTTTAGATCTCACTGTTCTGATTTGATAAAAAATAAAAATAAAAAGTGATATGCAGTATATGACCTTGCTTAGAGTATTGCAGTATATTGAGTCTTAACCTTGTTATGTGATGCAAATTGCAACTTCAATCCAACATTAATATCATTTCACCTCAGAAAGTGTTCCGATAATTGGTACTTATAGGAAAAAGCTCTCATATGTAGGTTTATATCGGTTGTTGTTGTGTGACTGTTGGTGTCCAGCTACCCTTCAGTGAAGTGTGTATTATTTGTCAAGATGTTTAGATTATGTAACATTCATATTATAATTATATATATATAAATATATATATTTATAATCAGATTATCATTATGTTACGCAGTGTTCTGGATGCAGTTTTGGGTGTGTTTTGTACTGACACTACAAGATTATTGTTTGTGTGGTTTATTTTTATTTTTTACACAACAGTGAGTGCACACATATCACATTGTAATGTAAAACTGCAAGTCAGCCTTTAAAATTATGACTGGCTTTGTAAAGATGTGTCTGGTTTACCCTTTGGTCTCACAGAAGCAGCATTGCACAGCCTTTTGAGGGCACTGACCAGTGAAACCCACAGTGACCCCACGCAGCACCTAGAGCGAGAGCAGGCCCTCGCCAAGCAATTTGCCGAAATTCTGCACTTCACGCTCCGCTTTGACGAACTCAAGGTAAGCCCCTCATCACTCTGTTACCACCAAACTTAATGGTGTTGATGTTTACTGAAATGAGAGACAGCTGAACCCTGTTAACAAGTCATAATATCTGGGTCTTATTTATCTCATGCTGAAATGTCTAGAAGCGTTTAATGCTGAACATAAAATGTCAACAATTCAGCACTTTTTGCTGTGATGCACATATTGGAAGTCAGTAGAAGTATAATTATAGCTGGTTTGTGCGGCCAGATTAGTGAGCACATACATGTTCATATGAACTGGCCATGTTCTTTATATTATTATAATTTACTCAGCAGATCTGAGGATTGTTAGAGTTACTTTTCTGGTTAGAGAATTAGTCTAATTGCATGGTTTGGGAGTGTTTGCGATTGTACAGGTTGAAGTGTTGTAAAAGTCGATCTGAAGTCAGTGCTCCACCAGAAGGGCAGTGTAGGTTCTGATCTGGTCTGTTAATTCCAATGAAAGAAATACTGTTAAATACTATTGCAGCCAATTAAAAGCTACCACACACTGGGAAAGAAACACTTTCCAGGAAGCATTGCAAAAACACTGTCATATCACTAACTACAATTGTCAGTTTGTCACTGTGACAGTACAGCCTGTGTGGCCCTTCTCGTCAGAGAGGTTACACTTATGCCTTGTTTATTTAATTGTATTGGTTTCTTGCAGGTACTTTACTGTTTACTTTACCAGGATTTTGTTCCTGGTTTGTGTTTTCTGTACATCATGCTAGCCAACATGGACATATCAGAATTAGCAATTAGTGTTGTCCTCCAAGGGTGTTGAACTGTCTGATAATGTTGTGATTTCAGCGGTTTAAAAAGATGAGTGGAGAAGTTATTTGGATACAAAGGCTTAACAAGCTTCTAGTTCTCAGTAACTCTAATTTCTAAATTCTGTTTTCTGTAATTGCAGACTAATATGATTAACACTCAGCTAATTAGAAGCATGTTTGCTGTTATTTGCCTGCCCCAAAGGGGTTACATTTGGATTACAGTAACAAATAAAAAATTCTTTCTCTTTTATTTTGAACTCGTATGATTTTACTTTTTCCTCTTCTTAAACCTAATATAATGGGGCTGACCCCTTTCTGTTTCACAGTGGAGACCCTTTTCCTACAGTAAAGGCCCCATCACCTTCAGTTAGTGCTTGTTTCTCAGTGTTCTTTATCAGTATAGTGAGTCATGTCAGTTAGTTTATCTAAGGGGTTCCACTCTGCTCGCCTGCATGTCTACATCTCAGACAGCGACACAACCTTTAAAGGCTGGCTAGTATCCCACCTAATGTGGCGAGGGTTAGCCGACCTCATATCTGTCACAAGCAATCAGATGCACTTCAGTCTTACTCCAGCCTTGTTTGTCCCAGAGCCAAAATTGTCGCCTTCTCCCATCTTTCTGTCCCTCTCATTTGCCCCACCCTACAAGAACACACACACACACACACACACACACACACACACACACACACACACACACACAAACGCACACACACACAAATGCACACCCAGGCATGCACCACCACACCCCGCGGCAGTGGGATGTGATGGCCCAATTAAAGAGCCCCCCAGATGGGGGTGCTAAAAGCGGGCAGGTAGGGGGTGCAAGGTGGCATGCCAGCCTCCATCCATCCTTGCCTCCTCCCTCCACCCAGCTTGGTACTGTGACCTAATTTAGCCTGCCAGTGCTACAGTGCAGCACACTAAAGTCTACAGTTGGCCCTGCTAATCTGGCACATGGATATTCTGATGGTAGTGCAGTTGGAACTGAGGTTAAGAAACCTTTGATATTTCAAATGTTAGCTCATTATTTTTGTGTTTTTATTGTGATTTATTATTATTGTAATATTACAAAAAGAAAACTGACACCAAATGTTGATTTGGTGCCTTCACCCAGAAACTGACTTTTCAAAGAGACTTTGTGATATTTTTGTGATAGCTTTATTTTTGCAATCATCACAGTTCCTTACCATTCAGTTGCACAAATGAACATCTGTGATGTCCTCTGTAATTAAATGACATTACAGAATTGTTTGCAATTTGCTGTTCATTAAATGATTAGTGAGGTTGAGTCTGAGGATAAAAGTTTCAATTGCAAATGCAGTAACAATTAACACAAATGGTTATATAAAGTATATAATTTATAATTTACTTCAGGTCCCCCAAATAGATTATACATAGTTTAGGAATGTTTACTACAACTTAGTCTTGTTTATTTCTATATAGATAATGAAATAGCTTTTCAAACTTTTGAACACAGGCATAAATAGGTTTTATTAAGGAAAATATCAGAGAACTGCTCAAATTATAATCCTAATAATATGAATTGGTCACTCTACTGTCTGACCTTCAGTCTAATATGCAGACACTCTGATCTCTCCTCTCCTGCTCAACCCTGAAAAACGTCCCTCTTGAAAGAAGCATATATCTCATTAAGCCATGTCCCCACACTGCTTTCTCTCCTGTCACAGACAGCGTGTCTTCTGCACTTAGCTTCCGCTCAGAGGAATCATGCCAGTGGGAGCAAACGAATCTAGACAAGCCAAGTGCTGACAAGAAAAGGGCTGTTTTGGCAATTTGAGACAACCAAAATCCTTTTAAGCAAAGTACTGGCTAATCCTGTCACTATCCTTTGCATTCCAGCCTGCCTGAAGCTATGTTTATTCTGCATTTGTCAAATAACCCTGTCATAGAAAACCATGCACAGAAGCTGATTCAGTGCTGAAGGCAGGCATGCTAGTGGCATCTAACCTTCAAGTCCATGCATGTAAAGCTACAGTCAAAATAATATCTTGAAATAATCTTTGAATTCTTTTTTCTTTTTCTTTTTTTTCATTTTGTTTGTTTTTCAGATGACAAATCCAGCCATCCAGAATGACTTCAGTTATTACAGAAGGACCCTGAACCGCATGAGGATTAACAATGTCCCAGTAAGTGTCCATAGAAAATGATACATCAGCTATTTATTTTAGCTGGGTGAATAGATTCTTTATGCTGTCCTTTTTCTGGGGATGTACAATGTAGAGGTTGGTGGTCCGGTTTTAATTCTTTGGACATATCTGAAATTAGCAAGATGCTTTTGGTAGACATCAACAATCTTTTGGCAGATTTCCAGTTGAATATGACCACACTTCTTGTAGATTTGTGGGTTTTCTGGCACAAACACAACTTTTAATCACACACAAGCTTGAGGTCAGGACTTGGAGTAGGCCCTTTGAAAAGCTTAACATTGGCCTGTTTTACTTATCCACCATTGATGCATGTTTGTGCCAATTATCATGTTGGAACACAAGATTTTACCGTCTAGCCACAAGATTCTACTGTCTAGCTCCCACCACCGTGTTTAACAGTAGTACAGTGTTCTTAAATACCTCACCTTTCCTCTTTCAAATATACTTGTGGTCATTGTGACCCATCACCTCAATCCTTGTCTCATCTTGTAAAACCTTCTTCTAGCTAAAACATTTAGTTGAGCATCAAAGTATCTGTTTTGGAGCAAGGACGTATTCTTGTTTCTGTTCTGCACACACACACACTCACACTCTTACTATGTTGTGTTGGAGGGCATTTGGGGGTCATGCATGCATGGTCTCTACCCCATTTGCCCTCTCTATCTTACTCTCTCTTCTTCCTCATAATTTTCTAAGTCCACAGGGGCATTTGAAGGGTTCCCAAATTTATACTGCCTCTTTGCCATTTCACTAACAGCCTGCTTCACTACCACACACACAAACACAAAATGACCCTCTGGGGACCAGCAAGACCCAAACAGAAAAGCCATCCCACGGGGAGATTCACTGAGTGTGAGGCGATTGCTGAAGTGCATTGAGGTGCACCGACACAAACCCCAGCACCTGAACTGTGGTCTGCTGCACACACACTTTCCCAGGAGACGTGCCATGCTCTCTCTTAGGAAAACCTAAAATCTGAACTGAGACCTGCTTAATATTCACCGCTGAGGGACTCATCACTACCTCGATACAGTGCACAGAGGAGTAGGGCTGGTATTCCCCTCTTACTTTCTTATTGAACCCAGTAACCCCTCTGCCATGGCAGTCCTCTGGAGCCCTGGGCCTGCAGTGTATCAAGCATTGGCGCTAAACTAAGCCAATGTTTAATTTGGGCACATGCTTTTAGGTCTTGCCCAACCACAATATGCAGGTGCAGGTAATTTACTGTATGATGAATTCATTCATTTATGAAATCAGACAAATTTTGCGTAAAGAGTCAAAACAAATTTCTGTCTGTTGCTTAGCTTTCATGGGTTTGTGGTTAATAGCTCTGGATGGTCCAGCTTTTTCACAAAGTATTAAAGGTCAGAAAAAGGGGGATTCTAACTATCGTAAAAACATATAATAATAATAATAATAATAATGTTTCAGAGTGGTTTAATGTGAAATGTGCAATGCTGGAGGGACTTACTGAATTGTTTACAGTGGTGAGATAGGAGCTAGACATCCAGAGATCTCTGTAACAGCTACATGAAAAGATAGCATTGAGATAGTTATGGCTTGAAATGCTCTGGCATTGTGTGAGCATGTTAACATGGAGCAGAATCTCTCTTTTCAGCATCTTGTGGAACTCATTCCATGAAGAATTGAGGCTGTTCTGAGAACAAAGGGAGGTCCAACCCTGTATGAGTATGTTCCTAATAAAGTGCTCAGCTCAGTGCATGTATAGATGTGGGTCTTCAATGTGAGAGCTATAAGATAATTTAAAAGCTACATCATCATCATCATCATCATCATGTATCATTAAAATAATGATGCATTTTGATCAAATATTTTTAGATACTTGTCTACAGGGCATGCTGTAGCTGTGCTTGTATCTGCATTTCCTTTCAACAAACCTGCGATTTTTGATTCCTGCTTAGATCAAAGTATTAGTTTTCTTTAATATTGTGGACATAATGGGGTCAGTTTTTCCAAGATAACTGGTTTCTGTCGTCTCTTTCTTGACTTGTCTTTTTTCCCGTTTTCTCTAAATAAAGAAGAAATCTATTTTTATTCTCTTTGCAGGCAGAGGGAGAAAACGAGGTCAACAACGAGCTGGCCAATAGAATATCTCTGTTTTATGCTGATGCCACACCCATGCTGAAGACGTTGAGTGATGGCACGACAAAGTTTGTGTCTGAGGTAAAAAAACGCCAGTTTGTGACAGTTAAACACTGGTTATTAACACATTTTCATCATATGTAATGTACTGACAGATCTCACCTTTTATCTTTGTACAGAACAAGAACTTGCCTATCGAGAACACCACAGACGTTTTGAGCACTATGGCAAGCGTGTGTAAAGTCATGCTGGAGACTCCGTGAGGCTCTTTTCATCTTTTTAAAAATGAAAATGGAAAAAATTTAAATATACATTTTTATAGCCATAATATTAACACCAATGACAAGTGAAATGAATAACGTTTGTTTATCTGCTTTCAATGGCACCTTTCATGGTGCAGCATGTGAACATTAATTTCTTAAAGCTGATGCATTGGAATGAGGAAAAATGGCCAAGCATAAGAATTGCGATAACTAGACCACTAGATGAGAACATCTCCAAAACATCAGGCAGGTCTTAATGGGTGTTCCTGGTATGCAGTAGTCAGTACCTAACAATGCTCAAAGGAAGGATAACCTGTTTTGCATGGATGTGCAAGACTTATAGATGCTCATGGAGGTCTCACCTCACAGGTTACAGGATTTAAAAGGATCTATTGCTAAGGTGCCAAATACCACAGGATGCATCTTGTGGAGTCCATGCCTCTATGGGTCAGAGGTGTTTTGGTTGGATGAAGGAGACCTAGACAGTATTAGGCTTTTAATGGTGTTAATCTTATGGATCATTGATGTGTGTACAATATATAGAAATTCACATTGTTAAAATAAATACAGAATGCCCTACTCCCATGCTGGAGCCTCCCTCATTGCACTGTTTGCTTTGCTGTGGTGCTTTTGCAGTGAGTACCGTAGCCGTTTCAGCAGTGAGGCCACTGTGTCCTTCTGTCTGCGGGTAATGGTGGGAGTAATCATCCTCTACGACTATGTCCATCCTGTTGGTGCTTTTGCCAAGTCCTCCAAAATAGACGTAAGTTTAAATTTTTGTGTGTGAATCATTGAATCCAAAACGTTTCAAGGTAAAGTAATAGTCTGGTGAAATCAAAAAAACACAATTACTCACTTACCACAGACGCAGCCAAGAAGTGTTTTACATCTGAAGTTTGCTTCCTTGATTTTGTAGGCTAATGTTACCAATGTTACTGTCTCTCCCTCCCTTTTCCCTCAACAGTTAGCACAGTTTTAGCTAGAATAATTGGTAGATAGCATCTTATCCAGTGAGGTTTCATTAGCAGTTTCAAAAAGATGCAGTTAGCTGCTGCTGTCGTAGAAAAAACACTTTTTGTTCCATAAAGAAAGTGTTGGTTAAAGGCATACACTGAGTAAATACACCCATAGTTGTCTAATCTCTTTGAAGAAGTAATGCCAATAAAAGTAGATAAACATGTGTGGTCTGTTTTAATGAGTGTGTTCAGTCTATCCTCATTGTGAAATCTGTGTCATTGAACAGATGAAAGGATGCATTAAAGTTCTTAGAGATCAGCCTCCAAACAGTGTGGAAGGTCTACTAAACGCACTCAGGTAAGTAAGGATTAGCGCTTTATGCTACAAAAATTGATCAAGCCTTTTGTTGTTGGCTGAAGTCACTTTAAAATGTAACTTCAACTGTGGACACCATTTCACTTCGCTTAGGAACTTTTATATACTAATTGATTTGGTTTGGGTACTTGTGTTTAACAATGGGAAAAACAATAAAGGCATGAATTTTATTTCAAGAAATTAAGACATTTTCACAGTACTTGTTTCTATTACAACATTTATTTTCTGACATTTGATTTAAAATGCAAAATAGGCCAGTGACAGTACATTGAACAAGAATGTAAAAGTACTTTTAGAAACTGTCCAAATTGTGTAGATGATTGAAAATCAGTATTTCAGACACTGTGCAGCACTACATACGCCCTCTCTGTATTCAAACATGCACATTGTCAGTCTTCTAGATATCATTAAAGCACATATTTCCTAGCCCTACTTTACCTTAAAATAAGACAATTCATTTGAATTCATTTTCCCCAAACCTAACCTCACTTAAACTTTAAAAGATTAAGCTGTTAAACAGAATCTCAGATGATTATCAATAGTGTTGAGGTCCATTTCATTTGAGGTTTAGAACTAGAATGAAGTTTTAGGTTTAAATGATGCTACAAAGGTGTCTTTTTGAATTGTCATATAAGAACCACTTTCGGTTCCATAAAGAACTGTTTTAAAAAAGTATTTGTATAGTGCTTTTTACAACAGCTACAAAAGCAGCTACAAAATGAAAGCTTTATAGAAATTTAGTTATAACGCAAAAGATCAACAAAACATTGCTGTGTAGCACCTTTATTGCAAGTACTGAAGTGTAGCATTTTAGTCCACATGTGAATATACTTCTTATGTAAGGTAAGTTGTACATTGCATGTGATGTCCTTGGAAAATCAAATCTCATCTCACCATGTTTTCATCATCCGGCTCACTATACTGGTAAAGCAATCAGTTGGAATTCTGAGGTGAATTTCCTTACTTTCACCTTTTCAGCCTACAGCAGTTTTGCCCCCGCCTACTCCCGCTAAATTTATAAAAAGTGTTTTTGCCCAGGCTGCTTTTTGAATGAGGCTCTTTACAGGCCAGCCAATCCGGGCCACCCTTGCGCCACAGCAAATAGACATATGCTAGCTAAGGAGCCACAAGGGAGAGAGCAGGAGCTGCATGTTGCCAATCCTTGACCTACACTTTGGCAGGCCTTCTGGTTTCGTTCTGCCATTTTTAAATGCAGACTTCTGCATAAAGCTATATTGTGAAAGCTTTATGCTTTGGTTAGCCTTGTAATCTGAAAGAAGCAGTAACAGGAACTGTGTATAACATCTCTTTTAAGAAGATTGGCTTTCATCCTTGAGTCTTGTTAGAAATGAAGCCAGTAAACCTGAATCTCTCAGTTTGTTTATTTATGTGTGTGAAAGCACTGCAGTCTCCCTGAAGTGTGAAATACTGAAGGTTCACATATTCATATTCTTTACAGGTATACAACAAAGCATCTGAATGATGAATCAACCGCTAAGACCATCAAAGCCATGCTGCAGCCATGAAGCAACTCTGGGATAATACACCACTGGCCTTGCGCAGGTGTTCAGGGGACGCACTCCCTCCCAAACAATGGCAATGCACAGAATGTTTTCATTTTATAAACGCATAAAAATCCTAAAAAAAATTCTGTGCCAAACTGATTTTGGTAAAATCTTGATTTTAAAACTTCCAAAATACAGCCATGCCTCTGTTGGCAGCTACAGTATGGAATAAAAAGAAACAAAAGTTAGCTTATTTTTGTGGTTATTGTTTTAACTTTGCTTGTTTCCCTATAAAAAGGGAGGGAGAGTGTTTTGACTTGAAAATGAAAAAAGAGATATATATTGACAGAGATATATATATTATTTTTTTGTTTGAATTAATATTTAATATTATGTCCTCTGCATGACATAATGTTCCCTCTATTTAAGAAAAAACTAATGTTTCAGATTTGTTTGTCTGCTTGGTTGTGTGTAAATTCTAAAACTAAGTGAATTTAAATTATGTTTTGCTATTCAAATGGTACATGTCAATGCAGAGATTATCAAATGATAGTACTGTTGGAGTTTTATATTTTTTATAGGTCTTGATTTCTGTGGGTTTTTTTCATAGTTGTGATTTTTTTTTTGTTTTCTTTTTTGAAAACTAATTTCAAAATTGATAGATGAATACTGAAATGAGGTTTTGATGTATGATAACTTGCAATGTGATGTTTAAAAAAAATAAAAAAAAATCTTTCATTTTTGTAACTTTGTTTAATTTTGAGTTTCCATTAATTTAGATATTTATTTCTTTATTTCTTTATTTATTTATTCCAGCTTACCTTTGCATGTGTTTTATCATTATACACACGTGACAGTATCCAAAATAAGAAAGGCTGTGCATATTTTTATCTACATATTTTCATTGGTCATGTGAAGATACAGCAAAATATGTTTGAAGGTGAAATTAGTTTGTCAGTTGTGTGAATGGGTGCCTCTTTCATTTAAAGAATAAGGATCTCTCAAAATCTGGTCTTCACAGCATGTGTTTGCGAAAATGTATCATGTCATGAACAAAGGGGATTTCTGAAGACCTCAGAAGAGGAGTTGTTGATGCTCATCAGGTTGGAAATTTGGTTGGAGAGTTTGGACAGTCAGATAGATTGTGTACAAATGGAGGAAATTCCAGACCATTATTACCCTCCATAGGAGTAACCAACACAGATCATGCCAAGGGGTCACAAAGGAATCCAGGGTAACTTCTAAACACCCTATTCCACCTGTGAAACGTGAAATTCTGAATGATAAAAACACATTCTGTGAGCTGAATCAGAGAATGTGGGTCACGCTGCAAAGAAAGGTTAAAGAATGGCCAAAACAGCAGTTCCCAGAAACATTTGATTGCAGTTATTGTAATACAAAGGGGTCACATCTGATACTGAAAATAAAGGTTTACACACTTGTGCCACTCATAGATGGGTAATGTTCTATCACAGGTCAAATAACCAGTAATTCTGCTGTTGAATGTGCAATAGTGTGTTCTCTGTAGATATATGTGCGATATGAACACTAAAGTTAGCCAATTACTATATTATTAATATTAATATTAATATACAAATACCTGTTTATTTTAGTCTAAATGGATATTTTGAATTCTTCAAACTATTGTTTTACAATAAACTCTTCTAAAAAAAAATATTTAATATCACACCTCATACGATGTAATGACTTGATCAGCTACAAAATTGAGTTGATCATTGTACCTTGTGATTATTGGCTTTACAGCCAGTGCCATTTTCACAGCTGTATGCAAATATAAAAATGGGATACAAAATTTCCATTATTCAGGAAGGAGGCCTTAGGTACCAAAGTGCCTATATCCACTATATACAGAGAGTCACTTTGCCATTGCAGCTGCGATGAAAGAGATAAAAAACAAAACAAACAAACAAACCAAAAAAAACTATATGATTAGTCACAAAATGTGTTGAGTTGAAAAAAAAAAAGATTTTGAAACTCTGATTTGATTTATGTAGGCTTTTGGATTCAGTTGCATTTGCTTTATTGGTGCTCATTGTAATTAATTCAGCCTTTCAAATTTTTTTTTTTTAGAAAGAATAAACTCTTAATTTATATGATCATCTCCACTTTCTGTTGTTGGATAGACTAGGTTTTAACATTGCTTGCATGATAGAAACTGTGAACTCAATTCAGCTCTGTACTGAAAATTCCACTTGATCAGAAAGGTTCTAAAATTAGATCAGCATTTTATTTTGTGGAAATTATGCAGACATCTAGGCAAATTAATGTAATGGACTTTTTGGGGGGTAAATCTCAGATACGAGCCCAAAAACAAACCTGTCCGCATGATTGAGTAAAATGGGTGTATTGTGCACAGACCTTAAGTGTATCTACTCCCCAGCGGGCATCAGGAAAGACCACATTTACTGCACTTCTCTGTTCACTGCACTGACAATCAGCTGGAATTTGCTCTGGCTGCAAGAGCTGCTTTCTACTTATGGAGCCGTAAATGGCCTTTCTCCAACTACCTCCAAGCTACTTTATTCTCCAGTATGCCAGCAGGAAACCTAAAATCTGAATCATGTCTGATTTTCAGGTCTGAAGAGAATAAAGCTCAGTGTAGGTCAGAAATATGCACTGCTGAAAGAGACTGCTAATGTTTAAAAATGGTCTTAACTAATTTCTGCTTTTTGTGTGTCATTCACTGACCATGTTAACACACACACATACTGTATATATATATATATATATATATATATATATATATATATATATATATATAATAATTTCAATACAATTTAATGTACAATACTTTTTCCATCTCCCCACCTGCAATTTTTTGTAATTTGTCTGCATATATTTTTGATTTGTTTATTATTAATAATGTTGTAGACACTATACTGTATATACTACACTTTATCTGTTCCTGTACTGAGTTTCTTTCTATCCTTTTGCTGCTTCAACATGAATTTCCCCACTGCAAGACTAATAAAGGATTATCCTGTCTCTTAACTGCAATTCACAGTATTCACAACTGACAAACTGCACACCTGAGTAAGGATTGATCTGCATCCCAAGAGAAAGATGAGAAAAGAAAGCGGAGGAAAGCTGAGGGATATTATATGAAGAGAGAAAGTGAGGAGGGGGTGGAGGGTGTGGTTCCAGCACAGTGGATGGGTCATGTTCTTCTGCAGTAACTAAGGGCACACATGAAGGTCACAGAGAGGAGGGTGGGCACTGCAGTACGCTTTGGATACTCTATGAAAGTCGTGGTTGGGGGGGATAGCACTGGGTGTGTCCTGTATCTATGCAGCTTTGCTTTGTGAAGGGGGAGACAGCGGGGTCTTCTGCCTGGGTGTACTTCCTCTGCAGTGCCATGGGAATGAACTGAAGATAACAGAAGGGTGGGTTTGGGAGGATAGTGATGGACCTGGATAAAAGGGTGGGGTGCTGAGCTGCTCTTGTGTCATTTTATAAAGCTGTATATTTGTCAGTGTTAAGTTCTCACGTACACTGCATTTTTAATATCACTGTTAATATTCTAATCTTATTAATCTATTAATGCTAAGATGAAATATTTAAATTGTGGTTGTGGTTAGTGTTTATGGTTTTAATTGGTTTAGGGATATAGTTAGTGTTTAAACTTGTGGTTTTACATGGTTTTTAACATGGTCGATCTCCAGCCAAGTTTAATAGTTTCGTTACTCAAACTTCCTACTTTGCTTGGTAATTAACTGAAGAGGTTAATCAGGTGTGCTTGAGTAAAGCCACTACCAAACTTAACTGGAGATCAGTCCTCCAGGACTGGATGCACACCTGGATTAGAGCTATGGTTTTAAGTGGTTTAGAGTCAGGGTTCAGGTTTAGATTTTGGGTTGGAATTTAAAGTCATGGTTATAAGTGGTTTAGAGTTAGGGATCAGGTTTAGAGTCGTGGTTATAAGTGGTTTAGAGTTAGGGATCGGGTTTAGAGTCATGGTTTTAAGTGGTTTAGAGTTAGGGATCAGGTTTAGAGTCGTGGTTTTAAGTGGTTTAGAGTTAGGGATCGGGTTTAGAGTCATGGTTTTAAGTGGTTTAGAGTTAGGGATTGGGTTTAGAGTTATGGTCTTAAGTGGTGTAGAGTTTGAATTATGGTTTGTAGTGTTTTAGGGTTATGATTAGGGTATAGAGTCATGTTTTAAAGTGGTTTAGAGTTAAGGTTAGAGCTATGGTTTAAAGGTTTAGGCCTATGTTAAAGTTTAGGGTTACAGTTATGGTTCGGGTTTATAGTTATAGTTGAAAGTGTTTTAGGTTAATGGCAAAGACTAGGCTTAAGAGTTATGTAAATGTTTTGGCAAAGGGTTATGATGATCGTCTGAGATTATAGCTAGGACTGGTTATGGTTTAGTTAGGACTAGGGTAATGGTAATGGTAATGGTCAGCTTTTAGGTTAGAACTATGGCTACAATTTAGGGATATGGTTTTGGGTTAGGGATAGGGATTGAGTAAAGGGTTGGGATTTAAGGTTATAGTTAGGGTTTAGTATTATGGTTAGGTTTAGGTTTTCTCCTGCAAATATAATTTAGTTTTGTAAAACATACTTGTGCATCATTCTGAGTGAAAAATAACTGCATTCAGAATATTTTGATGAATATATTTATTACAATGCAATATTTTTATTTACAGATTGTATTCTCTAATAAGACTTGTTTCATGTTACTGCATTCATCATTGTTATTCTTTCCCTTTTCTTTCTTTGCTTTTTTTTCTTTTTGGAAGAATTCACTTCAAAGGTCAGACATGTCAATATTTTATGGTGCTCATTAATGTTTGATAAGTACTGTAAGATACAGATCATGTGAGGCCTGGAAATGAGGGGATGAGGGGATCTCAGCAGGAGTTCCCCACCCTAACAGCATCTGAACAAGCCTGGACCTAAGTGTTTGGATTAGACCCAGCTTCTTCAGACCAAATCCTATGTACGGTGATGTAAAAGGCCAGACATACTTATAAATCATTAGCATAGAACAAATGAGTCTTCTAATGGAAGGGACAGGGCCAGTATAGGCGCAATGTTCAATGTTCATGTAGCTCCTAAATGATAAGAGGAGACGGTCAAATGTTCATAAACTATTTTAGTGTATGTTAATGTGAGAAGATTTTAATATATACATACAGACATACAACTTCATTACAGTTTTCCTCATTTCAGGGCACCATAATATTTGGGATTGGTGCTGAGTATCTCATCTGCTGATGCCGAGCTTCTTATGCAGCCATCTTCTGTGCTTGCTGGTTTTGAGGCCTTATTCCCTTAACTTTCTCATCAGCATGGGAAATGCATGCTCAGTTGAGTTTACACTGGGTGACTAACTTATAAACGGAAAATGTCTCAAAAACAGTCCCGAGGGCACAGTACTTCATTCATTTGTAATGTAACATTCACATAACAGAAAAGCAAATATGTGTGGGTTTTATTTAATTAATTAATTAATTTATTGGATACAGATGATTCCAACAAATGGATCAGATTATAAAGCACTGCATTGTTTAAGATTAATGAAACACTAGGATATATGAAATACAGTGTCCCCGAGCGATAAAAGAACCTCTGCGGATGCAGCCTCAATTTTCTGTGGCTCAGATTTATCATGTGATAACTGACCTTTCACACTCAGGTAAGACTCGTCTATTCTCAGCCATTATATATAGAGAGACAGAGAGTGAGAGAGAGACTTAGAAGTGCCCTTTTGTCCTTCTTCTACACAGTGATTGATGTGCATCTCTGCTTCTATTTCTCCATCTTTCCTTTGGTTGACAGATGAACCTAATTTCAGCAGAGTCCTATTCTAACCTAAACAGAATGGGAATCAAACAAAGAGAATTCCTGTTATTATATATGCATGTTTGTGTGTGTGTGTGTGTGTGTGTGTGTGTGTGTGTGTGTGTGTGTGTAGCACAAACCTGGCATTAGACACGTGTTCATGTTTAACTGCTCCAGAGAGTTCGATTCTTTTGGCAGTTCTTCTCTACAGGAACTATTCAAGCCAAGTGTGCATTTGCATGTGTGTCAGCAATGAGTGCAACTTAAAGTAGTTGAATACATTCATCATATGGGGTGTCCACAACCATTTATCCTGCTTTATTTAATTTGTGAAATATGCCATCATACACCATCATTCTTTATGTTTTACCCCTTTGAGATTTTCTCTATTGAAATGTGTTGTGAATGGAGGCTAGAATGCTACTAGAACTTTACTGCTATTAGTCAAAGAGAACCATATCCAGCACAAAACACATTTTTAACATTTGATTTTATCAATCAAATTTCATTTTTATAGCACTTTTTACGACAAGGAGTTGTCACAGAGCAGCTTTACAGAAATCTGGGTCCAAGCCTCAAATGAGCAGACAGTGGGCAAACAGTGGCAAGGAAAAAGTCTCTCAGGCTAGGAGGAAGAAACCTTGAGAGGAACCAAGACTCAAGAGAGGAACAAAAACATTATCCAATATGCAAAACACTTGTATGTAAAATCAATTGTCTCTAGTTTTTCAAACAATGACTTAACTAATAATAACAGAAAGCATGTATGCAGTGCATATAAAGCTCACTCGTACTGGTTTACTACCAGAATGATGCCGTCTTTAACAAGCACATCAGATCATGATCAAAAGAAACCCCAGCTGTTTGAAAATCTATTGAAATATATCAGTTTGGAAAGGGTTACAAAATAATATCAGCGATGCTCTAGAACACTATCTACAAAGTGGAATAAAATAAAGTTACTTCAACTGGTTCTTTAAGTAATGCCAATGAAGAACTACTTCAAACAGAGATATGTCTGTGTGATGAACCTTTACAAAGGAGAATCGTTTTCAAGTGATTTTTTTCAGAGTATCTCTTTTTCAAAGTATCTTCATGCCCACTTCTCTAAAACAAGCACTGCTCTTTAGGGATCCAATTGGTTCTTCTATGGCATCACTTAAAGAAACATTTGAACAACATTTATTTTTAGCTGCTGAGCGCAAAGACATTGATTATCTTTTCCATGAGTGTCTGGTCAGCCGAAATGTCATCCAGGATGCAGCAGCAACTTGTTGAGGAAGTTTACAAGGTTCCAGGAGAACATTCAAGGCACTGCAGGTCTTTCAAGCCTCAGCTACATTCTGGAGCTATATATGAATTCATACATATGTGATTAAACCAGTAGTTCATAAATTATACGATTTCTAGTAAATATAGCTTTTTAACTCACAGTTGCCAAAAAATCCCTTTGGGCATAATGTCCAATTAACAGACCAGTCAAACACAATGTGACCCTGTATTTCACAGTGGGAACAAAATACTAACATATAAAGATGGTGGTGGTAGAAGGATGTTATGGAATCTTTTGCTTCTTCAGAACCTGGTCAACTTTCTATTACTGAAGAGCTCATGAATTCCATTATATATCTAGCAGGACTATAAAGTCTCCAAATGGGCTTTAAAATAATAGAACTGCATTCTCCAAAGTGATGGAGCTCTACTCAATACATTTGGAACCAGTTGGTGTTTGTGATCCAGAACCAATCATCCAAATGGATTGAAATCCTCACAGCAAAGTTTCAACATGTGAAAAGCCTTTCCCAAAGAGTAGAGACTAGTAAAGCTCATAAAGAGGGGACAAACTAACACACTCAAATTTAGTAGAAACAATCTGTTAGCATATACAATATTTTCACTGATGCACTTTTCTGTGTTTTCCCTCCAGATTCACTGGGGTTTTCTTGAATGTGTCGTGGGTGAGTCAGACCTAGTAGAGAAAGAGGAACAAACTGTCAGCTAGATATCTAAATAGTATTTCAGAATTCACAAGCTCAGGGATATGCACCATTGAATGTTGAAAGGATGGTGAACCACAGTACCCAACTGTTCTTTCTTTGACTATTACGATACAGTTGTAAAGAGGAATGATATGGTATTGCTCAATGCATAGTCACCACGGTCACGGCAAAGCCATTTTCTAAAGATTGTCAAAGTCAAAGTCAGCTTTATTGTCTTTGTCTATAATGCTGCAACATGTACAAGGCATACAAAGGATTGTATGTTGTATTGTAAGTATTGTATTGTGAAGAATCCTGAATTCACATGAACATCATTCAGTTGAACATCATGGAAGCCTGGTGGGTGGAGCTGTCCCTCAGTCTGGTGGTTCTGGCTTAAAGACTCTGCAGTCTCCACCCTGATGGCAGCAGGCTTAAGGAGCTGTGGAGACAGTGGGTAGAATAAATAGTATCTTATAATATTCTTTCCATTCTTTTCGATAGCTTATTTCAGAAATGGTTTAAGCAAAATCCCATTTAAACGGCCAATGAAATGAACTATGTAACGAGTAACAGATCACATGTACATTAGCCTTAATAGGAAGCCTTAACACACTTTAAAATGAGGGTTCTTCAAGGATTCTTCAGTAAAGTAAAAAGTTCTATATAGAACTCTGAACACTCAAAGAACCCTTTGAATGAATAAATGGTTCTTTGCATCATTAAATGGTTCAACCGATTGTTGGAGAATGTACTGTAGGGGGTTTTATATACAACCTTTTGGAAAAGGGTTCTACGTGGCACCAAAAAGTTTCTACTATTATTAAAATAAGATAATCCTTTATTCGTCCTGCTGTGGGGACATTGACATTATTACAGTAGCAAAGGGATAATGATGGACAGTATGGAACTCAGTACAAGAAAACAGATAATAGATAACTACAGTGCATCCAGAAAATATTTACAGCCTTTCACTTTCTGCACATTTTGTTTTGTTAAAGCCTTATTCCAAAATGAATTCAATTCTTTTCTTTTTACACCAAAATATAACGTACATAAGGATTCACTGCCTTTGCAATAACACTCAAAATTGAGCTCAGGTGCATCATGTTTCCACTAATCATCCTTCAGATGTTTCTATAGCTTGATTGGACATGATTTTCAAAGTTCCACACCTATTTATATAAGGACCCATAGTAGACAGTGCATGTCAGAACACAAACCAAGCCATGAAGTCATTCATTAATGCATTTTTTTGTAGACCTCCAAGACAGGATTGTATCAAGGAAGGGTACAGAAAATAACTCTGCTGCCCACAGTGGGCTCCATCATCCATAAATTGGAGAGGTTTGGAACTATAAGGACTGTTCAAAGAGCTGCTTGCCCAGTGAGAGGTCGTGGAAAGAGGGCCTTAGACTGGGAGGTGACCAAGAACCTAATGGTCACTTTGACAGAGCTCCAACATTACTCTGTGGAGAGAGGAGAACCTTCCAGAAGAACAACCATGTCTGCAGCACTCCACCAATCAGGCATGTATGGTAGAGTGGCCAGAAGGAAGACACTCCTTAGTAAAAGGCACATACTGCCCATCATGAATTTGCAAAAGTCACCTAAAGGACTCTCAAACCATGAGAAACAAAAGGATTGAACTTTATGGACTGAATGCTAAACATCATGTCTGGAGGAAACCAGGCAGTGCTCATCACCTAGCCAATACTATTACTACAGTGAAACATGGTGGTGGCAGTGTCATGCTGTGGGGATGTTTTTCTGCAGTAGGAACTGGGACACTAGTCAGGGTCTAAAGAAATGTATGCAGCAATGTACAGAGACATCCTTGATGATAACCTATTCCAGAGCGCTCTTAAACCCAAATGAACATCTCTGGAGATATCTAAACATGGTTTTGCACCGACACTCCCCATTCAATCTGATGAGGTTGAGAGGTTCTGCAAAGATGAATGAAACTTCGTAAAAACAGGTGTGTCAAGCTTGTAGCGTCATACTAAAAAGACAATGTATTAATTGCACCTGTCCAATAAATCAGGTAATGAGTTCAGAGGAAGAATCCTTCTCAAAGTAAAACAGGTCTGAGAGAGCCAGAATTCCTGCTGGTTGGTAGGTGATCAAATACTTATTTCATGCATTGAAATGTGAATTAATTATTTAAAAACCAAACAATGTGATTTTCTGAAATTATTTTTAGATTCTGTCTTTCCCAGGTTAAGTGTACCTACGATTAAAGACCTCTCCGTTTTTGGTAGATGGGAAAACTTTGGCAAAATCAGCCAAATACTCATTTTCCACACTGTATATATCCACTTATCTTTCTTAGTGACTGATTTCTCCCACGTGAGAGCAGACAGATAACATTAGATAACTTGAGCAAAGTGTCAGTTATGATAAAGCTTCAGGATGTTGTGATAAAAATGTAAAAAAAAAAAAAAAAGAAAAAAATCAGTGCCCACATGGATACTGTTTCATATCACTGAGGTTTTTAAGGACTGTGCTCTTTTCCTCTTGTCAGCGGGTGAGATGGTCTTTCCCAGACCTCTCTACACTATGAGGGATCTTGGGCTGAAAGTGAAAGGAGACAGTGAGAGATGTGAAGGATGTGGTTGGGGCCAGGGGCCCTTACAGTGGCAGCCCAGTCAGCACATAGACATGGGTGCAGTTGCCGCAACTGCACAACTTGGTTTGCTTGTATAACTATTACACTTATGCACATTCACACGCATCTCCCTCACACTTGCATTTATTTTTTTTTTCTTTGACAAACTGACTCACACATTACACGTGGCACCACTTCAATATTCACACAGTTTAACCCGTAGAGGACTGGATTTATTACTGTTTGGCTATGCAGTTAATTTAGTTAATTAATTAATGAATATGGTTGATGTTGCTTAACCCTTTTCCCTTTAACTCTTTCAGTGAGTAAGTTCTCACTACCAGTAATAAAAGAAGGACGAGTGCAGTAGGCTTTTTTGTAAAATTTGGTAAATTCTTCACCATTTCAGAAGGAAAATCCCCTCATTTTAGGGATGTGCTGTTTGTTTTGGGAAGAATAATCCATGGATTTAGAATTGTATTATACAGATTCAGAATTAGAGCTGATTGCACACTGAAAGCTGAATGTTTGGATCCCAGAGCTGGGATCATACTTGTGCAAGGATTAATCTGTAGAAACCTAGACCAATTTTGCTGGATGTATTTGTAGTTTGGTGTAATTTTATTGACTAAAGTATTTATAGGAGACAGTCACACATACCAGATATTATTTTTAGGAGATCCGAGATTTGAGATGTAAATATTAACAAAATTTAGATATGCTTATAAAATGTCCAACTGGACAGAGTGTGAAATTGAATAACTATGAGTTATTTGTAATAATTAGGATATTTTTAATAATACAATATTTAAAATACTTGACAGTCATCCAAATAAAAAATAACCTAAATGTCCTTTTTTTTTAATGTACATATAAGTATGAGCCCTTCTCAGGACTTTTATTCTGAAATGAAACCACTGTGAACAAAGAAAGAGAACCAACAGCCCCTGCTTTCTAATTTCTTCTACAATCCAATATCTGGGTCAGTGATGTCACTAGCCCTGCACCCTCTTAATGATCAGTTAGGGTCTGCATGCAGGTTGAGCATTACCAAGTGGACAGAGCAGTAAACAGGCATTGGCAAGCTTCTTTTGCATTCAAACTAGAGTTTAAATTCAATTGAAAATGACTGAATTTGAGCTGTTTCCGAGCTGGATTACTCACTGACAAGTTGTAACACAATGATGACCACCATCCTTAGACAGTGTCTTGTAGTTTGTTATGATATGCATCCCATGTCTGTAGATTACTCTGGTCCTGAGATACAAAGCCTAGAATACAGCATGTAACTGCCTGCAAAGTGTGGATCTCAGGTTCTAAGAATAAAAAGAAATATACATTCTTTAGGAACCTTTTGTCTTGTTCCAATAAAATCTGTTTGTATTATTTGAAAGATATACAGTCAATTGTCTGTATTTTAAAGTTTGGCCCATAAACTATAAATATAAATATAAGTAATCAATTAATTGTCATAATACTTGGTGGCCCCACTCAGGAATTTGTTGATATAACAGCATGGGATCTCAAATAACAACAACAACAAAAAAAGTGAACGTTTTCCACAGTAGTTAAAGAGATGCTGATAGATAACTGTCTGATGACCCTTCCATGGACTTTGTTTTTCGAGGAAACATACAGAAGTGTCATCTGACTTTTAACACATATCAATGAAGGAGTTAAACGGTAACTTTTTTTTCAGTAAGAAAGAGGGGGCAAAGAGAGAGGCTTACAGTAGATGATGAGAGTCAGTCATGTCAAAACCACAACCTCCTCAGAACATCACAACCCCACCTCTCCAGGGCTCTCTTCTAAGAATGACAACGGCTATCTGTTGAGCGCCCCCCCCCATCCCTCACCAACAACAGATACCACACACACATAGACACACTTCCTCTAATTCATTCTCCTAATTGGCAGGGCTTCCCCCAAGCACTTCATCAGTTTTGCCCAAACTTCAACGGCCCACTTACAGTAACAGATAGCTGTGGCCATAACTGTGGTTCTGTTAGTATGTTTCACAAAACAAAGGTTGTGGCATGTTATACAGTAGTGTATGAACATTTGTGAAGCCTTTAAAATGTTCTATATTTCTGCATAAATTTAACCTAAATAATGAGATTTTAAAATTAGACATTTGGGTCTCCTTTGTCAGAATATCACATTCACTTAGGAAAAATGATTCATTATTTTCTGTGAGTGGCAAAAGTATGTGAGCTCAGATTGGATAATTACCAGGTGTGACTTGGTGCCCACATTTTATTTAAAAAACTGGGATCTGTAAGGTTGATCTTCACAACACGTTTATGGAAGCATATCATGGCATGAACCGAACGAAGGCGATTTTTGAGGAGCTCGGAAGTAGAGTTGTTTATGCTCATCAGGCTAGAACATGTTACAAAACCATCTCTAAAGAGTTTAGACTTCACCATACAACAGTCCGTGTACAAATGAAAGAAATTTAAGACCTTTATTACCCTCCCCAGGAGTGGTTGAGCAACAAAGATCAGGCCAAGTGCAAGATGTGTAATTGTCTGTGAGGTCACAAAGGAACCCAAAGTATTTTCTAAGCAACTAGATTGCTTAGAAAGGTTAAAGTAGAGTAAAGGTAATGTTTTGGAATCACCAAGCCAAAGTTCTGTTGAAGTTGAAGCTGTTGTGTGTTTATGCATACTGGAAAAAATAAGGCATTAAATATAAAAATGTGTCGTATTAATTAATTAATATTACTATTAATGCTAATAGGCAGTACTTATTGTGTAAATGTGTAGGTTTGTTTTCTGTAAAAAATATAACGTTTTTTTTTTTTCACTTGGTTCTCAAACCTTTGCATATAACTGAATATCTACACAAAAGAACACACATGTATACATACCTACATTTCTGAAAGGCATAAAAGTCAGGATGTTAATCTGGTGGTTTTTAAACAAGACTCGTGCTTACATGTGACAAGTTGAAAAAACATTATGCTGTATTTTTTGCTTAAAACAACAGCTAAAATCATTTTGATGGTACACTGACTGGGACAGTGGTGTCTCTGACATTGCCTCTCTGGGACTGGAAGACCTGGTACTGCACAAAATAACTGATGGCACGTGAGCATGACCTCTTATGAGAATTGTGATGTATAATCCAAATAATATGTATGTAATTATTTAATATTGAATGTCCTTCAACTTGTCAATTAATGTACATGTACAGGTTTCACTCATGATCCAGTTACATTGTACAGTACCAATATATGTAATATATAACAATATATAATTGATTAAAATGTAACAAACATTTGTAGCATTTTCAATGTTTTCAGAATCAGATATTATGCCATCTATCTATATAATTTTATCCCCAAGTGTAATGCTTATGTGCAGTAATTTCATCTGAATGTTGTTTTAAGCCTAAAGGTACTTCATGCAAATTTAATAACTATTAAGACATTCATTGGTTTATTATTTCATATAAATGGAATTTAAATTGGCCAAATTACATTAGATGTATGTAACAATCATCATAAAATTATGAAACATATAATTTACTGTAATGTAAGTATATAATTTACCCTTTTTCGTTTTGTTTAAGTTTTTAATGTTTCATGTTTGACAAGAAAAAAATGTATAGTGCAGGTCATTTTGTTTTCCCTCAATATACAAACAGTGTAAATGTACTCCCAACAGTCACATGATCATTAAAATTCAAATGGGACCATTCCTTTAAAGCAGGATTAAAAAGGAAAAATAGTGAAGCCTGCAGTTTGGTTTTAAAAAAATCCAATAATTTGAATAGAGTTCTGTTCCCCAGGTCTACATTTTCTTGAAGGTACCACCTGTATGCAGTTTCAAACCTTCCGTACGATGTCTCCACCCTGATCCCGAACATTCCTCATAATCTCCAAAGTCTGTTCTGACATGGATGCATGCTCACATTTAGACTGGTCAAGCTAGACAAACCTCTGCTCAGCTCTGCCCAACGTCACAATGCTCTTTCACACCAGCTGTCAGCACACACAGACACACTCTGCCAGCTTTCTAACACCAGTGTGTGTGCTGATATGTGCCACTCTGATTTCACTGAGGTGTAAAAGCTTGCTGTGCCATACAAACATGCCTGTCAGCCAGAACCCAGAGAGCTCATCTGCTCGGCTCTTTCGATCTGCACTGTTTGCTCCGGAGGAAAAAAACAACAAAGGAACAATAAAATGTTCAGTGTTTGGCCAGTAATCTAATCAGCACGGTCAGGTACTTTGTTGTGAGAAGACAGAGTTATGTGGGGTGTGGGCTTGGTTGTAATCAAGCCCACCCAGAGGCTTCCTGCCTCTAGTTCTGGCTCAGTCATGGCAACTGAGATAGTGGGGCCAACCTCCTAAACAGCACTTGCTAATTGTGAAGGAGTCTTGAAATCCTAGAATCTTGAGTTTTCTTTCAGACATTCTGTGCTATGTAGAACCAATCCTAGGGTTCTAGCATTATTACAATGTAGCTTGTATAATATAAAGAATATAATATATATTACCCTTTTCGGACATTTATAGAAACCTTTTCAAAAAGGTTCTGTACAGAATCCTCTATTGCCCATTGTCCATTAATATGAAGAACACTTTCACAATGAAAAGAACCCTTTAATCATGCAAAGGGTTCTTTGAGTGTTTATATTTCTATACACTACATTTCTAACCTTTGATGAAGCATAATTTAAGTGTGTAACAGTAGTAGAACCATTTTTGGAACCACAAAGAACCCTTTTCAAAAAGGTTCTAAAGAGAAACCTCTTTAGCCCATTCTGAAAACCCTTTCATGATGAAAAGATCCCTTTAATCATGCAAATGATTCTTTGAGTCTTCATGGTTCCACATAGAACCATTTCCTTTATTTTAAACTTAATTTTAAACTATCATTTTAAGTGCGTATGTTTATTAAGATGCAGCAAAATGAAATGGTTGGGTGTAATCAGAGTCATTCAGAGGGGTTTGATGTGTCACTTTAGAGAAATAAAGAGGATCAGAATCGTTCACTGTGGTGCTGATAGGAACCAGACATATAAAATGACATTATGTGAAAGGGTTATTAATATGTTGCTTGAGGCCAAATGAATTGGTTTTGGGAATGTTCTCACCAAAAATGGATTTATGAAAATCTACTCATGGTGGAGAAGTATGTGGGGTAATTGTAAAAGTTGATTGACACCTGTTATATGCAAACATTAACGTAGGTGTCCACCAAAATGTTTTCATGGAATATGAAGGTGTCTGCGAGGGGCCAGCATTCTCAGGTATATGGTTTGGTTGCTGTATTGTCTTGATGGTATTTTTGACACATATTTGATAGTTGAGATCCTAGGCTACTCAAATTGGTTTTCATTTGACATGTAAATGTTAACAGAATTTAAATATTTATCTTTAATTTTGTCCATGTTTTGATCAAAAATCTACTTACTACCTCCATTTTTTGGTTTATGCTTATAAGGATTAACAAACACTTTACATGTTAGGAATCCTGTTGGAATTTCATCATCCAGGGCGTTTCTAAGCTGAAAATGGAAGAATTTTGATGAATTATTTATAATAATTAGATTGACAAGGATATTTCTAATAATAAGTTCTTCAAAATAATTTGACACACAATTCAAATAGAGAGTTCTCTGCATTGCGGAAATCATAGAACCCTACCTTCGTAAATACACCAATAAAAGTGGTTAATATGCTACTACATTATTTATGATTTGCAAGCTTCCACACTCTTTTTTTTCTTATATGAAGTCTTGCAAATACTGGCTTTGTAAGCTTCACTTTCTGATTCTGAGTACAACCGTTGAGATTGCGTACATACTCACAATCGCTCTCAATTCACACAATTTCCACCTTCAAAAAAAAAGAGTTTAATCAGTCAGTGAAACTGGGGTTTCATCATCCTGCGGTTCCAATGGCCATGCAACGGTTACATGTCTGTTACAGGCATATAAATCTTTTGAGACAGCCCCTGATGACTTTGCAACTGAGCGCTGAAGCCGTGAAGTGGCCATTTTGAATCTATAGTCATGTCCGATTGCATGAATGGAGCCGTGTAAGCACTCCGCACTGTGAGAAATTGTACTGGGGATGGCTGCTTGCAACCACTCAAGGGTTTAGCTGCAAGCAGCCCTTCCTGATCATGGTCATCTCCCTGTGTAAGTAAGTTAACAGTTTCTGTCAGAAAAGAGGAAATTGAGCCACAAAAAGGGGGAAGTGTGAAAAGGAACTGTCATTCAAAAAAGGGGAGAAGCACAAGCTCAACTTTAATCAAGAATTTAAAGACTGTGTGATGCACCCTCATTGTAATCCAGTGTGGCTCAGAGAGCGAGTGAATGAACGCACTGTACAAATGTGCAAAAAGTGCAGTTTTAGAGGATTAGAATGATGAATCCCATTGTGCTCCTAAATTGGGCCTTACCCATTTTTAAGAAGACATTTCTTCTTAAAACCCAGTTGTGCAGTTGTCACAAAGATTCTGACCTTCACCTATATTTTCTTATTTTCGTTCAGTTTACCAGGACAATGAGTTTAATGCCTTTTAAGGGAAGGTCCGTAGAATAAAGCACACCTGACATTATTTGTTGACTTCCCAATGGAATGTCAATAGAAAGATTGACTGGTCACTACACCAGTGAATTGCATCCAGTGAAGGGAAAAGGGCAGCATTAGGCTTTAATGAAGTAAACGGAGAAAAAGAGTCAAAGTAAAACCTGTTAACACTGAGAGCCACACTTTCAAAAGAAACTCAGATCTGTCTGCGATGCCATGAGTGTTCATTGTACTGTCAAAAGGGACCTGTTACTCATCTATCAATGCCATAAGCTTCATGGGGAAAGTCCCTGTTGACTCTTCATTGTGTCATCAGGTGTTATTGTGTCAGAGTCGTCATATTGGTTTGAGGTGGTGTCCTATTTTAGCTTACAGTCTGAAAACTAATGTTTTAGTTGTGTCTCTGTCCTGGGGTGACTATTTTAGACCAGTCTAGTGAAAGGTATGAGAGTATAACTATGGAATGTAAAGCACTCCTAAACCAAAAGCAGCCACCAGACCATGAACACCGTGTGCTCCTATGCTCAGTCCTTTAAAACAGCTGAACATGGCATGCACTGCAACAGCAGGCATGGGCACACAAACTCAGTTTCGGCTTTCTAATAGCAGCAGCAGCAGAAGTAGTAGTAATAGGATTAGTACAAACATAAGAAGTACTAACTAGTAGTTTAGTGGTATTAGTAGCAGTAATAGTAGTAGTAGGATTAGTAGTTTCAGGAGAAGCAGCAGTGGAAATGATAGTAACAATAGTGGTATTACGAGCAGCTGCAGAAGTAGTAGTGGTGGTAGTAGTAGTAGTAGTAGGAGTAGTAGCAGGAGTAGTAGTAGGAGCAGCATTAGTAGTAGTATTAGCAGGAGTAGGAGGAGCAGCAATAGTAGCATTAGCAGTAGTAGTAGTAGTAGGAGCAGTGTTAGTAGTAGCAGGAGTAGTTTTAGGAGCAGTGTTAGTAGTAGTAGCAGGAGTAGTAGTACGAGCAGCGTTAGTAGTAGTAGCAGTAGGAGGAGGAGGAGCAGCAATAGAATTAATAGTAGTAATAGTATGAGCAGCGTTTGTAGTAGTAGAAGCAGGAGTAGTAATAGGAGCAGTGTTAGTAGTAGTAGCAGGAGCAGTTGACTGACAAAAGACAAAAATGTTGCCATGCCAACAGACACTGTCACTCATTTTTATGGTTAGATGAGGATTACACATGCTTTCTATGATAACTATTAACCTTCATAAGCATCTATGAAGCATAAAGTGTCATAAGAACTGCGTTTGTTTGCTTTTGCCTTAATATTAAATTTCTGAATACATTTAACATTTATGGAAAATGGCTTATATAGGTGTCTTGTAGTGATGTAAAGTGTAACCTAATGGGCACGCAAACAAATTCCTTACCGCTGAGCAACAGCCCCAATGTCAATGAAGTTGAGATGCTGTGTAACATAAATAATAAACAGAATATGATGATTTGCAAATCCTTCATTTGAATCCACTACAAGGACAAGATATTTCACAGATGTGCAAGTTACGCATGCCATGGGTACTAACACACCCCCATACCATCAGAGATTCTGGCTTTTGAACTTTGCCCTGATAATAACCTAGACAGTCCTTTTTCTCTATGGCCCAGAGGACATGACGTCCATGATTTCCAAAAATGATTTAGGACACTTTTCCACTTTGTGTCAGTCCATGGAAGATGTGCCCGAGCCCAGAGAAGCCAGCAGCGTTTCTGGGTGTTGTTGATATACGGCTTTCGCTTTGTATGATAGACTTTTAACTTGCACTTGTAGATACAGCAATGACCCGTGTTCACTGACAATGGTTTTCTGAAGTGTTCCTGAGCCCATGTGCTCATAATCGTTACAGAATGATTACAGTTTTTTAATGCAGTGCCGTCTGAGGGATCGAAGGTCACAGGCATTCAGTGTTGGTTTTCGGCCTTGCAGCTTACTGGCAGAGATTTCTCCAGAGTCTCTCAATCTTTTGTTGACATTGTGGACTGTAGATGATGAAATCCATAAATTCCTTGCAATTTATGGATTGAGAGATGCTGTTCTTAAACTGCTGGACTATTTGCTCACGCAGTTTTTCACAAAGTGGTGAACTTCACCCCATCCTTGCATGTGAATGACCCAATATTGCCACTCACCTGTTTCCAATTAACTTATTCACTTGTGGAAATTTCCAAACAGGTGTTTTTGGAGCATTCAATCACTTTCCCAGCCTTTTGCTGCCCCTGTCCTAACTTTTTTTGGAATGTTTTGCATTCATCAAATTCAAAAAGAGTGACTATTTGCAAGTTTATCCGTTTGAACATTAAATATCTTGGCTTTTTAGGGCATTCAATGAAATATAGGTTGAAAAGGATGGGCAAATCATCACAATCTGTTTTTATTTATGTTTTACACAATGTCCCAAATTAATGTAATTAATACTGGATACAAAACAGCAAGTAATAGCCTATGTTTTACTTGCTTCTCCATTAGCTGGAGAAGACACTTGACCCTTGCACTGGTATTAGTGATATTTTAGATGTCTTTCTATAGACCTCAAAGTGGTGGCAACATGTATCCAGGATCCCTAATGTACATTCATGTTTAACCCATTACTTCATTGTTAATATTTTGGTGAATTATTAGAGTTCATCCCTTCCAAACTCATGTTAATCTCAAACACCACACAGATAGACAGTTTAGATTATTTAATGTTAGATGTTTCATTGGATGTATTACTCAGATGCATTTTTGACTGAGAGTAATTCTAAATTCACCCCCAAGGAGAGTATCTTCTACTGTTTACTGCTGCATGCCTTGTGATAGAGTGATAACCATGCTGGTATAAAATCACTAAACACACCCAAACAGAGGTGCACACACACATATTTATGAGTTTGTGTGTCCAGGGGCCTGCAGGTGGAGTAGTCGCACCAGCTTTAGCTTCTTTCTCGCACTGCTGTTGGTCTATAGGGGGATGGGGGGCTGCTGACTGTGACCCTAGTGCTAGGAGAAAACACTGATTCAGCAATCACACACTCACACACAAGCGCCCTCACACAAGTGCCAGACACACCACACCATCCATACTGACGAAATCAGCCGCGGCCATACAGTGAATAGCAGCAGTACAGAAAGTATATCATTTGAGCCGAGGTGCTAAACCTATATACCATCATCTGTTCAGCCACTGCTGCTCAAATTAACACGTCCAAATGAAATGGAAAGCATTACATGTGTGAAATGAGCAGAGTGAGAATCTTGTCAGTTTACTGTGTGTTGATATATTACTATGGCAGTAAATCTTATCAGGACGATGCAAATCAGTTATTGGGATGACAACTGAGAGCAGCTCACACTAATCTGTCTGTGTGGTGAAGAGATGCAGGTGAGAAATGTCCTGGAGTTATCTTTGGGGAACATAGGTACTGAATACTGGGATGAAGAATAGACTTAGAATTATTATTAGAGACATTTTACAACGGATTTCAGCTTTAAACCATTCATGGAAGTGAACACACACACACACACACACACACACACACACACACACACACACACACACACACACACACACACACACACACTCCTGCATAGTAAAACCACTTCAGCACCTGGGGAGAAAATTGAGGGAGTTAGGCGGCTCAAGACTGCCGGCTGTGAATGTTGAGGAAGGATAAAATGATGTTACTTCATCCAAAACCCTCCTTGTCAATCCAGGGGATCAAACCCACAACCAGCAAGATTATCGTTCACCTTTATTGCAATATCGGGTTTGTAAGATTGATATAACCCTATTAGGTTAATCTGATCTTATGATTTTTAAGCTGTGGTCAATTGAGTTTAACATCAGCTGCAGTAATTAACATCTAACAAACATCAGCTGCAGTAATTAACATCTAACAAACATCAGCTGCAGTAATTAACATACATCCAACATCATTTAGAGTAATTAATATCTAGTAGACATCAGTTGCTTAACTATTTAATGAACTAACATTACAGGAAAACATCTGAACTTCATAGCGTCTAGTGACTTTTAACTATCACTATCATGTCTTAGTGGCTATTTAACCAAACATAGTCCCTTCATTTTGGTCCACTGTGTTGCTTGGTCGCGTGTTCACAGTTGCATTCTGCTCCATATCCAGCTCATGTAGTAAGCTACAATATTTACTATAAATTACCAAGTGACTTGTGTGATGGTTATAATTGCTGCATCAAAATCATGTTGAATGTCACTTTATGATTCGGACCTCCATTTTAGGTCTGGGCACCGTGTTTAAATACTGAGCTCCGATTGGCTCAGCGGTCTAATGCAAGGATTACAGGTTTGACATTCATGCTGCTTGCCATCGACAGCCAGAGTCTGAGACAACAGAATTGGCCAAGCTCGTTCTGGCTGGGTAGATGGTGCTCCCTCCCGAATCACAACTAGGCGATGCTGGTCGGCACAGGCATCTGATAACTGTTGCAGAGCCAGGGACCTGAAGATTTCTTCACCGCTCAGCAATGATGCAATGGCAGCAGTATGAAAAGAGTTGGTTGCTGACACAAATGTATCAGAGCATGTGCTTGTCTTCCTCCCTATGTGTCAGCATATGTATAATAGGGGTAGAGTTTTAACAGGGTTGGATAATTGACACCTACAAATTGGAGGCAATTGGAATAAAAAAAATCAAATCAAATACTGCACATTTTTAAATGTAAATTTGTGACTGTGTAAAATTATCATCCATATTAGGTGAATTGCGTTGCCTAAGAAGTAATACATCACTGAAAGAATGAGAGACCTGTTGTCTGGGATACTGGGAACTTACAGTTTAACAAATCTATTACAGTGTTCCGAACAGAGTGGATTATGAAGAAACATGCTTAATACAGGTAGAAGAAAGCCAGAAGTTGGAGAAATATGAGAAAGGGAATAAGGAAGAAAAAGAATTCTGTGTTGCATCTGTACACACCTTGCTACTGCGTCTTATCTCATTTTTCCTCCTCTCTCTCTCTCTCTCTCTCTCTCTCTCTCTCTCTCTCTCTTTCTGTCACACACACACACACACACACACACACACACACACACACACACACACACACTAGGTAATCATGAATATGAATAATGCAAGCGATGCTGTGTCGATGTGTCTGCTGCATGTTTTATTCATGACTGGCGGCGATCTAGTGGACCCCGACTCGACTCAGCTGTCTTAGGGAGTGACTTTGAAGCCCTCTCCTGGAACATTTGACCTTTGCATCCGTTTGCATCCTTCCATAAGGATAGTCGTTGCAGTCTTTGTTTGTGTCTCACTGTGGATGGTCTAAAGATGTCAGATATTCAGCAAAGCTCAATGTCAGAGGTTGTTGAGAATGTATCTTCTCTCAGTAGTGGCGCAGGTATGGTGTGCCCATCGGATGACCCAGACAAGGGTTGGTGCATCATCCACAGAAGGACAGCTGAGTCAGTTGTGTGTGTACAGCAAAACTCAATTCCAGAATCTGCTGAGATTTTGACTTTGCTCACTGGCAATGCAGTGACTTCTAGATCACCTTGACTTGAAGGTGGTTAAAGCAACCTCTGTCAAGGTGAACGTGGCACTGTGTGCAATCTTAACCTTTCAGAAACAAAGGATGCCAGTGTGTATTTGTACATCAAAGCTCAATGTCAAAAGCAGCTGAGAACCCTACTCCCCTTAATGGCAATGTCACGATGAAGGGACTATTGGATCACATGGACTTTGGACTTGAGGCATAATTGAATATTCACACTTGGAGGAAGGAGGTTCAGGGATGGTTCAAAGCGGACTGATCAGTTTTTGAATAATTGATCTAAAGTGGCTTTCAATTTAATAGCAGGTCATGTGTCTTCACATGGACAAAGGCAAACACACTCCTCCTCCCACACACATGTAGCTGACCAGCACATTCTTCTGTTCTGTCATCTACAAGGTATCGTGGAGTGAGGACAATGCATACAATGCATTCGTGGGCAAAAGCTCTGACATACATATTGTATACTACTGAGAACATTTTATAAGACAATTGGTAATTCCATGAAGTACCCCACAATTAAATTCTATTGAATCTACTTTCTTTTTCCCAGCATCTGCATGAGGATTGTGATGCTTAGATGCTCAGATAGATGCTTTGTAGACATTGTTGTTATTATGTCAATAGGAGGACAGTTGCTTCTGGCAGATACTGTGCTGTGCATGATATAGCTAATGCTTCTTGTTGTTCCTGACCCCATGTGTAGAGTTGCATGATTGGTAAATTTTGTCACATTACTGTCTCACCTTATTTTCTCCCCCAAATATTTGAATTGAAAGCGGTGTGAAAGCAAACCAGCGCTCGCCCAAACGAGCCCAGATTTGGTCCTGAGTGTAGACTTATCTTTTCAGGACAGGTGTGAAAATGCCCTTAAGCTAACCGTGCATGGCTAGATGTTGTGTTTGGGAAAACTTTTTTCAACCCAATTCATGAAAAAACATATCCGGTGGCAGTTAGTAGGATTTAGGTGTTTCCATAACAAATTGTCTGGAGTCACATGATGGTTTATCAAGTCCATCATGCGTCAGCAGACACCTCGCTGGTTGTTGATGGCATGGATGAGTGAGCTTCAATACCAGAACGACCTCAATACCTGTGCATCAGGTTGGTCATGAGCTCATGCAGCCATCTACTCATACTTTGTGTGTACATTTGTGACCTAATTTCTCAGATAAGAGCAAATGTTTTCATTGCTGTGAACCTTTTTCATTGCATAATATGCGTACACTCTCTGTATACACACAACAACTGCTGCCAACGAGCCTTGACTTCCCGTTTAACCGCCACTCTGTACTTTCTTGACTTGTCATTCCAATGATGCACGCTGACTTTGTATTCAAACAAAAGGCTCCAATTGCCTCTCCTTAGTCTGTTGGTGGGTTAAAGAAACAGTCTGATCAGTGAAGATGTTTGGTGTACAAAGTTTCCACCTGTACTTTTGCACAGGAACTATGAGGCTGTGAGGCTTCTATGTAACAAAGGGTATGAAATGAGATGGACAAAGAGACTGACAAATTAAAACAAACTAACATGATGGAAAGTGTGAAAATGTTCCATGTGAAACAAATTTGTGTTCAAACATAATTCTATTTGAGTGCAAACTATGTTGTCAAACACTGTAATTCTACACTGTAACACAAGTACTTTAACATAAGCAAATTATTCAAAAATGTTTCATAATTAATTGAACTGAAATAGTAAGTAAATAAAACAACAATTTAATATTTTTAGTTAAATCAAAAGCTTTCAGCTAAAACATGTTTTTGAATGATACAATTAATTTACTTTTTTAAAATTAAAGCCCCCTGTTTAGAGCACATTTAGAGTTTATATTATTTTAAAATTTAGGTTTAGGTGCCTGTAATACACGCTCATCATCAGAAAAACAACTTTACAAACAGTTGCACACAGATGGTCAGATTGCAATGGTATTCTGAAGGAAGATAAAGGTTACCAGGAACAAAAATGATTAAACATTTAGACTGTTATGGGCAATCTTCTTAAATATTCTCACTTACTTCCTGCAGACTTTGCAGTAGGAGTGGATAGCGTGTCCAATATTATCCCATACATTTTCAATGAGAGATACATCTGACAATGTAACTGGACATGGCACAGTATCTGTGTCTTCAGGGCAAGCTTTTAAGATGGCAACAGTATGTTGATGAACATTGTCGAGCATTGTGCAGAACTTCTGGATGTGTGATGCTTGACAATAAACCATTGATCTTGGCGCTGTCTGCGGTGCCTCCTCACAGACAAAAGCAAGAGTCATCACTGAAGATGACCTGCTGCCAATTTGAGTCATTCTATGACAGTCTGGCAAGACACTGTTAAGCACGTTAAGTGGATGTTGCTTTGTGCCCCGTGTCACACTACACTGTTTTGTGTTTACTCAGAGTGACCCACTCTTAAGAGTCAGTCTCTGTTGTTTCCATGCTGTTGTTTCCTGTGTTCATATTTGAACCATACTTCCTACAATGATTTTGTCAATATGTTGTAAAGCTGGAAACGTGATACTGACAGAGATGCAAATGGTCTTTGAACATGTTTGTATTGAAAACAGGAGAAGGTTGGTAGGAAAAGAAAGGTAAAATAATACCAGCAGGTGTATGTTTTCAGTACAAACACAGTTGCTGACTTGATACTGCTGTTAACGCAGTGGCCTAACAACATGGTTAATTTGAAGAATGTCTAAATGAGCAAGAAAGAGACTATATACTTGAGTAGACGTGTTCTTGTTGTCATAACAAAACCTCTCTGAAAATTGTTTTTTAAGAAGGTAAAAAAGAGTTTATCCAATGTTCAAGAAATCAAGGGTAGAATATATTTCCTTTTTGCTTCAGTTACAGCCTTCAATCCTTTGAGAAGGCCAACCCTAAATGAGGAGTCACCAACCATGCTCCTGCAGAGTTACGTTCCTGTAGGTTTCAACTCCAAGTCAAATCTAACACACCCCAGACAATCAAGAACTTCTGAGTTAATTATATGGATGGGGGTGGCAAGGGTAGGGTTGAATCTAATCTGTAGCAAGGTAGCTCTTTAGGAGCAGGGTTGGTGGTCCTTGCCCGAGATGCTGAAACATTGCTGTGAAGTTTTGAAGTATTAATAAGAGTTCAGGTACTGATGTTGGAGGATAATTAGTTTGGACACTGTAAGTCATCTCAAAGGTATTGTTCGGACACTTCAACACTGAAGAAAATGAAAAAATGAATTAATGTATTAAATTAACAAATTAACAGTTTTTCCAAAGTGCAATAATAATAATGTGCAATACACCCTCCTACAGGACCCTTTTTCTCATGCACTATTATCTATATTGTATATTGTAATATAGTCTCTATATTATATATTCTATATATTTACTAAATTATTTTTATCTATCTTTCTACTTCTGTACTGTACTGATGCTGAATTCCATGCTGCTACTGGAACCTTAATTTCCCTCCCAGGAACCCTCCCAAGGGATCAGTAAAGTTCTATTCTATTCTATTCTATTCTATTCTATTCTATTCTATTCGAATGAAGTCCAGATTATATAGCACCTTACTAGATACCCTAGGACACTTTACAATCAAGTACTGGACTGAGTCAAGCACTTCTGGGGTTCAGACAGGACAGAGTACCAGTCCATATCTGGGCATACAGACACCCATTCACTCACACACAATTTAGTAACCAAGTAACCAATTCACTTGAGATCTTTGTTTTCGGAATGTGGGAGGAAACTCCACCTCAAACCCAAGACCCCAGTGCTGGGAGCTAAACACCTTCTCTTCTGTATTGTTGAGCTTGGGCATAACCTGCTGTTCATGTGTGGCTGGACCAGGGTATCTCATTCTATTAGCAGTGCTTTTTTGGAGATCATAGACCTTAAAGTACACAGAGAGAACGAGAGAGAGAAAGAGAACATTAGAAACATTAAAAAGAGGTAGAGATGAGTGTGAGGTAGAAAGCATCATCAGAAACAACTTTGTTGTTTTCATTTGGTAAAGAGTCATTTTGAGGCTGGATGCACAACAAAAAACAACACAAGAGCTATTCACCGGTCTATGATCAGTGACTCAAATGGAAAGACGAATGAGTATGAATGAGAGAGAGGACAAGATGAAAAGAGGAGCATTGGTGAACAAACAAAAAGATACCTGATGACAACATGAGCCTCTGTTGTTTTCTAGGTTACACACATCACTGGGAAGACTCAGCCATGTTTCCAAGTCTTATTTCTCACACAATCAAACTTCACTATTACTGAAGTGCTTTTTTCGCTATGACCACGTCATTATAGATGGAGAGACATTTAACTGGAAATCAACAGGTCGTCTGTCTGGGAGGATGAAGGCTAAACTGCACCTATATACACTGTATATACCAAAAGAAAGACACATTAGAAGACTGTGTAGTCTTTATAGCTATAAAACCATAACCACTGGCCATCCACTGTCAGAACTGATGGTGTCACGTGTGGAGCCTCAGTCTTTGCTCCTAGATGATGACGTCCTTTCTGACTGATTCACAACCTGCTACAACTGCAGGTTCAATGACAGAAACAAGAATCTAAAATCAGGTCAGCATGAACTGATAACTGCTACCAACACCCACCCCTTCAGTCCTTCTCAGTATTAGTAAAACTGACATGTGCCTGACATGGAAATGCTTGAAAACTCAAGTGTCTTTCAGTGCCTTTGAAACCACTATATGTAGGATGTACTCATTCTTTTATTATGCACATTTATAGGCCAAGACAGACAAATTACTGCTTTTGAAAACATAACAGAAAAAATATAGAATGCTGCTGAATATATGAGTCAGATCTGTTGGTTTGGGTTCACCATTTCACTGTCATACAGCATTCAAATTACTAATGTTTGCCAAAGCCTTGAATCAGGCTGAAGTTTTGATTAGATTCTTCACTTTATTGAAAATTGGTTTCATTTAATCAGCATGCAGAAGGTGCAAGTTACAAGGATGCTTACATACTGTAATACTTATGATATAATAATAAAAATGCCAATTTTTTAATGCAAAATTTTATGTTTGATTTATAGTTGAGAGCCCATGAAAGCTGGTATTGCTGTCTGTGATATGTAAGGCCAATTAATATGGACAATCATTCAGATAATTAGCAGTTAGAGCTCTACTCCAGAACTGTTCAGTTGTTCAATGACGCAGTGTTGCTTAACATGACAGATGAATCCTCTTCTAGCCTTCATCCTCCCAGTGCTAGAGAATAACATAAGCATAATAAATAAGTGCAGATGGCATCAGGACTGAGATAAATAAATAGGTAGATTGATTTAATCCTATATACAACATCAATAATTTAAGAGAAAAATGAAGTGGTGTATACACTGTCCTAAAAGCAATGCAGATAGAATACACATAATAAATACTGTTTTGTGGCCTTACAGTTATTGGTCTTATTAGTCTAGAGGTGTTTGATTGAACTCAACCCAGATTTTGTTCTCCAAAGCTAATTGTCACTTTGAGCAGGGAGCATCAATGGAGAATTAATTCTGAATAAAGTGAACATATTTATGTTTGTAAAATAAACAATGTGGCACATGTGACTAATCAAATGTGTCAAAACCTGTCCACTGCAGCATCAACAAAAAATATAATTATGAAGGAAAGACTTTTAGAATGTTCACAGTACAGGCTCAATAGTGACGAAACTGTGCTAATATAACATTTTGTATAACAGACCTCATTTGAACAAAACTAGTTTGAGGATAACTGAGGATATACTCTGAGGATCTACTCTATGTGATGACTATTGACTAAATCAGGTGTGTATCTGTTAATCAGTTTGTCAGTGATGATATAAGGGAACAGAGCAATGCTGAAAGTAATGCTAAAGGGGAATGAAGCTACACTGACACTATGACCCCTATTATCAGCCAGGCCAATATCGGCCACTTCGGGGCTTGTTCAATTCCTCTCACTCCCTTTCCCAAAAAAGTGAAGGAAATTCCACAGAATTCCCAAGGAATGGAGTAAATTAAATTAGAATCCATTGGATAAGGAAACAAGGGGAATTGGCATTAATCTCACGAGGGCCAAAACTGGGAACTTTTTGGACAAGTCGATGATGGGTGCTCCTATGTCTGCCATGCTGTGGTTTGTTCCTTTCATGGTGTGCAAACACAGCAAACCTCCTCTGAACATTCACTGAAATCCAAAGCCAAAATTAAAGAGCAAAATTTCAAACTATGAGAACCTTGATGCAGATAGACACCCAAAGAACATCTGTGATCACAGCACAGAACTGGAAAATTAGGATGTAATAAGTATTGAGGAATTGTATCTTGTATAGTCATGGAACAGTTTACTCCTGTAACGGTAGACTTTCAGTTGTACATAACTGACCAGGGGGATGGGCACACTAAACAAGATGTAAGAATTTCATAATTGAGTTACTGTGAGTAAAATCTACTATATGGGAACAGTACAACTAGCATTTCCAGCTCTACTGACACACCACTGCTGCTGAAATAGTGGCGCACTACCCGTGACAAATTGCTTAAGCACTGTTGGACTGCTATCACTTGGCAGCATTTGCTTGCTGGATCATTACCAGTACTCACTGGATTCAAAATACAGTGAGGTGTAAGTCGGTCAGTAACAAATGCTGATAAGATTTATGATACCTGTATTGCTTATTCAGAATTAATAATCATGATATTATGTTCGAGCCTTTCAGTGCAGATCTTATTTCTTAAGGAATATCTCTGTTGGCTAAAACAGACTATCAGGAGGATTTAGACCATTTCTCTGTCAGAGATGTTGAACATCTCTAATTCAGCTCAGATTCCTATAGTTCCAGCAGACTGCTGATTTTTATCAAAGCTCATATGAGCTCTTTTCTTTGGAACATTTAGATTTTTTACCTCTAACCATTCACTTCAGTTATACCAGTTGTGCTTTAAGCACTTTTGACCTAATATGTTGGCCTTCTGTCAGCTATCAGCTGTCATCTTTAATGTGTGTGGCTGTGTAAGTGTGTGGTGGTCACACTCCAAAATCTGATGTTCTTTATGTTCTTTAGACACCTGCCACTTTCTATCACACGAGAGAGAAATTTAAGCTCTCTCAGTGCTCAAGGCTCGCAGTTCACTCATAAATCAGGATACAGTACTGTCAGGCTTTTAGATTGTTTAAAGAGAAATTTCCCACTTTATTTCAACATTTCTGCATGCTTTCTAACTAGCTGTCTGAAGCATTAAAGCATTCGGAAGCTAATACATGAAAGGATTATAGAAATGCTTGATGAATTGTTTTTCAGTGGGTTGGTTTAAAATGTACTTTTTAAAAGCTGTTCATGGTGAAAGGCACATATAATGTGTAATAGTAATGTGTATACTACGTGAGAGGAAATTGGTTCAGATGGTCAGGAACAACCCAGGAATCACAAAGGCAGAGGCTTGCCAAAACGTTTTAAATGCTATGGATTAGAGGCTAGTGCTCCACAAATGACCATTTCAAATAAAGCTGATCACACAGACGAAACAACAAAGCCTTCTGCAGTAAAGGTTTATGGTCAGATGCAATAATGTTGTGGTCACAATAACTAGAAGCATGATTGGAGAAGTAAAAGATACCAAGTGTTAAGCATGATAGGGGTACCTTCATACTCTGGAGTTTATTTGCTGCCCGTTGAAATGGCACACAACACAAAAGCAATTCCATAGAATAGCCTCAAACCAGCAGCTAGGTGGATGAAACTCAGACACAACTGCGTGTTCCAACAGGACAATGACCCCAAACACACATCAAAGGTGGTTGTGGAATGGATAAAGCAGGCTACCAATAATCTTTTGGAACAGCCTTTCCAAAGTTCCAAAGTTTGATTCGGACACATGTAGATCATTTTGAATTATAAGGTTATATTTGAGTTGTATACATGTGACCACCACAACTATCAAAACAGTAAATCAAAGTCTGTACAAGTAAAACATTATCTCAAAGGAAAAAACAATGGAATTGTTGATAACTTTGATAACTTGAAAATGCAACCTAGGTCTTAACTTCAACAATCAACTTACCAATCTTTAAACACACACACACACACAAACACACACACACACACACACACACACACACACACACACACACACACACACACACACACACACACACATACATACATACATACTGTACTCACATTTGCAAAAACGTGAGTAGAAGCTTTAGGGGAGATGAGGTAGAGAGAAAGGGAGTGTGACTGCTTTACATTGAGAGCATAGATAATATCAAGGCCCCATTCCCTCTGTTGCCACTTCACTGATCTGAAGGTGCTTGGGGGGTGGGGGTGTTAAGCCTCATTTTGAGAAAGGCCCTCAGGGGGTCAGGGAGCGGGGCCTCTAACTCCATGGCACATTGAAGAGTTTCCTATGTTCCCTCTCATTCCTGGAATTACACTCATTCATAAAAAAGTGAAGGCTCAATGTGATGGGTGTGTCGAGGGGGAAGTGTCATTTACTTTCAAATGTGTGTGTGTGTGTGTATGTGTGTGTGTGTGTGTGTGTGTGTGTGTGTGTGTGTGTGTGTGTGTGTGTGTGTGTGTGTGTGTGTGAAAGGGAAAGTGCCGATGAAAAAGAGAAGTGAATGTGAAGACAGGTCAGGTGGGCCATGTTTTGCTAGTTCTAAATTCCAGGCTCAAAGATTGTGGTCTGATTTTGAGGCCTGATTACCAGCCAAAGTGAGAAGTTGGTAGAGTAGCCTAAACCTACATTTACTGTTACATAAGTAGCTACTGGAAAGTACTGTCTGTAAAATTGTATCTATCAGAATATCTATCAACATAGGAAATGAAGGCTCTCTTGTTCTGTTTTTAGGTTTATATTTTTATAATTTATATTTAATACAAAAAGGAGAGTTTAGGGGAATAATATTAAATGGCTAAAGCAGAGCTTATATGAAAAAAATGACACTTGATAATAGTTTTTATGTAAGCATCAATCAACACTGGACTGAATTTATACAATACAATGCAGTAAGAATTTCATTTTACTAGGGTTATGGCAAAGGTTAACAAATGTTGGTTTAGGTTTATGTGGAGGTGTAGGTTCTGGTAATGTAATAATAATTACAAAAATTGCTTTGTAACATTCTCCGTTCAAGTTATTTAATTTCTGGTTTACTGGGTTGTGTCCGTAATTTGTGTATAAAATAACCCACCAGTATATTTCACAGCAGAGACCCCTTCTAAATTGTTTTTATTAATTTGAAATGACAAATTAATAAATGAATAAATAAATGTCTAGGTACAAATTGATTCCCATGACAAAATGAACCCAATATTATACGTGCATGTAAACTGTACACCACCAGTGTTAATAGACTGTCTTCGGGTCATTTGTGACCCTTTAAACAATGGGAAGTACAAATAGTATGACAAGGGTTAAGAAAATGGTTTAGGCTAAAGGTTAATATGCTGTGATCACATTCAAAAAGTCCTATTAAAAGGTGCTTTGCTGTTCACTCCTTGGCTAGTTAACAGAGGCAGATAGAGGCTTGTTAATAGAGGCAAGATTCTGTATAATTATAATCCTTTAATGTGCTAAATGCTCATGAAAGAGATGGGTCTTCAGTCTGCGTTTCAAACCCTTCATGTTTCACTTGGTAAAAAAGGTCATACCCAGCAGTTCTAGGTAAACAACTGCTCTCAACGCTGCTGCGTCTGATAACACTACTATGTCAGTGTCACTGCTTCTCTGAAAATAGTCCTCCAGATAGCATATCATGGTCATTGGATAGCCCAGTGGTTGTTGTCCCATATATGAGATACTAGAGTTCAAGCCACATTTCAAATTGAAACATATTTACATGTTATATATTCACACACACACACACACACACACACACACACACACACACACACACACACACACACACACACACACAGTATACATATATATAACTGTAATCTAAATGTATGTGCACAATGGTATTAATATTTATATGTACATGTGTATCCAAATTATATGACATTACATTAAAATACATAAAAACAACAACAACAACAACATTTTTATACATTTTGGGGGGTCGGGCCCTGGTTTTCACTTCTTTTCTTGGTACTGAACAATGAATATAATAAATTATTGTATGTTTTAAATGTGTCAGAGAGGTTAGGATGAACATTTCTTGCCTGCTTAAAGAAAAACCGTGTTTTGCAGAGATAGTTTTATATGCAAGGAAGGCAGGAGAGGATGGAGGAAGAATCTATTGGAATTTATTGGAGGTCAGACTTCTAATATAGTTATAGGCTGCATTCAGGCTCAAACCAAACTGTGTAAATCAAAACAACAACAATGCTCAACTGTGACCTACTATAATATTGCACAATGTGAGGGAATTACACAAGCTGATCTGGGCGGGGTTTCTGTAGGGAGGAGTGTATGAGGAAACTGCAGAAGAGCAGAGTGATACTAACACACTGACCCAATAAACACACTGACCCATCTGCCTGCCTGTCCATCTCTCTAGCACTCTGATGTTGAGAACACGAACACCAGCAACATCTGCCTATCCCTGCAGCTCTGGATTTCTACAACTGTGGCTCTGGGACACGCAACCCATTTCTCTAACCTGTAGGCCACAGATGTTAATGAAAATATCTAAAGCATATTAAATTGCATAGTAAAAAACATAATAAAACAGGCTGACAGCAGCATGATCACAAACATGGACAGCTTTGTAGGGGCCATGTGCTTGGGGAAACGCTATGGTTTATTTGGTTGCATGTCCTTCTTTCACCAATTAACCCCTGTCACATTGCCTGTCAACCTACCTCTCTTTAAAATATTTTTATTTTATTTTATTTGGCTTGTTTTACAAACAGCACATTGTCAGTAAACTCTAAAACCAAAAACAAACAAGCAAAAAGAAAATAAAAACAATTGTTTATTAATCTTAATTGAGATTAAAGTGTTCAGTTGATGGGGACATTTATTTGAGGTCATTTCCTCCACCACTAGTCGTAGGATACACAATGAACTAAAAGTTTTATTTGACAATATGCAACCCGATTGGTGCCTTTCGTTAGGCAAAGCACCATTTGTGCATTCAAATGTTTTCTCTATAGTTCTCTCTATATAAACAGTGACTTTACTAAAGACCCATTTTTAAAGATGTACATGTTTATTACATCCTTAAAAATACTATTATATTAAAGGTTCCTTACTATAGCCAATCATCAAACATTAAATCTTAATTTGGTTCTTTGAATGTGTCAATGATTATTTTCTGTTCCTGAGAATGTGTTTGTCTTTAATTCTTACAACCTGAGATCTGCACTTTTGGGGCAGTTACAAGCCATTTTCAAGGGTTCATATCTCAGAATCAAAACAAACTACAGCACTTCCTATATCACTTATTCTAACCTCATCATGGTGTAATGAATTATCAGTGTGCAATCCAGCTCAGAAATGTACTAGCCAAAATGAACTAATTTCCAACAGAATCAATCATGCTCTGTCCATGTGTATATGTTCGACCTGCATGCAGACTCTGGCTGATCAGTGAGAAGGGATGGGGCTGTTGATGTCACTGACCCAGATATTGGACTACAGAGGTAAACCAGAAACGTGGTCGGCCATCATAGTCAGACAACTAGATGTTGTTCTCTTTTTTATTTCTTTTTTTCTTGGCATATCTCTCTCTCTCTCTCTCTCTCTCTCTCTCTCTCTCTCTCTCTCTCTCTCTCTCTCTTTCTCTCTTCCTCTCTCTCTCTCTCTCTCTCTCTCTCTCTCTCTCTCTCTCTCTCTCTGTGACAGACTCATATTTCATGATGTCACTTCATTTCACTTACAGTGCTGTTTACCTTCTCAGTAAATAAAAGGAAGCAATCTCAGTACTGTTACGTTCTGCTTACCAACTGTGTACATCATTCATCTCTTCCACATCTTAGTTCACACAATCTTTATGTTTCAGTTTCAGAAGCAGCCACCCTGAATTAACTCATCATCATAACAGTACTGTTCTTACTGTGCCCCGCTTTTCCTAGTAATGCCCCCCTTCGTCCATTCCCCCCGCTTCTCTCTGACGCACTCATGCCCGTGGCCTATTTTCTGCCCTCAGCACCCAAACATGAGGCTGCGGAGGAACCAGTAAACAAGCTTTCACTGGCCAGCTCTGGCTCTCCTGGTGTCGCTGTTGCTAAGAGACTGGCAGCTTAGGAAGCAAAGAGGACTGATTTTAGAGGACGTCATCCGACAAGAGCAGATAGGAAAGTGATTATTGAGTCAGAAAAAGCAGAAGAGTACAAAAATATAAAATCCAGTTTGTGCTTGAATGTCAGTAAACGAGCTAAGAAACTTTAAATGGGCTGTTTTCTGTTTGATCACTGGAATTTGCTTAGTCATCTTTCTTTGCGTTAATGAAAATCCATTAGCATCTTTGGAATCCTTTGGAATGCTCACCATGAAGCTTAATGGATATTTGTTATTATATCAAATACACAAGCAAACATCCATTAGACTGTTGTCACTTTACAGTAAGCTGAAGCTTATTAGATGAGATATTCCAAAACTGTCATACAACTCATAAAAGGGATCATTTGACCTATGAACTAAAATCATTAATTGCAATCTGACTTTACACTGAGGTAATGCAGCCTGCAGCCTGACTCTACTAAAACATGGCATCATTAAATTAAATCCATACAGTGATTCATTTAAGTCATAATAAAGAGCCAGCATTAAATTCACATGTTAAGTCCTGCAGTAGTAAGCCTAAAAAGTAAGGTGCATCAACTGCAGGTGCATATGTCAGGTCGATGTATGCTGCTTTGCGTGAGTGCAGGTGTGTGTGAGGATGCCCTGCACTCTGCTGGATGCTGGACTGGCATAGGGAGGTGCCCTTGCACTGTCATTTTCGCCTCATTGACCCCAGCGTGTGTCCACAAGCATCAGAGGGGCACGAATCCGGAAAGCGAGAAGGGAAACTTCACTGACGCTGCAGACATGTCTCCTCTGTGAAGTTTCAGAATGCAAGATGAATGAAGCTGAGAAATATAGGACTTTTTTTTATTTTTGGAATCAATACCAATGTGTAGAATTTACACAAGGAACTGAAATTGGTCAACTTAATGTAATTGCACAACCATATGATTTGGAGTGGAGGTAAAACCTGTAGGAAAATAGATCTCCAAGAGGAGAGTTGGTGACCACTGATCTAGAGGTCACTTTAACAACCTATTTGAGCAAAGCAAAAATTTAACTTAATTAGGGTTGAGATAAACTGTGATAAACCTGATTCTCTTTTGTCAGCTCCTTATATATGTGTGTTGTGGAAGGACACAATTTTCAGAGAGCTGGCTTAGATGTTGACCACACAATATTTAATTCTCATACTGGAATATCTTTGTTTGGAATCAAGCTTTGGAGTCAATTTATCCATTCCTTGATGCTTGGAATCTGAGAACTGACTTCCTAAAATCCACTTCCATCAACATGTCTTTGTGGGGTTGCAACTATCAGTTCTATTAGAACTATTATTCTATTATTATTGCTATTAGTATGTGTTTATTAAAGGTAAAATCCAATGTTTTACATTTACATTTACAGCATTTATCAGACGCCCTTATCCAGACTGACTTACAAAAGTGCTTTGCTGTTCACTCAGAGAATATCCTTAGCTAGTAGACAAGGCTAGAATCTTGAGATTCCTCAAGCTTAGATCCTGTTGAACACAAAGGTCTTTATGGAGTTAAATACTCCTGAAACAGATGAGTCTTCAGTCTGCATTTGAAGACAGTGAGGGACTGAGCTGTTCTCAGGGGAAGTTCATTCCACCATTTTGGTGCCAGAAATGAAAAGAGTCTGGATGCATGGTTTCCTGGTGTTTTGAGGGATGGTGGGTCAAGCCGTGCTGAACTTGAAGCTCGAAGGGCTCTTGGTACAGCTCAAGTTTTGACCATTGCCATCATGAATGGAGGAGCTGGTCCAGTTTTGGCTTTGTAGATCAGCATCAAGGTTTTGAATCTGATGTTCCGCTACAGGAAGCCAATGAAGGGAACACAGCAGAGGAGTTACGTGACTGAATTTAGGAACATTGAAGACGAGTCGCGCTGCTGCCTTCTGGATGAGTTGCAATGGTCTGATGGTCCGCATAGGAAGGCCAATTTTGTATTTTATTCTTCACTGTGGTTTAATCTATCAAGAGACATTATTCATTTTTTATGTGTTTGTTATATGTGGCCATAAAACAAACCTTTCACTTGGGAAAGTGAATTGTCATATTGTGTATTGATCATTTGGTACACAGTTAAGCATGAAGGGCTCCTGAGTGCCACAGCTGTGTAAGTGTTGGTCCTGTCATCTCGAGATCGCCAGTGTTGTCATATCCATATGTGGCCCGTGGCATGCCCTCACTCTCTGTGTGTGAATAGGATGGCCCTCCCTCTCACCCTCATTATTCAGAATGATGCCAGCCAGTGTGGGTGTTTGTTAGCTAGTGTAACAGGACTGGCATCCTAAGCATGTCCACGTGCATTAGCGGTAGTTTGATAAGATTGTGTCACTTCATGTACATACTAGCTTAGAAAGGATTAATAATGAAATGACTAATAATATCATATTATATATAATAAATCAAATGGCATGCTTTGTAATATGAGAATACACCCCACACCAGTATGGATCCACCAGCAGTGCCTGGCTTCATGGGGTCTACACCACACACAAACCCTACTATCAACCCAAAACAGTAGATGCCATGACTCAGGGGAACATGCCATGTGTTATTCTTTCTACAGGGTCCAGTTAGGAACCTCATGAGACCAGATGAGGAAATGTGTCTGATGTTGAGGTGTTAACACAGTCACTCTGTTGGCTCGTCTGCTCCCATATTCCATTGAAGCTAAGGAATACTGTACTGACCTGTGGAAAATGTGTGTGGGACCTCCTGCATTAAATGTGGAGATGATTCTGTTTATCTGTTTTCATGGACAATTGTAGCTAGACACTGCCAGATTGTTAAGCACCTGTGGGCAGTCACTGCACTGTCCACAGTGGGTGGTAGTACCTTCTTTGACATTTTCTAGGTACATGTGACACCATGGATTGAGGAATGTTAACTGCTCTCACAACTCCATTAATGGAATTTCCCAGCAATCTGGCACCTGCTATCATGCATTGCTCAAACTCCAGTAATTCAGGTCATCTTGCCATTTTCCAGCCTCACTCACAAGATACCTTGTGATAAGGCCTTGTGATGAATACTTTAAACCTGCCTTTGCTGTGGAGTGACACACTGCCCCTTAACTGCTTCGATGGTGATCTGGGGATCCATCGCAGACGACCGTCTCCCCTAGTAGTAATATGAGGGGCACTATCAGCTTAGAGATATCTGAAGAACATCCTGTGGATACATGTTGCCATGGCAGGGCTTTCAAATGCCAATATCAGCAGGATATTGCTTCCACAGTGTCCACCAGATTGCAACACTTCCTTGGTCTGCAAGATTTATTGCCAAGCAAGCATTCATGGGACCAGCTATGAGTGTGCAGGATCTACAAGCCAGCTGCAAGCAATAGAGAACAGGCTACCCTCCTGAGTGTTTTTCACATGCAGGATGAAGCAAAGATTTTTTTTGTATTATTTGATGCATATTGTTTCTCTTTAAATTGAATAATTTTGGATTCTTTGCATGGTCTATCTGTAATGTAATGACATCACTGTGAGTAAAATAAATATGCTGAAGATAAGAGTGCTGTCAGATAATCTTTTCTGTAATATGGAACCTGTATGCCCCCATTCCTAACCTCATCTCATATTTTGTCCAGGCTAGAGGTAGCCTCCTCAATCATACAGTTTTCCCCAATAGACTTATTTATTTATATATACTTATTTCACTCAATATCATAGTCACTTACATATTTCATTACATTTACACATATAAAGTTGGCCAATAAGTGTGTATATCAGTGCTGTCCTGAATGGCTGCCTTGCATTTTGTCTGGTTATTAAAAGCAGACCATTCCTCATTGCTTAAGTGTGGCTATTGCACATGTTTTTATGATGTCAAAAAAACAATTAACTCAACAGCCCAGAGGTATGAACAGCAGATGCTTTAACCATGTTTGCATAACACATCATCAATTAACAAGACTGCAAATTTAATAGTGAACGGCATGATATTGGTTTTCTAAGAAATGTAGAAATTTTCTACTACAGCAAAACTGTTGAACAGTAAATTGAAAATCCTATGAAGTGGTAACAGGAAAAATAAAAAAATAGGAAGAGAAATAGACAAAATGGACCATGACGTGTGAGGAGGAGCAGAGAATGAAAACAAAGCAGTGTTCTCTCTGATTATATAACTCTGTGCTTATGCAGCATTAGTGTAATCTCATCCAGACACTGTTTACAATCCAGCACACAGCCTGCAACAGCTGCTTCCCTACTTACATCCAATGAGCTTTCGAAAGGCACACACTCACTCTCACACAACCTCACACACCCAGAGAATAATAATACACTCATTGTCTTCCTAATGCTACTGCTTATGGCAAAAGTACTCCTCTTTTCCTCAGATCATCTTTAGACTTACTCAAGTTGGGAGAGTTGACTGGCTTTGTTCAAGATATCTGAGCAAATGGTGCTTCTCCTTCAAAGCTTCATATTGATTTGTGTCAGGGCTGTTCTAGTGGAAGCGTTGATTTTGTACAATGCTAAAAACTATTATGAATGATGTGGAAAATGTTATATTAATATAAAATATTAAGATTTGCAATCACCTGTTTATCCATTATTTCTTCTGAAATCAAAGATATTACTAGGGAGTTTTCCCCACCTCCTTACAGTGAGTGGGACTGTATTCAGCCATAAGGGCATCAGAGAGGTTAGGTACTGATGTTGGATGATTAGTTCTGCCTCTTCAGCTAATCTTAAAGGAAGCGGTTGGAGCTGATAGAGAAAACACTTCCTCTGCTCCACAGCTTAATGCTGGGGTCTTTACAATACTCTTGTCTTTGTGACCTTAGATTCATTTAAATTTCATCTTAGTGATCATGACTGACCACAGCTGAAGGCTTCTCTGTTATCACATAAAAGGTCAGTTTGACAGCACTCACTGGATTTAGCAACATGCAGTACTATGGGAAAGTCTCAGGAGCTCTGCTGAGAAGGATGAAAGTAGATTTACAAGTCAGGGATGCCTCTCTGAGGCTTTTTTAAACAGCTTTGGATGACAATATCATCAGTTGAAACACAAGTAGTGTAAGTTACTGGTGGATGTATCCACTTTGTTAAGTTCTGAAAGATCCAAACTGGCACATTGGCTAAGAGGTAATAGATTTTGATGAGCAGAAACAAACCTTAGAACCAAGGCCTACCATGTTATAACCAGTGTCCCTGTCAAAAGCAGACATTATGTGCAATTCTGGAGGGCTGGATTCCTGCACAGCTCAAGAGCACCTTATTCAATTACCAGGTTTAGAAGCTCTGTTAGAACACAGGAATCAATAAACTGTACTGGTCGATAGTCAAAGTTTTACTTTGCCATGGGCAAAAGTCTGCAACTGTACACGTGGACAAAGAAAAAGTCTTTTTTTATTCTTATCCCATTTTTCCCCAATTAGCCAACCCTACTAGGACTCACCCTATCACATACAATGCTCCAGAAACTAGCAGGGTGAGGACACACCATAGCACATCCTCCTCTAGTATCATGCTCTGGGGCTATAAAACCAGTTCTTAATTGTATTGCTATGAATTGTTTGATTTATAATAACACAGAGTCATAGAAACGTTTAAACTGTTTAGATGAAACCATCATTAAACCCCATTATTAAATCAGGGAAGGTAAACAAATGTGTACAAAATATCAAAATATGTATGTTTTGGCCTGGACAATACACAAATCTAAATTGGATTAATCCACACTGTTGTACCTTTTGAATATTAAAATACACAAAATACTGCTGGGAGAGGCACTGAAGCCCACACGAGTCTGTTAGTGGAGAGAAGTGGGGACTGTTTGTACTGAGTGATCCATTACACTTACAGAATTGTGCCACTTCATTCGAGTTCTGGGTGCTTATGTGGTTCCAAAAAATGAAAGCATTTTAGGCAGCATTTGCCTGTGAACATTTATTCACAGAAGGCAGGAAGACTATACAGAATTAAATAAACCAGTTATTATAGTCTGTGCATTAGAGATTTTACACATTATATGATTTATTATGAATATAATTCTTATATCTACAACAGATTTGTTGTAATAAGTTCACTATTCTTTTGTAATTCCATTAAATCACCTTTTGTTCAAGTCAGCTTAAAATCATCCACCGAGACCTCATTATGGATAATCTAATATTAATCACATAAAAAAACTGTTCATCCTGAACTTGACCTCTATCCTGAACTCTGCAGCATCTGATCCATACTGAGACTAATAGAGGAGCCTGATGCTCTTTGTCTTTCTCTCTTTTTCTTTCTCTGTCTTTATTTCGAAAAGGGGGTCAGCTGTGCCCTGGTGTCTGCCAAAGGCCAATAAACACCCCTTCATCTTCTCTGCCCCTGCTGGGTGGTGTTAATTGTCTAGTCTGGTCATTAAGACAAATGTGAGTGTATTTTTAGCCAGCTTTGACGGCCACATTGTACAGTGTGCAGTCCTCTGATTCTTTTTCAAGCCATTACATGGTACTGGGTAGAACTCAGTATAGAGCATTCCATTTGACAAGTCTGTGAAAATATATGAGGTCCGATGCTGTTATTGATGTCCTCTGTGAAGATTTGACCATTTCTTTTGGTGTTACATTGCCAGTTGGGGTATATTAATGCATTTTTGTGAGTGATTGATGATGCTTGGGTTTTGTAGCTGGCTAGACCTATGAGTCACTGCCATTTTTTACTCTGAAATCATATCTAGTTCTCCTCTATCCATTCAACAATGATACATTTGCTGCAGATGTAAAACGAAACTGTAATCAGTTCTGGATTCTACACTGGTGACCTCCAAATCAGGGCAAATGGATTGTTATGGAAATATTGCAGGTCTGTTTTACATGGATTCATAACACTTGGCAGTAATGGTGCTATGCAATGCAAAATGTACTTTTGTATTATTCTTCAAAAAAGTCCTTGGTCTTAATCATGAACGAGTATAACATCCTACTTTGTGTATGTGATCACATTTTTGCATGTTCACCCTTTAACCTACATGTTGTCTTAAAATGACCTGCCTTCACTAAACCTTTAAAATAACATAGCATAGCTTAGTTTCAAACCCTCAGGACAAGTTTCAGCCCCATGAACAGCTTTCACATGCTGGGGCACTCCTTTGTTATCTTGTCTGTGTGCTTAGGGACGTTGTCCTGTTTTAAGATAAACCTTTGTCCCGGTCTGAGGTCCAAAGTGCTCTGGAGCAGGTTCTCGTCAAGGATGTCTATGTACATCACCACAGTCACCTATTCCTTCACCCTGACTAATCTCTAGTTCCTGCAGCAGTAAAACAACCCTACAGCATGATGCTGCCACCACCATGCTTCACTGTAGTTATGATATTGGTTAGGTGATGAGCAGTGCCTGGTTTCCTCCAGACATGACGCTTTGCATTCAGTCCAAAAGTTCAATCCTTTTGTTTCTCATGGAATGGAGATTCATTTTGCTGCCTTTCAGCAAACTCCAGATGGGCTGCCATGTGCCTTTTACTGAGGAGTGTCTTCTATCTGGCCACTCTACCAGGCCTGATTGCTGGAGTGTTGAAGAAATGGTTGTCCTTCTGGAAGGTAGCTCTGTCAGAGTGACCATATCATCTCCCTCACTAAGGCCCTTCTACCACGATCACTCAGTTGGCTGGGTGGTTAGTTCTAAGAAGTGTCCTTATGGTTCCAAATTTCAGTTTATGGATGATGGAGGCCACTGTGCTCATTGGGACCTTTGATGCAGCAGAATGATTTAGAAAATAAAATAGAAAGTATTAGACAGAAAATCAACCTATAATTTTAGGTCCAAACCGTTTGTCATGTGGTTTGGCAGATATAGAAGAATATATAGATATAGAAGAAAAGTTGGAAATTTCTAGATGCAATAGTAAGTTCTGCCAGCTATAATGAAACCTCTCTTAGCAATAGTAAACGCATCTCTTAGTTTAGGTCACACACCTAAAGCTTTTAAAGTAGCAGTTATCAAACCACCAATCAATAAAACAAATCGGGATCAGAGTGTACTGTCTAGTTTCAGATCTATTTCTATTTTACCATTTATATCTAAGATCTTGATATCTAAGACCCACAGTGCCTGTCTACTGGGGAATTTGTCCTCTGTAGGTCCTCTGAGGTAATACATTATACTCAGCTCAGCCTTCTAAAGTGTAAAAGAATGTTTGTAATTTACAGACATACTCATTAAAAGGCTTGTATAATGTAAAATAAACAAATTATATTTTGTTTATATTTATAAAAATTCAGTTATAGGCTTGATAGTTGTTTACAAAAGAGAACAATGCATATATTAAATTTGTGCAACCACGTCTGGTTATGAAATGATGTAAACACACTTCACCTCATTCCTCTAGTGATCGTGCCATAATTCACTGCTTTAGGCTTGTAGATAACAGCTGGTACACTCTCACCAGCTGGGTTATTGTATCTCCCTCCTATCTCTAGCCGTCATTACGTATTCATTGTTTTGTGAACTTTGCTGCGCTTAATGTTATTATATCATAAACCAAGATTAGCATTCTGAACCATCAGAGTCGATAGCAGGGATGATGCTTTGCTCTTTTGCAGCTTATCAACAAGCTTAACTGCAATAGATCATCAGACCATGCTTTGACAGTCCAATGGGCCTACATAGCTTTGAATGATTAAATACGTTTCGGAAGAAATGGATTAGGTGGGGCATTCCAGACCAGCTCATGGGTAGGGCTCCTTGTAGTCATGGCAATTATCACCATGTGTGGCATATCTAGCTTGGCCATCAAAGAGAGATTGGAGAAGCTCAGCCAGAACCAGATCCTGTTCCTGTTTGCATTAGTTTTTATTGCTCTGCTCATTCTGATACCTTAGCCGTTCTTTATAGAGTGACTAAATACACAGCAGGTTTGGCAATTTAACGCACATACACATGAAACCAAGGGTAAGCCTTCCTTCTTCTTTTCAGGAAAGCATTGCATTGCAGCTCTGGAAGCAGTAAAAGCCAAAGGGTGGCACTTTTATTCTTTACAGATCAAAGGTGTGATATCGTAATCAATAGACTGTAGCTTTTGATGCGCTAGATGCAAATGCAGATACACAGTAAAGTCCTAAACACACTTTCTTTTGATGACTCTGATTTCAGAGGTCAAAAGAAAGATGGTAATACTGTTTGATGAATAAAGTAATGCAATCATTCTGACCAGTATCTATTCAGACTATGTCTCTGCATCTATTAGTCAGTCCCACAGTCCAGTGGCTTTTATTTTCAAAGGTTTCAGACTTATTGTGCTACTGCAGTGAACTGATTTCACAGGCCCTCAATAAACATGTTGTGTCTGTCTTTCACAGACAGTAAGCAGGTTCTATATGTTTCATAAGGTTCATAATGCTGTGTTGTTTGTGTGTTCATTATAAACTAATCAACATGAAATCACTTACTAAAGCTCCTCAAAAAATTAATACAATGAAAAAGTTCATTGTGTTTCACTCCAAGCGGAAAATGTCACATTTTATAGTCAGTACCTGTTAAATGAAATATTTCTAGCCTCTGTTTTACAGTTCTGCAATAATCCAGAGTATAAATGATTATGTTTAGTTTTTAGTTTAAATAAATTCCCAATAAATATTAAAAGAGACATCACTTTAAATAGTAACTTTTTGAAGATTTTTTAAATGTATTAGTAGTTTCAGGAAACTGATATTGATTCAGTTTATAGATTAGATTAGATTAGATTAAATAAGAACTTAATCTAACATAAAATTACAAGGGCACATTCAAGCATAAATCAATCCTGGGTTATAGTTATATTAAGATGTACTAAAAAGTGTAATACAATAAAGTGAACGAGGTATCAAATCTTCACTCTCAAACAAAAACCTTGTATCTTCAATACAAAAGCATCAGCTTTAAAGGAGAATGAAAACCTTGTTAACTTTTCAATGTAAAACACAAGTCATTTTGGAAGTGTTTGGAACATTCTTCATGAATGTTGATGGATTGTGCTGACCAGCTGCCAGATTCAATGTCAAAAAGTGAAAAATAGCTTAAACGGAGTTATAAGGTTTTACAAAACAGGGACTTGAAAATATATAGTGGAGTAAGTATAATCACATCTGTGCACAATGAAGATTGTGTGACCCTTTAAAATGTCCAGTGAATGTGAGCTTTAATGTTTTTGATGATTAACACAGACTGTACACATACTTATGTATGCTTCTTTAATTTGATTCTGATTTCGCCAACATGTCTATTTTCAGTCACAAGAACGGATGCAGTATTGTATGTGTTAGTTTGACATATCCAGAAGAACCTGGGTCGCTTTCCTCGGCAGCTGTCTGGGCCACTCAAACGTACAGTAATGCGAATGACAGCCGTACTGACGACACGAAACAGCATATCCATTCTTTCCTTCAATGAAAACATAGCTTGTCCCAGTTCTCTTCTAGGAATACATTGCAGGTCTTTCCTGACAGACACACAGAGCATATGAACGGAATGTACTATGGTTATTTAACAGGAAGTAGTGGGTCTATTGAAGAGACAGAGCTAGGCTTAGAGGCTTATCACATGTTATCTCTGCTTGGTCAGCAGCCAACACAATAGAATTCATTCAACAGTCATGTGACCCTTCACACCCAAACTGGCAGGGTTTGAACCACAGTGACTGCATACCTGATTGCACACTAGCTTGGCTAAAGTTACAGCTGTGATTGTCTTTCTGACCCAACCTGTGATGCCATTTGAACATCTGGGCAGTAGGCCAATTCCTGGAATGGCTCTGGACACCCATCAATAGCTTCAAAGCTCATAATTCTAGGTCATCTTCCAGGGTCACCATGTCACATTGCTTATATTGGATTACCTACAGTCAATGTGTTTACTATTTCTCAATAAAAAAGTTTTGTTTGGCCAAGGATGCCCAAACCTTTACACAATACTCTGTAGATAATGTGTGCAATAATGAAAACTCAATGAAATACTTACTGCTATGTCTGATCCACTTGTAACAGTGCAACACACACTAACACACCACCATCTTTTCAGTGTGACTGTAGAGCTCAGAATGACCCACCACCCACATAATACCTGCTCGGTCCTGTGGGGTCCTGATCATTGAAGAATAGAGTCAAAGTATGCAGAAAATCAAATGGACTACAACTACAGAACTGGACACCCCTGATCAAAATGATTGTTCCTGTGAAGAGCTGAAGATTAAATGATCTTCAAAAGGCATGACGTTAAAGATTTTTTTTTATTTCCATCATTTACAGTTACAAAATAACAAAAAGAAAAAGGGCCCAAAACAAATCTTTTTTTTTTTTTTTTTTTTTACAGATTTGCTGGAATTTCATTGAATTAATTTTACCCCTGAAATATTCCTCATGCCACTGGCTGCAACACAACCCCAAAGCATAAATGTTCTACCCCCATGCTTACTGGTTGGAAAGGTGTTGTTTTTAGTGGAATTCTGTGCCCTTTTTTCCTCAATATATCTTTGCTCATTGCAGCCAAATAGTCATATGTAACTTATATGTTACTTGTTTCCAAAATGCATCAAAATTGTTTAACTGAAATGGCATCTGAAAACACTTTGCGATCTTGTTATATCCTTCTCCTGCTTTGTGCTTAAACGTTTCATTTTCAGAGTGCTAGGCAGCTGCTTAGAAGAACCCAATGCTGCTGTTTATCAGACAAGGTTAGAGAAGTTTGCTTGTTTCGAAATCTTAGAAATTTTCATCACTTGGCCTCTTTTAACAACCAAGTAGTACACTGGTATTGCTTAAAATGCAGGAAAGTGTGTTTCATGTAAGTTTATGTCTTTTGGAGATAATTTCATCTTAAACTTGTTTAACTGCTCACAATAACAGTAATTCTGACCAGTGGTGCCCAAAACTAATCTAATACAACACCTTCCCTGGACAGTAGAGACAAGGTAAACTCTTTTTTAATACCTTTGATTTTAGAAGAAAAAAAAATGAATGAGCAGGTGGATTTTTTTGCTCCAAAAACTAAAGCATAGGAAGACCAATCTTAAGAACCATAAGGACATTATCAATTTTATAAAAAAAAAAAAATAGATTGAGACTGAGTTTCTGACATTAGACGGTGATGCTTGGCTTGTGTTGCCATGTCAACTCTTGTCAAAAAATCGATCAGAGGTATGCTCGCTAATTGGCCACAGAGCAAAGACTGATTATTTCTTGTTGGGTGTAATGCAGCGTGGCGTTCGTTACAAACCCGCCATGACCTTTGGCTTAGCCACCCGTCCCACCAGCCGAGCAACATGCACTTGTGCAATTAGAGAGATTCTGAGGAGCGTTTGTCAATGCCAGCCTGTGTAGCTTTATTAGAGACAAATGATTATCCTCCCTGACATTTGAACGACAGTGCTGAAACTAGATCATCACTGCCTATTAATTAGAGGCAAATCCAGCAACTGTTTGAACACTAATGACACTTCTGATTTTAAATGTTTTTCTGATTATCTATTCATATGAAAATACATGAGTTATTGTCTGCCTTCACAAACCAAATTATGCTCATCAAACTGTATGTATGAATTGTATTACACAAAGATAATGTCTTGCATTGTTGTGTGTGCTTTAGAATTATTATAGAATTATCTGACACCACTAGCAAAATATGTGTACTTCAAGTGTACTCAGTAATTTAACTTCAAAGCTAATGCGAATAATAATTATTTTCAAAGAGGAGAAGAGAACTGGAGTTGATGGAGTTCAGTAGATTTAAAGATCACATCACATGTGAAACATTTCTTATGATCTCCCCATGAAAGCTACATTTCTCCATTCATTTTAACTGGTTTTCACTACAAAGAAAGCTCTGTCTGCAAATACTCATTCAAAGCAGAAGACATGATGAATTGGAACAAGCCGACAACCCTTACATTTCTCTGTATGGATGTCCGCCTGGACTCTTTGAAATCTCGCGTATCAGCTGGACTCTATGAGTAAAAAAAAGCGATTGAGTGTGATTCTGGAAGAACATCACAGCTATTTCACAGCCAACATGTCCAGCTGTTTCTATGTGCCGATATATGCATGATTTAAGAAACAGTTCAACTTGGGATAAAGGCACTGTTTGGTCCACACCCTAAAAAACACAGATGCCAAAACATTTCAGTAGATGTGAATAGTAGAAATAGAATTATAATCAATTATATATATATAAAACATGCTGCTATTCAGATGAACATAAACAACCATTGCTTTGCATGAGAACACTGTGTCTTGTGCTTGTGTTGAATTTACTATTTCACCCTGAGGCTTACATGGTATGTTTTTGAGGGTTTATGCACCAAAAACCATAATTCATTTCAGCATTTTTCCACCCACCCAATCACCCACCCACCCATCCATCCATCCATCCATCCATCCATCCATCCATCCATCCATCCATCCATCCATCCATCCATCCATCCATCCATCCATTCTCAACTAACTGTCAGATTAATTGCTTAAGTTCTTGGGTGTCATAGTTCAATACTTCAGAAAGGTAAATATTGCTGATATTGTTTTAATCTTTGGAGGCCAACTGGGGTTGCATCCCCAGACTCATGTACATAAATGGACCCATATCAGTTTGGTCTGGTTTTATGACTATTTTCAGAACATGTAGCCTTGAATGTGAAACTGTGGTGTGTGTTATTGAGTCATAATTTACAGCTCTTGCTCTCTGCACTGTTTGATGAGCTCCAGAAGCCTTTAAAGAAATGCTATGTTTGTTCTTCAGATGTGCCCATGTTTGGGTATTAAAGCCCTGCATCAGCTTTAGAAAGTAGCCATCCTAAAAATGTGGAAATCAATGACATAAAAACATGAATGACCTCATATATAATAATTAAATCAATGTGAATGAATCTTAATCCCCATCCCCAACTCCCCATCTCAAATATATGGGATTTAGCATGATCATTCCAGAGAACACATTTCTACTCCTCCACAGCTCATTGCTGGGGGCTTTTTACCCCTCTCGCCCACATCTGGCATGGTTCCAACAGGTTTATGTTTATCTGCTCCAGAGAGTCTTATTCTATTGGCAATACATCCCTACAACAATGGGTGCAAAAAATAAATCACAGAATTTCAAAAAAACACTGTATGTAAATGTATGTTTTGAAAGAACATCCTAAAAAGTAGATATGGCCCATTAAAAAAAATTACATCCAAAACCACTTGGATATTTTTGGTTAACTCTTGTTTCATGTCTAACCCACTTCTGATGTATGATCCAATATATGTTGTTCTCATGTTGCTGCAGTGTTCATGGCTCATCACCTGGTCTAGATTTAGTTCCCTTTACCCCTGCTCTGATATTGGGTTCTAAAGCTGTTCTCAAGTGCTGCTACGTAAATCTCTTGTGTCTTGACATTCTGTCTGGCGGATCACTTGAAGTCACTTTCCCACCAACTTAAAGGCCATAGAGAAGGGTTGACTCACCTCCCACTCAGTCTGAATATGTGTGTGTGTGTGTGTGTGTGTGTGTGTGTGTGTGTGTGTGTGTGTGTGTGTGTGCGCGCGCTTGTATATGTGAGAATGTAAGAAACAGTAAGAGCGGACGTGTGTCTGGTCCTCAGAGTGTGAGTTAATATTTATGTGTCTAATTACTCCTCATTCCTCTGGTGGTGGGAGCACTTCCTCTCCTCCACTCCTGTTTGGATGGACCTTCCCAGGGAAGGTCTTGACCCAGTGATGGTCCACTACAGACTGTATTGCTTTCAAAATAGCATGTTCCAGAAATGTCTGGGTCGCAATGACATAAACGTGCAAATCTGTTCAGGCTTAAAGCTACCACAGTTTGTAGTATTATAAGAAGGTGTCAGCACAGTGTACTGGATTTTCTTAGGGGTTAGGGGCATTAAACATCTATAAATGTTATAATATATTATAATATAATAATGCAATACGTTTACAACAGTTACAATAGTGAAGCCTTCATAAATGTAATAAAATGCACTGTATTGCTTTAACAGTCAAGTCAAGGCTTTTTATTGTCATTACATCTGAGTACAGGTACACAGTGTAACGAAATTACGTTCCTCCGGAACCAAGGTGCGACACGGAGCAGCAAGAACAATAGGACGACAAAGTGCAAACACTACAATAAATACAATAAATACAGTAAAACAAGAGACAGTTTGACAGACAGGACAGGACAGTGCAATACCGGTGGTGAGGATAAGGTGCAGAGATATGTAACATACTGTAACATTTAGATGTGCATGGTAACAGCAGTTATTGAGGTAGAAAGTTTATAGTTCTGAGTTCTGAATGAGCAGCAAATATTGCTGATAAGGATGGGGATGACCCAGTCCCTGTGTGCTGAGTGTGTGTGTGTGTAGAGTGCTGGGTGGGTACAGTCCAGTCTTAATGTTTGGTATGGTCTTTGTGTGGGTGAGGAGTGGTGTGGGGTTCAGTTCGGTTCAGTCTCTGTGTAAATGTGGATGTGAGGAGTGGTGGTGGGGGATTCAGCTCAGTCTCTGTGTGTTGAGGAGTCAACAAAATATGACACAATACACCAGCATTCAGTAAATAATATAATTCACCATTATTTATAATCACAATATAAAATCTTCCACCATTCCAAGATGGCACCGCAGAGGTGGCAGCCTGTTGTCGTATCTCCATGTTTCTACACTGCAGGACTAATAAAGGATGATCTTATCTTATTATGTAATTTACCAATGGTGATGTGAGCCACTAAACCATGTGGGAGACTGGGGTTCGATTCCCAGTCTGAGCAACCTTGCTGTGCTACACCAATAAGAGTGCTTGGTCAAGACTCCTAGCAGTACTGTGACCCACCTCTGGGTATATATGAGTATATATGGGTATGGGTAAAATATGAGTAACCTTGTAGGTCGCTCTGGATAAGAGCGCCTGCTAAATGCCATAAATGTACTTTCAAAATGCCGTAAATGTTGCTGCACATTATCTATTCACCTTATTATCCTCTTCTTTTTGATCAGATTTACAGTGTAATATCTGCAATATAACTATGCCAATAGCCGTAGAATAAGTGGTACATGAGCTGAGGACAAACACATACTAACTTTCACCCTTGTGTGAGAATTGGCTTTGACAAATCCTCTTATCCCAAATATATTGAATCAGACAAAAAACACTTCATTAGTTTAATAGTGGAGTCATGAGACTAATATAATTAAAATTTGATGTCACTCCATTACTTTGTACTAAAGGGCAGTGCTTCTAAGGCCACATTACGCTTATATATATGACGACTGCTGAATTAACATTTATGTATTAAGGTGAATTCCACTAAATGTCAGTTGTCAAAACACTTTCTGAGGTTAAAGCACCCGTGTGGTTTCAAGAGTATAGTTTGACCTTGTGCACTTAATAACGAAACCCTGACTCTTCAATTAATTGTTCAATCAAAGTTCATTTATGTAGCACTTTTACAATGAAAGCATTGTTACAAAGCAGATTTATACTGATCCAGGTCAGACCACCTTTTGAGCAAGCCAGCAGACGACAGTAGCAAGAACCATCTCCCTTAGAGCAGGAAAAAGAAACCTTGAGAGGAACCAAGCGGAACCCATCCTCTTCTGGTTCACACCAGAACATCACCACAAAATAACACAACAGAATTACATGATGAACAAAACCAACTGGACAGAGCAAAAATATTAAAAATATAGCTAAAGCGAGAGCAGGCTGTGTACGTTATAGGCAAGTGTGAGTATGAAAGAATGTGAGTGTAGAATACAGGCACACAGTTTATGTGAAAGGCCATGTAGGATAAACAATCATATGCACAACTATGTCCCTAGTGTAGCATGAGTGAGCCAATGCAAGGATTCAGTAGTCTGGTGATGAGCCTGTAATGGAGAAAGCTTACTCTAACCCTAACCCTAAATGTAACCTGATCATAACCTAACCTATACACCAACCATAAAAATAGTAGAGTTCCTGCATGAATGTCCATAACTGAACTTTTAGAACCTGAGATTTGCATTTTCAGGTAGTAACATTCTGTTTTCATGGCTACACATATAATGTTATTATGTAGGTGTCATGTACACTTTGAGGAATGTGAATATTTTGCATTAAGTCTCCAGAAATCTAGACGTTTATGATCTTATGTTTGCAAGCATCAGATCAAACCAGATACCTAGATTCAGATCCAAAAGGTGGGTATGGATTAACTTTGGATTCCCACTGCGCAGAGATACTTATGGGGGCGGTCTAGAGGGCTTAAATATTTACCAGAGTGTGACCACACACACACACACACACACACACACACACACACACACACACACACACACACACACACACACACACACACACACTTCTATCATTAATAATGAGCAAATGAAGTAGTAGCCCCCTCACTGGCATCCTGAAGTAAATTCTTGTTATTGTATATTTTGATCACTGGAAAATGCTTTACCAAGCAAGTGCTGTGCAAATAAGCGTTTATTTATTTATTAAAGGACTTTCTGTTTGAAGAGTTTCATGCTGGGAAGTGCTGATGAGGTTTCCTTTGAGAGAGCAATACATGAATATTAAACAAGCTCAAGCTATCTTGTAGCCATTATGCTGACAAAATGAAATCCTAATAAGCCACATTTTGATGTGGACATAGTAGATTTTCTTTACTTTGGACACTGCTTCAGATTTACTACTTGGATTAATTGAGGTCATCACCTCATGTGTTGTGACTGCAAGAGTAATTTTCTAGACAATGATTAAACCTTGTGTTAGACTTACTTACTCTGTTAGGGATATTTATGCTGAGGGACAGTTTACCAGATCCTGACTAAGCCTAAGGCTAGACTACAGTGAAATTTAGTCCAAAATACAAACTGATTCTAATCTGTTTTTGTTCAGAATTATTCACAAACTGTAGAAACACCCATATAATATGGAAATCTGCAGACCACGGAAATGACAAACCAGAGATCCTCTTAGCTGCTATAAGCTCTTGATAAAAACAAAGAAAAGTGCTTATTCAACACTACATTTCAACCCAAAATCACCTCTATCCAACAATAAAACTAATCTACAATCTGAACTAATCTACAATCTGTAGCACATTTGACTATGCTATGATGTCAAGTATGCTTTCCTTTTACTGGACCATTTTCAAAGCCTCTCCAAATGAAAACAATGAAAATTAATGAGGGATCACATTGAGACGGTTTACACAGAATAAGTGTAAACTTTGCAGAGTGCAGTCTGAGCTCTACACATTTTCTTTTTTCAACCTAATGCTATTAAATCTTTTTTTTAAATGTTCATACTGTGTGCACCTTACATTTTTTTTCTGGACACAACAAGCATTTGTGGTCTATTAAATGAGGAAATCATTTGAATCCATCCATGCATATTTTATATCTAATTGTAAGGATGTATTTATTTGGAGATTGTATAATCTTTTCATGCACATCAATTTGCATATTCCTTATTCTGCTTCATGCAAAAACATGGGAAATTTTGTAAAATGTTTGAACAGGTGTAAAGTAGAACAGGTTGAAAGTGTCAGGCTCTTGTCTGTTTCCCTCGTGTGCCTCTGTTTTGCCATCTTGTTTTGTTTTCAGATGTATTTTATCACATGAAATTGATAAATTGATTGTCTCCGCCCTAGCTCCACCTTGTCATTAGTGTTCCCACATGTGTCTCCTTTGTAGCCCTGTCCTCTCATTATCTTCTCCAGGTATGTGTGGTCTGTCTCTGTGTATATGTAGGCTCTTTGTTCCAGTCTCCCTCGGTCTGTTATTGTACATGATTCCATGCCATGTTTGGACGCTTCAAAATCTCTTTGAATGAATGAATTCTAGTCCTTTGGTTTATTTAATTTAGTCTCCAGTTTTGTCTTTCGGGTCATTATTGCTTTGTCTTTTTGCTTGTACTTTGTTTTGTTTTGTTGTTATTACATCCCTCACATGCATTATCGTCTGCCTCCTGCTCCCCAATCACAACAAAAAGGGAACAGGTCTTATGAGGCTATTCATACTGGTGTTAATTAGGACCCAAAACAATGAAAAAGGACCAACCATGAGATGAGACCCAGTCAGGGTGAGGTCTTCAAACAAACAAGTTTGTAATTAGAACCAATTGCAGGCAGGGGGAGGTCTCAGAACAAACAAGGTGGTGATTAAGACCAGTTGCAGACAGGGGGAGGTCTCAGATAAAAATGAGGTGATAATTAGGGCTAATGACAATCAGGGGTTGGTTTCAGAATAATGTAGCTGGTGATGAGAACCAATCGCAATCAGGAGGAGGGCTCAGAACAAACAACATTGTCATTAGGAATTCTGATCAGCAAATGGTGCACATTGTACCATACAAACACTGTGTTGTTTTGGCCAAAAGGATTTTGAATATATTGCTGATGAAAAGTTTGTATGGAAGACATCGATCATTTAGTTCTAGTCTGGGTTCTCCTGCCTACTGTGTCAGACTTGGCTGCTTTAGAACCGTCCAAGTCTTTGTTTCTGATTCACTGCTGTGTGCTCCAAGGTTGCACTGCCTCAGGCATCAGTCTACCAATGCTTTGAAACTGCAATGAAACGCTGAGGTTAAGTCTATGTCCCGAGTTCATGTGTATGTAGGTGCTGAACCCATTAAAACATTCACTAATGAAACCAGAAACCCACCTTACCAAACCTGTGGCTATGTACTCAGCATAAACCTGGCTCGGAGGGTTGACATATGTAGAGCACTATGTGAGCAGTCACAACCAAACATAATGGCTTAAGTGCATTCCTTACACCATAAACTAATGCCAGACCATGCAAATAGGTTCATAAGTGGTTCTTGGCTTCGATATACAGCTTTTCTTAAATTTCCGGGTTTTTTAAACTTTATACCATGTGAAGAATTTACACACACTTATTTCATACATACATTACATTTCACAATGAATTCATGTCCACTGCTGGTATTGTTTTGCCAAATGCAAACAAACCATCTTTCAATGTTTTTTTTTTTTTTTTTTTTTAATAAACAGGGGTTCCTGAGCTGAAAGTCCTGCAGAAACAGTCAGAATTAAGCTTAGGGTAAGGGTTGACTTTAAGTTTAGTTTATATTGTGATAAATAAGTTTAGGTTAACTTCCAATTTACAATTTTAGACTTTGTTCATATTTTAGTTATTGGTATTTTTAGGGTTAGAGTAAGGGTTAGCATCAGGGTTTATGGTTAAGGTTAGCATTAGAGTAAGGGTTATGGTTAGAGTACGTAAATGACTTTGGTTGCTTTATAATATTCTCAAAACTCCAAATAGTTAGAATACTAGGCGTATAAACCATATATAGTCATGAGAACTGTGTAGTCATTCTTTATCATCATGTCATCATGTCTTGATCAGTGCACTTGCTGGATATAGTCTTTCATTCAGAATAAAACTTTCTTTAATAAAAGTCTTGCTGTTTGAAGCGTGACAGGTGTGTACACAGCTTTTACTTTTGTACAGTTCAATTCAAACAAATAATAATGAGACTAAATTAAAATTCTCTTTTAAAGACTCAAGGATTGACTCAGAAAATGAGGGCAACTTAGTCTTGCCTAAAGTAACTTTTGGACATGATTTTGCAGGACAAATGTTCATTTCCTGACCCATTCCATTCGCCTGTTTTTTGTTACAGGTAGCACAGTAGCCCACAACCTTCGACAAAGAACAAAAAATTGCAAATCCAAGCCACATGTGAGCTTTCCTATGGGTACCACTTCAGCACCTCCCTCTCATCTCCCCTGCCCTTTGTGGAAGTATGTAGAGGGCTTTGGGGTCAGCAAATTCACTGCCATAGAGGTGCTGCTAGCGAGAGCGACCCGTTTGATCCCAGCACGCCACTTGTCTTTAATAAATTAACCAGCAATCGAGGCTATTTATTTTGGTTGGAGGCTCTTTGAGCAGAGACTGTTAAATGGCCCACTTCTGTCGTTTATGAGGGAAATGAGTGCTTTTGCCTTCATTTAGGAGATTTCAGCTCTCTTATGAAACCAGCAAGAAAGGCTACCCAGGGATATAAGTCAAGGTCCATGATCCTGTGTCTGTGTTTGACAAATTCTAAGAAGAAAGGCATATTAGGTTCTTTTTTATATGTAGGGCTACATTGTGGGGTAGGGGAGCAGGGGGTGTATGTTCAACTTCAAAGACGCTGGTTTAAGGGGTATTAAAGGTATTAAGGCCCTTATTGCAAACATAAGACATGGTGAAGTGATCACCAAGAAGTCATGACAAAGTCAAAGGACATAGGGAGAGTGTTTTTGTCAATGTTCACTTCGATATACTATGTACAGTCTTAGGTGTATATTATAAACAGGCAGGTCAAATGTGACCTGAGCTGGATGGATTTTATAGAGTCTGAACAGAAAAGTCACATGATTTAAGAAGGAGCATGATGTATCATGTTTACACTAAAGAGTTTCAGAAACATGTTGATGGTCCAATGATGTCTAATAACCCAGATAGTGTGCATATGTCAGTCCACTGGCTTACCACTGCTGGTCGACCCTCTGTCCAAAAAGATTTTTTCTGCAAACAAGATCTAACTAGGTTTGATTCTCCACAAACAGATTTTAAATGCCTAGAGACTTTTATTTTAGAAAATATACAAATATCAATATATAAAGAGAAATATAAACAACTGCAAGAAAAATGTTGTTGATAATTGATGATGTTTTGCAAGAGGAAAAGGATTTACTAAACTAATTTACAAAAGATAATTAAACAAAGATAAATGAAAAGATGGGACTCTGAGAGATGGACAATGAGAGATAAAAACTGGCATTTTGTTAAATACTTTGCTTAACCGCTTGCAGACCACCCAGACAATGCTGAGCAAAACACAAGTGGACTGCTAGCTTTGCAGACCATCAGTGGGCCACTCTTCCTATCAGAGAAGGAGAAAAGCAGTTTATAATTGTTGTGCCAGGATCAAGATGCTGGATACTGCACTATGTAACTTTGGAGAAGTGGAGAGGAAAACAAACATTAACAAAAATATTTTGTACAGACAACTTTGTAATGCTGCATGACCTGAGCCATATTATATGTAAAATCTAGTACAATTACTCTAACTGCACAGTCCACATGCTTGTTAATTTTTCAGTGACAGTTCTGTGTATCTCAAGAAGAGCCTGTTGGCCTGTGTCATTGGTTGACCGCATCTGCCAACTGCCAATTTTGGTCATGTTTTGTCATGACTTTGGAGTACTAATACTCATGTATTGCTATCAATGTAGATAAGAGAGTAAATGGCACTACAGTTTTTAAATTAAAATCTGGTCACTTCTGGATATTCAGATTTAAGTTTAAAGTGCCCTTCAATGTGAACAAAGCCTTGATCTCCAAGATGTGGTAGGTGTTGGATCATGGGGTGGTCATACGAGACCAATCTGCCAGTGGTTAACAATAATATACAGTTATTTATAGATGGAAGAAGCTGCTGTGAGGACACTTGTTTCAAGATTCCCAGAACCTTTACTTTCCACTATCAACGTTCTCCAGCACTTTCTGGTTACTGGGACACCATGAACAGCTGGCTGTTATGCTGGGCTCCTTTGATCTGGTAATTAGCCATACAGGAACTCTTGCTTTGAAACCCAGTATCCAAGACAGCCTTCCACTGCTACAGAGGCCCTTTCATTCTCTGCCAAATCAGTGTTTTTGAGGCTCAGCCGTTCATAGCGCACTCCTAATCATACCTTGAAGTTGTCGTTTGACACCTCGTTAGCGTTGGTCTAAGTGTCTGCGGTCAGTACTAGTTGGGGAACAGCGCTGAGGTCCTGAAATGACAGAATGGAGGGCTTCCTCTAGACCTAAGCTTTACTAAGCATGACTGTACACAGTTTCCGTGACTCACAAAGTGCTGCACATGCTGTGCAGATGAGATGAAAGAAGCATGTTTATTGAGTTCTGCAGATGCTAAGCATTTTTATGCAGGCATAATGTTGTCATTTGCAGTACAGTTACTATAAAGACAAATTCTCCCCTTACATTCTGGATTGTAAACTCTGGTGCAGATCTTTCAGTATTTATACCTGGTTTAGTATCATTTTATAGACATATGCATAACTTAATTAAAAATAAACACAATACCAAATACACAAATATACTAATACACTGTATCTAATGCACCAATACAGCTGTATTTTAAGTGAACCTTTATTGGTATTGGTATTTTTTATAATTTTTGGAATCCATGTATTTTATAATAAATTCATCATCACCCAGAAGAGACCAACAGATTGCAATGCTATTCTGATAGCATAAAAAGGTTACCAGGAACAATAATTCAGTAAAATATAGGCTAATATGGGCATAATTTACTGAGTAGTATGGTTTTGGTCAACCATATTTACTAATGCAAAACACGGCAGACATCTTGGAATGGAGTTGTAGAGGTTCCTAATGGTGTCTTGCTATAATCCATCCCATACAGCTTGAATATTCTCAAACAGTTCCTACAGATTTTGCAGTAGGGGTGGGATGGTAAAAGCTCATCCAATAGCATCTTACACATTTTCAAGATGCCACCATTTATCTTGGTCCTGACCATGGTGCCAGCTACATCTGGATTCATTGGTCATCTCCACCAAGACAAAAGTGGGACCCCAATCTGAGTTACTCCATGACATGCTGGCAACAGCACTATTGCAGTCCAAATTTGGTGACTTTGAGGTTATGTTAAGGGCAGTCATCACAAAGGTCTGCATGCATGTAGTTGTATAGCCAGCTGCCAATGGTTCTGCCATTAACAGGAAAACTGCTCCCTGAAAGTCCACAATTGTGGCTGTTGGGTGACTCTGCTCATGTCACACAATCTGTCAGACAATCCTGGAAGGTTGCCAGTTCAAATCCCTGAACTGGCAGGATATGACTGAAGTGCTCTTGAGCAAGGCACTGAACTCCCAGGCTGCTCCCAGATCCATACATTAAAGACAATGTTTCACTAGAAAGAGAGAGAGAGAGAGAGAGAGAGAGAGAGAGAGAGAGAGAGAGAGAGAGACATTGGTTTGATTATTGGTTTGAAAGTTGGTGCATTTGGATCTTGTTTTGGTCCTGTTGTATCTCAGGATCAGAGGAACCTACACACACAATCCACATATTATAGCACTATAGACTTAAAATGGCCTCAATATTGTTTGATAAAGTATCAGCAAGTGACTGAGCTTGGAAAACTGCTGATATTCATTCACTTCCAACTGAATTAAATAACAGTTTAAATACAAAACAAGGGCAAGTTTACTGCTCTGTCCACACGTACATGCTCAACCTGCATGCAGACTCCAACTGCAAGGGGTGGGCTAATGAGGTCGCTGACCCATATATTGGGTTATAGAGTAAAATGAGAAGAAAGGGGTTGTTTGCTCTATTTCTTTGCTCACAGTGTTCATATTTCAGAATGAAAGTCATGATAAGTGCTAATATTGATACATACATAAAAAAAAATAAAAATAAATAAATAATAAATAATAAAGGACATTCAGGTTTGTGTTTTTATTTAGACCATTGTCAAATATTTTGAAAGACTGAATATCATTGTCATATCTAATAATTACAAATCATTCATTGAAATGTATTGCATTTTCAACTCAAAGGTGATCACTCCAGGTGATCAATTTCCAACAGGATTTCAGAGAAAAGTGTTTATAGTCAAAAATAGCAGAATGCTGTGACTGTTTGTGGTCTTTGAGGGGTGAGCTCTCACTGCCTTCACACTTGTAGTTTAATAGGTCAAAGGTATTTCTCTCTGCACTGATCATATTCAAAGCAGCCTTTTTCAAAGAATCTGGAGAAAGGGGCTGACCGTAGTTCCTGGAAGTGAAGCAGGCAGTGCAGCTTGCTAAGTTGGGACACATCTGTCGTACTTCACATGGTTTGATTAATGGGTAAGAGAGTGAGGAATGTTGAGCTCACCAGAGAGATCTGCACATGCAGCCTCACTCACATTGCACTGGAGCAAAGAGGCACATATGAAGGTGAACATTAGTAATACGCCAGTGCTGACCCAGGCAGAGACCTGCCACTACAGATATTGCAATAGATATTTTTGCTAAGAATTAATAAATGCCTAGATGAAATTAATTGGAGCACATATTAAAAGGCCAATTTTCTACATTGGTCTTGTGCAGTGAGCACGAGCAGTGATAATTCATGTTTAAATGTTTATCCCTTAAAGTAAATTAAGCTGTTTGATACTGAATTATATGTTTGTGCCTTATTCATAAAGCAGTGTAGACTCATACACTTAAAGAGGTGGAGTTAAACTGTTGTGGATTGAACAGGTGGCTGTATGTAAATAGAGATGACATTGTAAAAAGTAATTCATTACACTCATACAAAATGTATTCATCTATATTCAGCCTGCAGCAGTTCAGCCCATTCTTGTACTGAGTGCCTTGCTATCCCTCTGCACATTGTGAATCTATCTATCTATCTATCTATCTATCTATCTATCTATCTATCTATCTATCTATCTATCTTGTTTAAATCTGAGGATAATAATGTCAAGTGTTATGTATTACACAAAAACCACATGTCATTAATGGATTAAAGAAAAGACAAACCAATTTGGGCCCTTTAGTGAACTCTTTGATCAGTTGAGGTATTTTTTGTTTTTGTTTTTAATCCAGTGGGTTGTCGATGACTTCTGTACAGGATTACATCGTGCTATGTTCTGTACACCAAATAGTCTTGAGATGCTTTCCCAGATTTATTTTGCAGGCCTAATGTTCTGTACACAACCTTGAGTGTTTTCAGTCATATAAATGCAGTTCATTACAACTTTCAAAGTGCTTCCATGGAAACTCACTTGAGCTTTTTTTTCTTTGGTGACGGGAACAATGACACATGGCGTTCTTTCAGTAGGTTGTCTCCTCCGCTCCCAAAAACCCAGGAATGCATGAAAGAACAGCCAACTGTGTGGAAATCCAATACATGATATGCTGTTACGTGTTGAGACCTCAAGCCAAGTGCTTTATCACACTCTTCTTGGTGACAGCTGTCCTTTCATGCAGGGTAATTTGATAGTGGTCAAAAAGGTGCTGAAATATGCCTCTCAACATAAGGCCCACATGGTTGGATATATTCTGGGTTTGAAGCATTAGCAGTTTAACTAGCATTGGGAAGACTGGGATTTTGCTGTTGGTGTATGTCCATTTAACACTTCTATGTCTTGCATGTGTGCTTGAAAGATCTATTTTTACATTTAGTTTAACCAACATAATTTTGATGCTCCACCAACAGTAATAAGAAGAATGATGTCTCTGTCATTATCAGGTTGAGAAAATTGAACTGTAAATTTGGTGGAGCTGCATGATACCTCTCACATGATTCACATCATATTTTATGGCAGTGCTTCTTAATCCTGGTCCTGGAGTCCCACTGCTCCACAGGTTTTAGAGTTTCCCTTAATTCCATCACACCTGATCCAGATACTGAACTCACTGATGAACCCTTACTGAACCAAACAGGAAAACACTAACATAAGCTTGTTAAGTAAGTAGTAATACTCCAGGACCAGGATTGAGAACCACTGCTTTATGGCATATGTTGCACACCAACAACTACAGGCCTTCAGCTAGCAAGTTTCAGAGAAACTCCCAGACCAGAGCATAAAGTTACTTTTACTGAGAGACCTCAGAGTTAAAACTATTATTGATTTTAAAATCAAGTTTAAATATCGCTATTAGGACATTAAATACAGCAATTATAGTTCTACTAAAATAAAAGATAAAACATTTACCTTCTCTGAATACAGTTAACGGTCTATTCTACTATACCACAAAGTGACTGATGGTGTTACTGAATGACATTGTGCTAATTAAGGCCCAATGCAGATCTAATATAACGGAATGTGGCAGGACTATATTGCGCATTAACCAGGAGCAAATTGAAAGAATTTTGAAAAAAGGAGAATAAAAGCTCAGAGTGTGAGAAAAGAAAATTGCACACTTGCTTTGGCTATGTTCATATGCTGGATAGGACTCTGGTGGGTGGGAGTTAGAGGGGCCTTACTGCAGAAGCTGTGTAGGGAGTCGACAGGCCTGACCTTAATCCTGTTAGAGCTTTTCAAAACTGCTGCGTCCACTCTGATGTGGAGATAGAGGAGCCCAGCAGCTTTTGTGTGCAAATTCCACCATGGAGATAAAGAGAGCGAGAGAGAGAGAGAGAGAGAGAGAAAGAGAGAGAGAGAGAGAGAGAGAGAGAGAGAGAGAGAGAGAAAGAAAAAAATAACAATCATACGATGCTCTAGCTGCTTCGGCCACTATAGGTGATGTCATAGGCCAGGTCAGCAACCAGGGGTAATGGTTGCAGTCAGGGCCATGTGGGCTATAAAGTCAATCACAAGCAATGGCCTCATTTCAGTGAAAACACCTCAGGAGAACTGACCGTCTATTCATGTTTATAAAAGGCTGTGAATCTCAACTATATTTACAAGAATAAGACAGTTGAGCCAACATCTCTCTACATCAGTGTTTTTCAAACTTGGTCCGGGCGCCCCCCTGCCCTGCACATTTGAGAAGATTCCCTGAAAGAGCTTAGCAATGAGCTGATTAGTTGAATCAGGTGTGTAAACGAGCCCCACTTCCCATCCCCTTATCCCTACCAATGAACCAGCCTTGTTCAGTATAACCCCTGGTCTCCATACCGAATAGCTCCCAACCAATGATCTAGCCCTGCTCCCCATTTCTCTATCAAAATGAGCCCTGTCCCAAATCCCATACCACTACCACTGAATCACCTCTGTCTCTCCGTCCCCATACTTCTAATACCCCTATAAAAATGAGCCCTACTTCTGGAAAAAGGCAAGGAGCATTGTAGTAAAGGATATCAGTCAACTCCCTCAACAACCAGTTGGGCTCAAACTGGCAGTGGGTGGGTAGGGACAGGGAAAAGACATTTTAAAAAGATGAACAGTTACATTTGACGCTGCATTAGAGTCTCCTGATAGAACTGGGCTTTCATTATCGGATATGGTATGGACTAGAATGCTGAGGTGGTGGGGACTAAAGTAATGTTTTCATGGAGCCCAAAATCTCTGGTGAACATTGATAATGTACATATTTAACTCCTTGTATCACTTTGATAAACATTCATTACAATTAGCCCAATAGAAATGCACCAAAATGTCAGATGCCATTAACAGCAGAGTGTGACAACTGATGCTTGTAGAACATGAGCTCAAAATAAAATTACAGACATGATTATTCTTCAGAATTTTTATTTTCAGAAAACCAGGATGTCATAGCAGAGACTTCATGGATGTGAAAGCAAAACCACAGATTTTGAATTAAAATTGCAAATATGCATAAATAAAAACTGGCTCTTTTCATACAAATGTTTTACTTATACAGTTAATAGAGAGATCAGTAGATCTTTAGGGTACCTGTAATAGTTGCACATACTGAGCAGACAAGGAAGGTGGATGTACATGGGGGGTTAAGGATTTAATAAGCTAAAGAAAACAAACCATGGATACAAACAGACAATGGTACTCAAACTAACAGATTTACTCACACAAAAAAGGTACCACATGGTAAAAGACTAACACAAGGTACTCACAAAACAACAGCAAGTACCACAACAAAAGACTGACAATACCAGGCTGAAACAAAGGGTCTAAAATACATGGAAAACATTATTCACACCTGGAGCTGGGAAATGAAGGGACAGGGTTAATCATGAGACACAGATGGGAAAGGGCAGAGCAAGGGAGGAGATAGGACCAAAACAAAAACACAACCCATGCGGAAGCACGTGGGGAATAAACAACAACAAAGATGAGACTGGAAGACAGTGGTAAACAGGACTGATATATGACTGGACCACAGCAAAGAGTTAAAAGAGTCCTTACATACATTCAAACCAAGTACCATTTAGATTTTTTTTTTTTTACTTTTAGTCTTCAGATTGTATCATGACATCATTTAACATGATAATGGTAACATATCATGGTAGTCCTTACCTTTGTGCACACTCATCAACTATACTCATTTTCTGTTTCCACAAGTGTATCGTGCAGCTGTTTATGTTGTGTGGGCCTCTGTTCATTCAGAGCCCAAACCACTCCACTTCCACTACCCACTAACAGAAACAATCCTAAGCCCTGAGAATCACTGCTGACAGGACAAAAAACAGCAGCACAGAGAGGATTATCTCCACATCTTTGATCATTACTCTGAATAGACATTAGCAAACTGATCTGAGAACTACTTCCTACCCAAACTCTGAGGGGACTTTGGTAAAGAAACAAACGAAACTGCTCCCAGACCAGCAATAAGAAGCCACTTTTACAAACATTTGTCGGTGCTTATGTTCAGGGTATGACCTCTCATCCAGAGACACTACTGTCTGGTGACTGGACAAGAGTGTTTTCAGCCCCTTTTCGTAGCATGAGCAAAACTTATCTTCTAAGAAGTAGTGCTCTTAGCTTATCTTAGTATATTTCATTACCCAATGGAAATAGTGTCTCCAATTTTCATGTCCTCTAAATGTATTTTGACTGATGTTGAAACCTCTGACAAAGCAAGGGAGGTCAGATTACCCAAACTGCTCCAAAGTTACTCTGGTGTTCAGTAAATATGCACTGCAATATTGTCCCTTTCTGCTGAAAAGCATTGAGGTTTCAACATGACACTACACACAACCCATATCTGAGCATAATGTATTTTGCAATTTGTAGCCTTTGTATTACTTTTACCAAATTCCCTAAAATGCTTACAAAGTGCATTCATAGCAGGGGAGCATCCTGGAGTGGTGTGGCCTTTTAGTGTTTAATGCTCATTCTTAACCACAATCACAATGTACACAACACATCATGGCCAATACAAGTAAACCTCTATGCAAGTTCAAAGACTTGATAACTGTATTTATTAATTGATTAACATTTTTGGGTCAGTATGAGTATGCATTCTATCTTTAATAGGAAAAACAACAAGTTAATGCATTTGATTATGTTTGATTTCTGAAATCAACATGGTGTCAAATGTATAAACACAGGATAAAAATATACAAACTATAATACAAATGATCATTTGTGGTGCTGAATGTTCCAACTACTGGCTCATTTGTGCTCACATAAAAAGATTTTGTTGGACAGTGCAATGGATTGACTGACTGACAGTACAACGAGACTGTCCAGGGAGCTGGACATTTTTTTCAGAGAAATGTCTAAGCAACTAAAGATTCCAAAGCCATAAATTGTTGCAAACACAAGTAAAAGTTATTGGGATGTGTAGCCACTTTACCATGATCTCAGTTGAAAGAATGGATAGTCTGGTTTGAATGGTCATATACTATCCAAGAACCAGGCTTGCCAGAAAGTGGCCCTAGTTGGAACACCAATGTCACTGTCAAGCAAGTGAGTGACTGACATCTAAGAAAGAAACCACTGTTCCAAGATGAACACCTTATATTCACATGAGACAGTGATGTTTGCATGGCTAAAGGTGAAGCATTCATACCCAAGAACACTTTACCTACTTTTAAACTTGGTGTTGGTAGCACCATGCCAGAACTTGTACATTGCAGAGTAGATGGAATAATGAAGGATGAGGACTACTTTAGACATCTTCACTATAACCTCATACCATCATCTACCCAATTAAAATTTCCACACAACTGGGTGATCTAACAGGACAGTGACCCCAAACACATCAAAGGTGGCTGTAGAATAAATAAAGACATGTGGAATGGACTTCCTGATGCTTGAAAGTCAGATCCATGCCAGAAAACCAACAAAGTATTTGAGTGGTCAAATATCCAACCAGAATCCTACCAGAGGCATATTGGTGGCTATCAAAAGCATCTGGTCATGGTGCAATAAAAGGGATATTAAGGGACAAATATTAGGTGTGCTCTATGTGCAGTATATTTATGACTCTGTACTCACCCTGTGTTGATTACAAAAACCCCTGTATCAGTGAGGGTTCTTTAGGTTGGAGCATAAGCAGCACATGTGAATCTGCATCACACATGTCTAAGTTGTGCAACAAAGGTGTTGCAACACTGTAAATTGCTGCTAAGATGAGGGATTGAGACAGAACAAGGTAGAGAATGAGTTTGTTTACATGAGAGTGTTGCCTGAGGAACCGGCACATGTGCTCGGTGCAATTGTGGCCCAGCATATCATCAGCAGTTTCTTATGCAACAGCAGTAGCAGCAGCAGCAGCAGCAACAGCAGCAGCGTTTGCTTTAGTGCTATTTCCCCATAGCATGGCTCAGTCATAACTCACATTTCTCTGAGAATGTGACTCTCTGCTTTCATGTGTACAGATAAGAGATTGTGCCGGGGAGAATATGGAACCAGGGAGGAGAGCACAGTTCACTGGAGTGTGAATCAGGTTCATCCCAGGGGCAGAGTCCTCAGAGATCCTTCTGGAAGGAATGGTAATTTACTAGCTTTTCCAACATGACAGTTGATTTAGCAAGCATTTATGAAATACTGAGAGTGGTGGACCGTGTGTAGCCAGCATGTTTGCAGACAAAATTTCAGCTCTTGTATTTCATCATGCATGAAGACTCCAGAAAATGGTTCTAGATGGTTCTAGCAGGAACCTTTAGTTGGTGTAGAACATTTACGTTATGTTGACCCTCTTAATTTGAACATAAAGTATGAACATGAAAATGGTATCAGGTAAACACTACCACTGTGAATAGGTTTCTTTGCACCGTGAGCAAAAATGCTTCTATAGTGTACTGAACAGGTTATTTAATACATAAAAAAGTGGACCGTAAATATATAGCACCATTAAATAATTCTGGAAAGAACCATACAAATGTTTCTTTGAGATATCATGGTTCTGTATAGAACCACTGTCTTTACTAAAGAGCCAATTAATCAAAACAAACGTTTTATATATATTTCTGAAGAGGAGTTTTTGACTTATAGTGTAAAAATAGTGTAATGCTACAAGAACTCAATCAACTACAATACAACATAATACAATGTTCCAGTAAAAGAACCAATCAGGGCTCTTTGTGCCTTCATGGTTCAAAAAACAATTACATATATTACATGTAAGAAAAACAATTCTGGTGGAAAATTTGTGAAATTCCTGTTTAATAACATCTGTTGAAAGGTTATTTGGGAAACTAACAGTGATAGTTTTATGATGATGCTCTAAAAAACTCTTTTTGGCACCATTATTTTTAGAGAGCATATCATATGGGCATTGTATCATTGTCTCAGTCATATCAAGGGATTTGTTTTAAATATTTTCTACCATAAGAATGGAAGAAATTGTCCACAGTCACTTGTTCCTTCCCCTGCCAACACTGAAGATTTTAAAGAACAGCTACAATACACTTTAAAAAGGTTCTATATAGAATCATAACAAATCAAATACTTAAATGGTTATTTTCGGGGTTAAAGAGTTCTTCACATTGGTGGAAAACCACCAAAATGTGTTCCTCTGTTGTTGTGAGTCACAGATTTCTTTTTTCAGTTCTATATAGAAGCTTATAAGCAAACTCCCTAAACACGCGAGTGGCCAAGCAGAAAGAGTGGACATTTATCTTGTTGTATTTGTGTACTGCTCCCTAATAATGATAAAACCCCAGACAATTGAAGGACACCACTGAGGTTAAAACATGGCTTTGTTCATCTGAAACCACCGTATGTCAGCGCGCTTCCGTCTGACTTGCTTCACATATGTGCTGTGACCGTAAAGTGCTGCCATTTGAGTGGAGCGCACATATGTGCATACATGTTTACATTTGCCCTAAATAGCCTTAAAAACATGTCATTAGATCTCTGGAAACATCATTACATGTAAATGCTTTCTTGTAAATCCGATCATGTAAGAACCTTATAAAAGTCTTCCAAGAAAATATTAATTTGGAAATTGGATTAACTCACCGGAATTAATGTGTATGAAGAAATTTGGCAGAGAGAGGTCCTATAGCCTTGTCGTATTGCCTTTTTTTCTGTGTGTGAATATATGATACACAGTAAATATGACAAGCATGCAGATATAAAAATCTCAATTTGATGTCTATTACAAATCTATTGCAGACACTTTAATCTCCATTAAAGTATTGTAGATGGTGAAGTCATATAACTCATGACCCCTGCCCCCAGTTGTATTCTTAAAAGGGCAGAGCAGACAATAAATATTTAAATAGGTCATAACATTGAACACGCTCTCCACTAATTAGTGAGGCTGGTTACCAAGATTTCAAATGTAGGCTTGATTGGGTTGCTCTCATCTCAGCAGACCACTACAGATGTGTAGTGACATGTATTATAGTGTACAAGCACATGTGCACATGTTTGCACATAACAGAATGTGACTTTTTTATTGCCGTAAGATAATGTTTATATGACACTCCAGCTCATTGGCTTCATACTAATGGTTTAAAAGCTGTCATATTTAGCAACTGAAGGCAGATGCGGTAAAGACCTGGAATTTAAAAAAATAAGGCGTATATGTATAATTATGTTAGTTTGAGCCAGTAAAAATGGGGAGATAATGTAAAAAAAATATTTCTAATTCCCAAATGGTTAATGCAGTACTTAGTGTGAATTCCAGCAATTAGAGTGAAACAAGTCTATAATTCAATCACACCTTATATGTTACATAGTATTTCTTAAAAATCCATTAAGATGCCCTACAGATTACAAAATGTGCCTGACGTTTCTTAACATTACTGACTTATACACATAAAATTGTGTACTAGGGACAAGTATATAAAAGAAAAGAATGCGCAATGTAACATCATACTATGCAAGATGGATGTTGATGTAGTAATTGATACATAAAATTCCTTTTATCCTTTTGCTTATTTCTTCCTTCTTTTTATAATTTATAAGTTACATTTTGAGTACATCCATCACTTATTTATTTATTTATTTAGTTTTAAAATTCACTTGTTTTATCCAATGAGCTTGTGGGTGACAATAGTTGTAGGTGAAAAATATATTGACTTATATTTACTCACTTTTACTCTATTTTACTTAACATTTCAGTATAAGCTGATGATCCTGGAGGTGCGTCAGCGCCGCATACTTTTGTTAATTGCAAACGTTAACACATCCACTGCACTCCCCCACACACACACAAAAAGGGGAGGGGGGGCAACCCTAACATTGAGAATTTTGAAACAACAATATGTTACAGAAGAAAGGTGTGTGCTTTCTTTTTCTAAAATTCTATTTATTCTTATAAATGAATAACGAGCAGACAAACGTGTTTTGTGAAACAGAACCAAGACAGAAGACCTTGTGGCCCTGAAACCAACAATTTGTCAGAAATCATGACAACAGCCATGTTGGCCTGACCTGTCTGTGTAATTGTTGTTAATTAGTTGCCCTTTGACACTGGCTCATCAATGCATATTATGGGTTTGTAAAGAGACATGCTATCAACACTGATTTCCTTCTCACATGTTAATACACTTGAACATGATAATAAACCAAAATAGACTGTTAAGGTAAAATTACAGCTACTGTTAGAATCTAATGGGGACTTGGGCATAGGTTTCCATGAAGTATCTTTCTCTCTCTCTCTCTCTCTCTCTCTCTCTCTCTGAAAGAAGAAGCTCTTCTTTCAGTATTTACTCTTTTATAAAGCATGAAAGACTTTATAAAAATAGCCTAAAATAAATTTGCACATGTAAACAAAAGGGATTTGCATTTCAGCATTTTGCACAATTCCAAAAAGCACAACCACATTGCTCATGAAGCTAAATTTGGAAACAAAAAAAAATGAACAAAAAAACCGATCCACTGCTGCTTGAGAACATCCAGGACATTCAAGGCAGAATCTTACTGACAGTCTTACTGACAGCAAGCACACATGCATATTGTTCTCCAACTTCAAGAAGAACCTCAAGATGATTTCTCAGTGTAGAAGGTGCCCTTTCGTTCGGGGGTGAGCTGAGGATCATGGCCTGTTTGGGAATAAAACAACTCCATTGTTCTTCCGTCCACCTCAATTATAGCACAACCCAGAGCTGCCAAATTTCTTTGGAGGAGCCCGTTTGTTGGGGTTGTACCGAGGGGAAATTCAATTAGTTATGCTGCGGTTCCTCCACGACACAAGACATTGTTTCATTAGTGGACACCCGGGTGTCCACACAGTAAGTTACAGTGAAGTCAGATCTAATTATGGTGAAAGCAGTGAATGATTATACCCCTGTATTATGATGGAGGCCACTCTTGAAAGTGCCATTCATGCTGCAATGTAACTCATTTGCACTCATAATGGTGTTCAGGTTGGTGTTCAAATTTTTCTTCAGTCTTAACTCTTCCCTCTATAGCACCAGTATGGTAAGCTGACAGATGTACTTGCAAGATCTTTAGCTTGAACAAGGTTGATATGGTTGATTCCTAGTTTCCAGTTCTTTGTTATTTCATTTACTGGTGTAGATCAATGCTGGTTAGAAGAAAGCATGCTTGTACATAGCACTGCAGTGTAAGCAGTATCAACTACAGTGCTCAAGAAGCATATGCTTCATTCTGCTACCCCAGTAACTTTTTTTTTCTAAATCATTATGTTGACAGAATTATATGAATGATGACAAAGCTTTCACTCAACAACCACACAGCTTTGGTTTGGTAAATACTAATTACACTTGACACTATGTAATAATATGTATATACTCTACTCATTCCAGTTACAGAAATGACATTTTTCACAGTTACAACTGCACAATTAAAGTTACAGTTGTTTAAAGCCTGTTAATTGACATGCATGTTGAATCTAGTGTGACTGTCTATTGGTTTTAAAAGAGGACACTGGGGACACACTGGCATCTGGCTTGGTTAGGATGTTGTGGTTGAGGGGGCTTCAAGGTCTTAGATATAGAACAGTGACAGTGTTTGTGTCAGGATAGGAGGGAAAATATATATATATATATATATATATATAAAATCTGAGTGAGTGACATCAGTAGCCCCACCCCATCTCACTGATCACTTGGAGTCTTCTGAGTTTCCGAGGGGAAATTCAATTATAAATATATATATATCTATATATAGTAATTTAGCTTGATAAATTAAAATAGCCAAATTTCCAACTGAATGCCTGTTTGTTGCTTTGTGCACATGCATATGCTTGACCTGCATGCAGACTCCAAGAGACCAGTGAGATGGGGTGGGGCTACTGATGTCACTCACTCAGATTTTGGGTTATAAAGGGAAATGAAAAAATAAATTTTAGAATAAAAAAGGCATGATACTGACACATAGATAAACATAATGAAGGACATTTAGATTCGTTTTTTATTTGGACTACTGTCAAGTATTTTGAACAACATATTATTATAAATATTTTTGTTTCTCATGCTTCTGTCATGTCTGGCTCCCATGTCTGTGCCCCTTTGTGTTGTTATTTTGTTTTGGTTCTCCACATGCTTTTGACAATGCATCTTTGCACAACTGTCTCCTATAAATACATATTCTATTTGTGGTGTATAAAAGTATGTCAAACTACAAAATCATCCAGCAAAATTGTCAGAGAGACATAAAGGCTAAATCACCTTACATTTCAATATAAAACAGAATGCACAAAGAATCAATGCAATCAATGCAACTAGGAATAGACCTCTTAGAAATTCCATCTAGATGCAGTTTTCAAATCCCAAATACATCCACACATCATCATTTTTAGAGGCAAGTAGAAATGCATTTGAGCCCTGATTGAATATTTGGTTTAATTTTGTCCATACAGTGATCAAACTTAATTGCATGCATTTTTCTCTGACTGACACCAAAATGCTAGGAATTTTCAAATGTGGAAAAGGTGCTATGAATTATTTTCTTTAGTTAACACATTTAATTGCCTGCTCTTTGATTGTATTAGGTGGCCAGACGAATAGGCCCTGAAGTCTTGACGTGAGAAACTTGGCTTTTCAACTATGTGCACTTGTTAAATAAGACCTCACAGTTCTTCATCAACCACAACTGCCTTTTTCCCATCTCTAATTTACACTGCAACAACTTAACATAGCGCACTGTTAGGTGTCAACTTTTTAAACATGCCCAGAAGCCAACAACAACAACAATCCATTAGTCAATTAACAACAGGGACTAATTGGTCACAGGTGCATTTGACACTTAAAAGCTCGTTAATCTAGGACTGGAGGCAACAAAAAGCCTTTGCAGCCAATTAATACACCAAACAATTGCCTGTGCAATATGGAGGGCTTTACAGCCTCATTAAGAAATGTAAATCACATGACCCTATTAAACTAGGCATGCTGCATATGTCTGACATTCTGCCTTAAACAGTATTTAATGCAATACTTAGTTTTATCCTATGAGTTTGTACTCATATATATATGCAGGGGATACTTATTGCAGTATTAAGGAAACATTTCCAAGACAGAGTAGACAGAGACTGTACAAGCATGAGCATCATATCTAGTAAGGGCTTGTCAGCTCAGCCGTACAGTAATGAAAACCTGACAGTTTTCTTATCAGAGTTTCGGAATTCCACTGTCAGAAACAGACGTCACCAGTAAAATGTCTGATGTTGAAGACGGGTATAAATCACCTAGATTAGGAAGGTTGACAAATGTTTCATTTTATGGAGAAGGGGAGAAATGGACACATGAAGAGAAAGTAGATGACACAACAATCTGGCCCTAACTTACAGTGAGTGTGGGTCAAGGCTTTGTAGAGTTTAAGCCAACCTGTTTGGAGGCCGGTGCCAGTCCACTGCATTCCTGAACTCATGCCAAGTCTAGAACTGCCTTTTCATTTCCAGGTTCTCTCCACATGTGGACAGAAAAATCACATAGCAAACCACCCAGCAGGCACAGATAAATGCTAATGTTTGGCTTGCCTAGAGACTTTCCCAAGTGAATAAAGCACCAGCTCTAGTTCTTCAAGCTTTGCATTTACTAACTGGGCCCAAAGCAGTTTGGGAAGCAAAGCCTTTTGGACTTAGAGACATATGGCCACCTCCTTGAAAAAGCAATAAAACAGGCTATTTAGGTCTAACCTAATTACAGTCTAGACATGTTTCTTCAGTATACCCAGAAAGTTGTGGAGAACCATGTGCATTCACACACTTTCCCAAAACATTCTTTGGCTCTGCCTAATCCAGACCACCAGTCGATCAAAAGTCGCTGAGTCACTGGAAAATTCATCATGGAGTGGCAAATCAGCTGGTTTGATGGATCAAACAATGTCTGTTTTTAGCAAATAAAACACCCAAAGCCTTTTTTTTTATTGACAGATCATTGAAAAGTGCTCTGTAATTGTCATATACTTCACATTACCAGCACTTGCCACCATGTATTTATAGTCCTTTGGCCATTTTGTCAAATATAGGTGCCCTTTACTGACAGTAGCTGTTATTGTGGAATTTACTAGTCCCTGTCCTACACCAAGCATAAGTACTATAGAACTACTACTGACCAAATCATATTTGGGTGTTAGGCCATTCTTAGCATACCAACATCAACATAGTAATGATGGTCATTTGTTGCTATAAACTGTCACTTAGGGTCACTAATACACAAGGGTTCAAGAGTCCAAGTCCTGTCATGAGTCCTGTAAATCACAAATGGATTACTGACCAAACCATTGGGGATGGTGGTCAAGGGCTTCCCACAATAAGAGTAATGAAGGTGGGTCATGGCTTTGTCTTCCAGTATGACAATGACCTGAAACACACAGGGCAACTAAGAAGGCTCTGTAAGAAGCTTTTCAAGGTCCTGGAGTGGCCTAGCCAGACATGAACCCATTAGAAATTCAATGCAAATTAATTATTTCAAAATCATAAAATGTGTTTTTCTGGATTTTATTTTTTTTAGATAAAAATAATAATATAAAAAATAATAATAATAATTCCGCCTTCCAGAAATGCACATGGTAGGCATTGGCCAAATGCTAAATAGTACCCTGCAATGTCCAGTATTCTCGGCTGACTCTGGCTACATCTCAGATGACCATGAAAGGGAATACAGAGAAGCTACAAGGGACTTTGTGGACTGGTGCCAGCAGAACTGCCTCCAGATCAACACATGAGTAAAACCAAAGTGCTGGTGGTGGATTTCCACATGACTAAGTTCTCCTCACCCACTTCAGTGAACATCCAGGGAAGGCACAGTGAGATTGTTAAAACCTACAAGTACCTGGGTGTTCATCTAAACAAGAAACTGGACTGTTCTGACAACGCACACACCCTGTATAAGAAAGGCCAAAGTAGACTCCAACGGCTGAGGAGGCTCCGGTCCTTTGGAATACAGGGTGGACTTCTCCAAACTTTTTAGGACTCTGTGGTGCACAGCCATTTTATATATAGTTATTGTCTTAAATGCATTTAGATGTAGAATAAAATTTTGTATTTAAGTAATATATTGTTTTATTTTCAGTTCTGTATAGCAATTGTTGCACCCTTATTATTCAGGTGATTTAAATAACATTTGTAACAACATGGTTGGTTCTTCAACTTTATCCACCACAGCCATGTGGGTCATGACCATGTACTTGAAGACACACTAAAAAGTCATGTCTCCTTTGTGTTTCACTGGAATTCGAAAATGAAATAGCCTAATCTTAATGGGGACACTATAATTCTGTTTGATGCCTTTGCACACTCCCCAAGATAGCTAAGCCCTTAAAGATCAGCCTGCAGGTCCTGGGTGGTTAGGTATGTGATGATGAAACCTTACTGAACAGTGTAGTTCACAGCAGAAATTTTGAACTGAAATTGGCTGTGTTCCAAAAGGCTTCTGTTTCTTTCTTTTAAACTGCTGCATCATCAGCCATCTAACTTGGATTCTTTCAAGAGTTTTGTCATGCAGCTTGCATACCTTATAGCATGGCATTTCAGAAGTTAGTCACACTGAACACCGGAATTCCACACGGTTGTGTTTTGAGCCTGATCCTTTACTCTCTGTTCACACATGACTGTGTTCCTGTTTATGATTCCAACACTATAATCGAGTTTGCAGATGACACCACGGAGATAGGCCTGTTCAGAGACAATGACGAGAAGGTCTAACAGGTGCATCTACAACAACCTGGCGCTTAACACCCAGAAATCCAAGAAGATCATCTTGTATTTCAGGAGGGCTAGAACCCAGACTCACTCCCAATCTACAACAGCAGAGCTTCAAGTTCTTCAGGATCCACATCTCCAGTGATCTCATCAAGTCTCATCACCTGTGTCACAGGATTCTGGTGAAAAGCATACTCTAAAGCATACTGACCAACTGCATCTCAGAATGGTACAGCAACTGTTCTGCAGCTGACTGCAAAGCACTCCAGAAGCTGCTGAAATCTGCAGAATGCTCCATAGGGACCCAGTTACCCACCATTCAGGACATTTACAATTAACGTTGCCTGGGCAGGGTGAGGAACATCACCAAAGACACTTCTCATCCAAACCATAGATTTTTCACCCACCTCCCTTCTGGCAAGCATTACAGGAACATCCGCTCCTGCATCAGCACACTCAGGAAGAGTTTTTTCCCTGAGGCTGTGACCCTGCTGAACTCTGCAATGCCACTTTAATTAACAAGGACACTGCCACTGCCACTTAATTAACTTTCCACTGCCACTTATCTACATTCTTTCATCCGCCGCACTGTTATTGTTCTTTATTCATCATAATGTACTTCATTCAATTTGCAGTATTATTGTACATATTCATAATAATGTATTTCATTCATACTTGCCTTACTCATTGCACCACCTGCATGGATACTCCTGTATACTGTAAATAATACTATCTATCGGACTTCTGGTTAGATGCTAACTGCATTTCATTGGCTCTGTACCTGTACTCTGCACAATGAAAAAGTTGAATCTAATCTAAATCTTCATTGCTGGGCAGCCAACTCAGTCGGAGGAAAACATTGGATCCCCAGCTCCATTTAATTAATCATTCTACATTGAGTAGCTTTTACTGAACCTGACATGAAAAGTTGGGAGGGGCTCCGTTTGCAGAACAGGGCCTATTTATTTAAAGCGTACTATAACTAGTAAGCATGTCTATGCTGGCCTCTGTGTGGTGTAGTATATGTTAATTGCATCTAATGCACTGAAACATCTAGAACTTCCTGTTTGATTCTACAGTTGAAGGCAGATTAAGTTGTATGTAGGCCAGGACAGAAAAAGAGGACAGGATATGAGTCAAAACCAAAAAAGTTTGGTTGTGCCATGTTTTATTTTTCATCAGAATAAAATTGAGACTTAGACTCTATGACAAGAAGTTTCACACCAACTTTGATAGAAACTGTAATGAACTACTATCCTAATCTCAGATACGAATACCCTGTGTGTCATTCAATATCCCTTTATCCCTGCTGCTATGCTTCAAAAATTCAATGTGTCATCGACATAATTCAGAAATGTATTAGCTCAGCTACTTTAAGGTAGTCCTATAGTTGACAGATATTTTCAATTGCACAAACAGCTTTAGTCTCTATAAAAATCCATTAGTAATATCACAATATGCTCTGGAACAGCCACATACGATTCTAAGGTCACCATTCCTACTGCCAAGCATCAGCTAGAGTGGTTTAAAACTTCCAGCTCTGGGCTAGATACATGACCACACGGATGTTCTTGTGGCTAAATACAGTTCAATTCTAGTAGCAGTGATTTAACATCTGGTTGAAATCCTTCTTATTAGAAAATGTTTTTGCAGCAAGAGTGGCAAACATGCTATTACCCTTGATTTAAGATGCAATTACATTAAATATGAATTAGATTAAATTAAATAACAAATTAAGATTAGGTTTCTGCAGAGTTTTGGGCATGGGGTATTACTGCATCTCTAAAAATGGAACATAGTGAAATTTCCTTCTTCACTACTGTAGATAGATACAAAAAAATAATTCATACAAATAAAACACTAAACATGGCTTTTATGCAATTATTGCATGCATTTTCCACCATCACTTAGACACACCAGTTGCTCTTTTCATTGTGTTTACATTTTATTAGGTTTTTATAATGAATGAACCAACAGAGATGGTTCACATTCATCCACATCTGCAGCTTCTCCTGTAAAGTTACCATCTTCAGAATACATACTTTCTAATAATATTGAGAAGTTGAGAATATTGGCCTGAGCATATATCACATAGTCAAACATGCCTGACATTTGAAAGTGTCCCTGCTGTTGAATAAACATCAGTATCATTAAGCTTTATCTTTCGTGTGTAAAACAAACCCAGCCATTTATGTTGTAGCGTTTCAAAACTATGTGCCTTTCAAACACTCTTTTAAATGATAAAGTAGCTCTTGGAAAACACTGAGGAATTCCATGCCAGTGCGGTGTCTCAACACCAATTAGACGAGTGGCTATTATCTTTGCTGAAAGAGTTGGAGGACAAAAGGAAGAGAGAACACTCATCTCCTAAGAGGATGATAAAGGGATCTTGATGGATGTCCCGTCATGTGAAAGAACATCGATCAATCCTGAAACACCCAAAGGGAGAATATGAAAGCCACATTATGCAAACTGCAATCCAACTCATCCCCTTTTCCAGGAGGCCCACGTGCTGACACAGTATTCTTGGAGTTTACTTTGGAATGATGATGGTGACACTGGAGGTCCAAGATGGTGCAGCTTTGAAGATTCCTTGGCCTACTTGAAGGAGGTGCACCTTCTTGGGAGGATAAAAAAAAGGAAAAATGGACTGTCACCCTTACCCGCCCCCCTATGGTCCCCACATTGGTCACTAACAAGGCGTACATCCCACCTCGAGAGCCCTCATTCAAGCTCTGTCACCATTCATAGCCGTCACTTCCTTACAATCAAATGCCTTCAGAAGGTCCCTTTCATCCCATTGTCAGGACCTTCTCTGTCTCCTTCCCAGTCGGGACCCTGAAGTGGAGAAATAGGCCTGTTAGTATTATCTTAGTCCCTGTCCTTTTGGACCTCTACATCAGGGGACCGCCCCACCCTGACCCCCCTATTCTTGGACCACTTTGTTCCCAGGATCGGTGCCCCAGACTGGGGCAAATCAAACCCTGAGCAAGCTATGGAGAGTGGGAGCCACCAGGAGATTCATTGTTCCTCCATTCATCAAGTAGACAAACGTGAGTGGAGTGGACATTAGTGGTCCCTGTGAGGGACAATGTCCACATGGAGTGGCAGCTCCAACTGAGAGTGGAATGCAGGGTATTGAGCTTGATTTTTTGATTTGTTTTACCATGCCATTGGTATACAAAAGTATGATTTCAAGGGTAAGCCCATGATAATTCCCTTTTCATCTGGGTTCATTAGACACAGTGTGGTCCTATGCAACATGACATGGTGGTGCAAGCCATAATATATAATACTAACAGTCATTAGAATAGATCATTGTGATTCAGAGCACACTTGTAAAAATGTACAGAATTCTCTGTAGGACTCATTTAACCAAGATGTTAATTAACTATTTTTTTCTCATAGTATTCAAATATAATTACGTAATTACAGGTTTAATTTGATTTTACCTATCATTTACCCTACTGTTCAAATTTTGGACTAGTCATGTGAATTGTTGGTATTTTTAAAATCTATTAAGAACTTATACTAGGGATGTAACTGGATACAATTACATTATTCAGGATGTACATTCTAAACAGATACAATTACAGATCTAAACAAGTCACAGGTCCTAGTTTTTCTACAGTATGAAAAATCTTCCCAGTTGTTTATAAGTTTTTAAAACGTATTCAATTCCAGACCTGACCTTTTCATCTTCCATAAATTCTGCTTAATTTAATCCGGATTTCATGGTCTTAGTTAATGTACTGGCAGAGCTGACTAATTAATGCAGGGTTAGACAGTCCCGGTCCTGGAGTACCAGATTTACTTGCTGTTTTCTCTACTCTAACAGTCCTACTAAACCTGGCATTTACCATGCAAGTTGAATCAGGTGTGCTTGAATGGAAAACCACAAAACTGCAGGAATCTGGATCTCAAGGATTGCCTAGTCCTGAACTAATGAATCCGCATTTAGCAAAGAAAGTTTCAGTAAAGTGTTCAGACACAGTCAGTCGTCAGGGGTTTTATTTGCATATGTAATGAATTAAAAAGCCTTTGGAAAATGTCAGTTCAGTCCCTCACACAGACAATATTGTTCACATAGACCATACACTGTGCTCAGGACAATCTTCCTGAGAAAATCTTCTTGGTCTTCACCCTCCACTGTTGGGAGCATATCATAGGGGGAGATGGGTAAATGGCAGTTCCAAATGGAGAGGGGCTATAACAAACTTTACACTTCCAGTACAAATAAAAACCCAGATATAGAAACATATTTTCAGCACAGAAACACCCCTAACCCATACAATATAGAATTAAATATCAATAATCTCACACTAAACCTTGTTTCAATATAATACAACAAGAAAATGTAATTCTCAGTTTAGCATAACTAGATCTGAACAGCACAATCAGTTCTTTTGGGGAGTAGAATTAAATTAGAAAAAAAACATGGAGAACTTTTATTAAGACTGTCAGCTTTCAGACATAAATACGTAGCAATTGAAACCTGACAACTTCTGACATCATTTCTCTTATTCTTTAATGAACTACACTGAAGAGATCATTAACAGTAAGGAGTAATTAACAGCAGGTTAATTATGTATTTGTTAATGCCAGTGATTTCTGTGGCATAAGGAGGAAACATATTGGCACTACAAATGCAGCATAAATCAATAAATCTTAGCAACCCTGTGGGAATAATTTATTAATTCCAGTTTCAGTTTGCTTGGGAGTCATGACGCTAAACTCAACTGCATCAATCAATACAACCAAAAATCTGATCAGAGCATTGATTCATCTGTCTACATGTAAAGAATTACGTGGTAATAGTGTAATTTGTGTGGCTTATTAAATCAAAGCTTTCATCATTTAAATGCATCAGTCAAGTGAAACTTTTAAGGGTGTGATTTTGGTGGTTTTAAAGTCTTGCACAATAAAGAAAGACTTCAAACCATTTTTTTAAAAGTTTGGAAATTTAGAGGCACTCAGTCATTCCTTGGTGTTTGTGTTTAACTTGTATAATTGACAGCATCTGGGAGTTACTACATGTTGTTGTTCCACATGCCACCTTTATTCATGTGATGTAAACCATCCTAGCTGATGATAACTGTGGTTTGGGGAGGCATTTTTGCAGATGAATAAAGGAGAAATGATGAATACTAATTTAAGTATAATTTATGGTCCTTAAATGAAAATTCTAGAAGAACCAAAAGTGCTCCTTCTATGACATCACCGCACTTCATTTTTAAAACTGATTTATCAGTTTCTAAACATCACTCTTGTCCTTGTATGACCTCTCCTCTTTCCCCTTATGCTGACCGTCTACAGAGGAAGAGATCCATCAGCTCTCTTCCGTCTCTGGCTACTGTGTGAGCCCAGTCTTGGGGTCATTTCCATCTCTCTCTCTCTCTCTCTCTCTCTCTCTCTCTCTCTCTCTCTCTGTCTGCCTGTCTCTCTCTCTCCCCATTCACTCATTTCATTAGGGGGCGTGCAAGTGCCTTGTTACTGCCATTTAGACCTCACAGGTTGAAGCCTGGAGGTTACTGAGGAGTGTATGCTGATTAAGAGAGACACTACCCCTTCCCCCTCCTATTACCCCACAGCCCCAGATCCCACAAAGAGCTCCAGAGGGGCACGGATTTATTGGGTAAATGCCCACGGCTGGCTTCCCTAGTCCAAACTTCAAGGCCTAATTCTAGTCGCAGTCTAAAGCCGGAAAATGCATATGCGGAAAGAGGGATTTATGTCATCATTGACTCATTTGTGCAGAAATCAGCAATTCTATTTACTTTTGTTAAACATACAACCTGTCTCAAAATAACAAAAAAGGATCTTAAGATAATAAGAAAAGGTGTAAAAATATTCATAAATAATCTCAGAATATGACTTAATATCTCAACATAATTCACTTATCAAATCAAGCTTGATTGCTTTTTTTATATTTTAATTGGAAGGAATGGGATTCCATGGTTGCATGTTAATAAAATACACATTTAAAGTTGGTTTTCAGGTATAAAAGATGAATCTCATCCACATATATTTTTGGTCACAATTGGAAATTAATGTTTTGTTTTTAAAACCAATGGTAACCAATAATAGTAATATCCTTTGAAAACACTGCCCTCATGACATCAACTTGAGTATAATTGTGGAACTCTGATGTCTTTTTAGTGACTGACAGCAAATTGAAGTAAAGTTTCTCCAAATGAGAAAATGTCAAAAATGCACTGCACTAGATATGTTTTGCATTGTGTACATTTTTATCCTAAATGTCACTCGATACAATCTGCCTACTTCACCAATATCTCCCAAAGCCCAAATCAAAATCCTGCTTCAGATTCATGTGTTTTCATATTGCAGAATTGTTCACAGCTCTGCTCTTAACAGTAGAAAGCTCACGGTAGTCATTGCCTCTAAGCATTTAATGTCAAAATTTAATTCATTCATTCATTTATCTATTTATTTACATTTGCAATGCATTTTCAGAAACATCCAAAAGTATATGGGTGAGGGCTCAGTTTGTCTTGCTTCAGTCATGATTTTATAATATGGAATATGGAATGGAACTTTGAAGACCACTGAGTTTCAAGTACAGCAATGTTTCATTATACACCAAATTTTTACATCCACGGAAAAGAATTGTCACGAACCCAGTGATTATTACAGCAACACATGCAATGATGCTCAGCCACCTGCGTGTATTGCACATCAACTCTTCACTGCACTTTTAGCTGCACCTTCTCTACTTTCTCTGAAGCTGTTAATGAGTATCATTTTTCACTCAGAGATACAAGTGTGTGCTTACTGGACATGCAACACCTGGAAGATATATATTAAGAAAGCATAATGCACCTTATTGCTCAAGTCCTACTTAAATTAGCACTTCAAAGGGCTTCAGTCTTGACTGACCATAAATCCATCTGTAGGAGAGGTAAAGAATGTACTATTGGGATTGACATCTTGTACTTTCTATGTTTCCACCCAAAGAATGGGTGAAGCTAAACTGGGCAATGTTGAGTATATACTGTAGTTATATTGTCATTGTCACACCAAAACACCTTTTTTTTTTCAAATTTTAATTTTAATTTTAATTGCTGTTTACAATCGTGCGTCAAATTTAATGATTAATTACCCAATAGAATTTTTTTTTCCCTTTTCACTTTGACTTTCATTTAAAGTTAGGAAGGATTTTCACATTTACATTTACATTTACATGTACGGCATTTAGCAGACACTCTTATCCAGAGCAACTCACAAGGTTACTCTCTTCTCCCTTAAATTCACTGTTTTGAAGATACAAAGATTTTGCATGACAGTGACAATATATAAATAAAAAAAGCTGTTTGTCAGCTAATTTTTCATATATAAATCACACAGATCAGGAAGAAAATGGTTTCAAAACTGTTGCAGTGGTTATACGCTGCATATTGCAACAAAGTGAGGACAGTTTCCATGATAAGGGCCCTCAGCAGCTACTAACAGTGTGAAATCTTTGCTGTGTCAGCGGCCAAAACTAAACCTTTACAATGTTGTCTTTGAAGGTTTATCTAGCCTGCGCTTATCAGAATTAGCCTCATCGTGCTGGGCCTGATGCTTAATCGGGCCTCCCTTACCAGGAAACAATAAATCTCAGCGTAAGTGCTGGCTAAGTGGGAATTAGTCTCTCTTTTGAGCCTGTCTCACTCTCAGCCATTCCTATTTGCAGTTGAAACAGCTGTGGTGCATTAAAAGGAGGGAAGGGGGTCCGAGTTTCCTTCCTTGGGAAGACGCTGTCTGTAGAAAAGCCCCAGGGCAGGACTATTTTGGCTCTCTCCGGCAGACCACTTACATGTGGCGTGTACATGTGGCTAACTTGGTTCATTAATAATACACTGGCTTTACTACCAGCTGTTGGTCTGCTGCGGTGAAGAGGGTCATGGTAAGGAAGTTGAACGAGGACAGGACACTATATAAGTATATTTCTCAAACTGTATGTAGTAAGATTCATGGGCTTCTGAAGTTCACTATGCCAGTGTTATTCTTAACACTTCCCATTGAAAGCTAAAATAAACTTAAAATAAATTAAATGATAGCATTTCTTACAGGGTCATAGGTTCAACATATTAACTATAATGGTTCTATCAAATAAAAAAAAAAATGTTTATAGATGTGTTTTCAGTTTCCAGTCTAAAGGCCTGTGTTGTAAAATGATTTTTTAAATAAACATTCACAACATATCTATGATCAACCATAACATTTTGACCTTCACTTTGTCTATACACTCATCATCAGCTCCACTGACCACGAGAGCACTTTGTAGTTCTATAATTACAGACTGTAATATGTTTCTTAGCACTTTGTTAGTCTCCTTTCACTTCAATGGTCAAGACCCCCAGAACCACCACAGAGGCAGGTCATCCTGAGCACGGCAGTGACAATGACATGGTGGTGGTGTGTTAGTGTGTGTTGCACAGGTACAATTAGATGAGACACAGCAGTGCTGCTGGAGTTGTTAAACGCACACTGTCCACTCTATTTGGCACTGCTACCTCCTTGCTCTACCTAGTAAATGTGAAGTCAGAGACAGACATCTGTCTGAAACAAATGACCAGCTTAAATCAATATTCTAATTCTTTATGTGTATATACTGTTGATTAACAGTCCTCGCCTTATAGTATACGAAAGGGATTTTGCACAATACCTTTAAATGTATTTCAAACAAATCACCCTTTTTCAACAACACATTTGTGTAAAATGTTAAAAACAACAACTTTCTACAACCTCTACCTATTAAAGCAGAATCATGGAGATTCTAATGCAGCACTAAAGGTTCCCTCAGTTTGATCACATTCGTGTGCTCGTTTTTCAATCAGTTGTACAGCCGAGGAATTTATACAAGGTTATAATTGTACACTTGTGGTAACGTTAATGGCCATTTTTATTCCCCACACTTGGGATCTTTCTTAAAAAAATGACTGTGTTATGTTGATTAAGTCTGTAATATAATAAATATTTCTTAACCTATAAATTGACTAGGATTTGGCAGTGCAACTCTGTTAGACTGCAAATTACCCTTTATATTTATATAAACTAGCATATGTTGTGTTGGTTTTGTAATAAAAAAAGTCCTTGACACTCTTCCAACTCCCACTCTAAGCACACTACTGCTGACAAGACTGAATTGTAATGATTGCATGTCCCATGAATAAATAGAAATTCTGCATTGTTTCAGATACATTGGGATTCATATATATTATAATTATATTACATTTTTACCAGTTTAGATCATAATACTGAGGTAGCTGGACATAGTGTTAGTATTTTTTTAGTATCTTGCAGAGCCACTCTTACTGATGGTGCACATACTTGTGCAAGAAATTGAATCCCTGACCTGTGTAGGGCATTGGTGTTACTGACTACACTATGCTTATTGCTTGTACACATACTCTAGGGTTAATATACTATTATTTATTAACATATCGTTACATTAGCAAATGCCAGTATGTTTCTACACCCAACAGATTAGATCTTAGAAATGTTTGGTGATGCAGGAGGGTCAGAAAAATGAATCAGTATGTTCTTTCAATGGATTATGTCAGTGTTTTGTGATAATAGCAAGAGTGGCTAGACTTCAAATCATCTTTTGAAGCTGTAGTTACTCAAAGGAGTTTTAGCCTGATTTAACCCCGTTTGGCCTGTGACTGTGCTGGGCTGGTCTGAAGATGTTCAGACAGGTAGTTGAGTGTTTGGTAAGGTAAGTGAGGTTCCAGTCTGAATGGAATCTTTCAACAGCCAAAGAAAAAACTATGTAAATATAGCTAACAACTGTATGCACATTTAAATTACTTGTACATTACTTGTACATTACTTGTATGTAACAAAAGGGTAAAGTAAGGGAAACTTAATGGCTTGTCCTGATTTTTAGGTTTAACTAAATCATTGTGTGGTAAAATAAATAAAAATAAAAACATAAAAAAATAGTAAAACATACATTGGTTTCAAGCTTTCTTTGCAAACTTGTTTTACATACTACAAGTTGTGTTAGGCATAGTACACTATATTGAATGTACAGTTATCTGACAAACTTTATTAACTTTGGCTAATCTGAGCAGAGTGTGGCCTTTTTCATTACAGTAAGAAAATCCTGGTAAGGGTGGAGTTTTGATAGCATGTCCAATAGCATCCCACACACTTTCAATCAGCTGACCACAGTGCCTCCACACATAGATGTCAGTTTATTCCTTCTTGGTGCAGCTATATTTGATGAAAAGGCACCCCACCCTTTGCAAATGCACACATATGAGATGCAATTTGTACCATTTCTAATGCCAGACATGGACTAGAGTGGCATAAACCCCCCTAGTATTGAGACTGAACAGTGGAATTGTGTTCTTTGGAATGATGGTGTTCCATCTGGTACTTTTGAGGAATGAGTTGGGTATGTGGTGGGGTGGTGATCATTCAACATTCTGACCTCACCACTGCCCTTGTGGCTGAATAGAAAGCCTTATTTGGACAGTAAAGATAGTTACTCCAACAAAACAGGATAAACTGTTATTTAAATTCTTGGACAAACTCTTAATACTCTTGATTTCAGAGCGGCTAAAGATTATGGGATTGTTGTAGTTGACAGTCTGTCTGTGATCTAAATCTGTCCTCTTTGTTACTTTATGACATGTACCAGGCTGTTCAGTGTTCTAGGTGTACAGACAGAAGTTTTCATAATAACAAGGTTATTATGAGGTGTTAATACAAGTTGCCCATCCTTTGCTCTTAGTCTATGACAATAGATGTGATTTGAACCTAACAGTGATATATGGATTGATGTATTTATCCCCTGCACATCTACAGTACTAGTCCTGTGTAGTCACTACTCTTGTATTGTGTCAATAAGGGCCAAACCATTTACATTTACATTTACATTTATGGCAATTAGCAGACGCCCTTTTCCAGAGCGACTTGCAAAAGTGCTTTGCTGTTCACTCAGAACATCCTTAGCTAGTAGACAAGGCTAAAATCTAGAGACTCGTTATCCTTAGATCCTGTTGAAAACAAAATGTCAAAACAAACAATGTGATGTCAAACTGCTGTCCTCGTCATGGAATTTGTTATGTCGCAGACACTCACAGCAAGTGCATTTCACCTGGTTTCTAGGGCAACAGAACCACGATGGCAGCTTCCTTCCTGTGTGTGTATGTGTCATCACATTCACTCAAGAGTGAGCCCCTGTTTTGCTGATAGGTTTAAATGTTACTATTCTTTTGTAAGAAGAGATTTATGAAGGTAACTGTGCACTGCATTACTTTATTCACTAAAGACTGTTGGGGAAAGGGCAGTTGGGCTCAGACCCAGAAACAGACGCCTGTATACCAGGCAGCTGTCTCTGTTTCCCCCAGCTATGCTCTGTTTGAATAAAAGCGTATTAGGGGTAATGGATAATATCCCAAGAGATACAGTGTCTCAAGCAGGAAATGTATTGGAGCATTGTTTATTGTAAGAACTTCGTCATTCAATACTGATCCACAATAATGTGCCAGAGGGTTGCAGTATACAAAGAAGTCATCTAACCAATTACAAATGTTATTAGGCTATGTACTGGGATTATCCTGAACAATCCTGCCTGAAGTTCCGGGTAGATTTCTGTGCTGATGAATCACAGTTTCTAACAAATGTAAACAGCTGTGGTCTGGTCAGAAACCCAGAAAATGACTCTTACTTTCGTTTTGCCTCATGATTCAAACAGAATGACATAAATGCATTTTTACTACACTGAATCAGACAGTAAAAATGTTTGTTTAACATTTGATAACAGTGACAAATGTAGGGTTAGCTTTAGAGTATGAGTTAGGTTGAGTTTATATTCAGTCTATGTTACAATTGTTGACTACAGTTAGCTTTTAGCCTAGCATGGATACATTATTCAGTCCATGAACTACAGAATCAAAGGGAGTAAACTATCTAGATGCTGCCACAGATGCACATGAGAGGAAACAACAACAAAACAATACTGCACCTCCTACTTATATTTATTTATCTGTTAAGAACGGTTGATGTGCAGGGAAACACATTATTATATGTAGTTTATTAAACACTTTGTGTTTATAAAGTGATAAAAGTGATGCTTTAAAAGTAATAAAGAGTTTAATGTGATGCTTTTTTGTGGAAACTTTGTTTATTTATTTTTTTGTTTTTATTTATTTAACAGTTTTAAGAATTATCTTGAGAATCTAGAGAGAATAGAGAGAATCTGTACTGCACAAATCAGGCCTTTATGGAAGAGTGGCAAGAAGAAATCCATTTTTGAATGGAAGCCATAAAAAGTCCCATTTGCAGTTTGCCATAAGCCAACATGTGGCAGAAGGTGCTCTGGACAGATGAGAAAAGTTGGCCTTTTTGGCCTAAATTCAAAACACATGTGTGGCAGAACACACTAACAGGGCACATCACCCTGAACACACCATCACAACTGTGAAACATGGTGGTGGCAGCACTGTGCTGTGTGGATGCTGTTTTTTAGCAGGTACAGGGAAGCTGGTCAGATTTGATGAGAAGATGGAGCTAAATACAGGGCAATTCTGGAGGAAAACCTGTTAGAAGCTGCAAAAAAAACCAAGACAGGCAGAGGTTCACCTTCCAGCAGGACAGACACCATAAAGGTACAGCCAGAGCTGCAGTGGAATGGTTTAGATGAAAGCAAGTCAAGACCTAAATCCCATTGAGAATCTTTGGGAAGAAAAATGGGCAAAAAAGTGAAAGGTGGTCCTACAAAGTATTGACTCAGGGGGTCCTGCACACAAATATATGCAAATGTACTTAATCGTTGTTATATCCCACCTCTGAAAACAACTTTGCATTTATATAAATGAATGTGTCTTGTGGCCACAGGTGTCAGCATTAGCAGTGTTGGTTTTTTTTATTGAATCCATCCAACATTAGTAGCCTTGATAGATCAAGAACACAGTGCTCAAGAAGAATTTTTGGAAAGAAAACATGATCATAAAATCCCACACATCACCACCATCACAAAAACACACACATCCACACACAGCCCAAAACACTGCAAACCACTTGTAAGCTTTGGCTCTGATTTAGAACAGCTGTTTATAGAAGTGAACTAATGTCAGCTTGGCCAAAGGCAAGGGCCATCTCTTTCTTACTGTATATCACAAATGTGTACACTGTGCACACATACATGTACACACAAACATTTACATATAGATAGAAACACATGCATATTGAACTATTCCTGATGAATGTTAACCCATACATTCACACCTGTCATGGACAAGGTGGACATTTATACACACACACATGCAGACAGATGTACACCTGTACTGACACACACAAAAATCTAAACCAACTGACACACACTCGCACTCACATACTTAAGTTGTGGCAATGCACCAGACCTTATGCCCAAATGAACGTGAATGAGCATCTCCATGGCAACAGAAATGCCAGGGTTGCCAAGGGAGCAGCTGGTGCATGGTGGCAGATTAGCCCCCAAACAGATTTACTGGCAGAGAGAGAGAGAGAGAGAGAGAGAGAGAGAGAGAGAGAGAGAGAGAGAGAGAGAGTAAAGAAGCCTTTAACTAAAAGCTAAGATTTGTGCTCATAAAAAAGGACTTTTATTGTTGCTCCATCTGCTTATGGAGGCAGAAGCTACAACAGCATGTAATAAGCTGTGTACAAATGATAACTGCTGTAATACACTGATTGCGGGTTGTGTGCACCTAGAATACTTTCACTTTTGATATAAAACCATCAAGAGAAATAAATTCTTTTTTTCTTTTTGACCTGCTCAACAAGCTCACAATAGAAAGCAAAAGGCAGGCCAATTTACATCTATTATAATCGCATTTTGATTCAGGGGATTTTCTGTTCTTTTCTTTAAAGTATATCAGAAAATGTTAGATTTGTAAAATTATGGTAATTTGATGCAACAGATAGAGAATACATTGAAATGAAATTCTGCAGTATTCTGTAATTCACTGATAACGATGTTAGTTGAACATCAATTACATCCTTCCAGACAGACAGTACTGTGTTTACCAACACTGTTGTAAATAATATGTTTTGATTTGTATAAACATGATAAATAGTGTTGTAAGTCCAATAGCATCCCACACATTTTCAATCAGGGATAGGTCTGGAGATGTGACTGACCATGGCATAGTAGTTGCATCTTCAAGGCAATCTCTTGAGATGGCAGCAGTATGTGGACACGTGTTGTCCTGCTGGAATAGCTCACCAGAGTGTGCATTCAGAAAAGGTAGCACCACTGGTTGCAGGACCTCAATAAAAAAATGCTGGGCTGTCAAAGTACCTGTAATAATGATCTGAAATACTAAAAAATTGCACTAGGACACTTCTGAATATTTGACATGTGACAACAAGCCATTAATATTGGTGCTGACCTTGGTGCAGAGATCCTCAAAGACATTGATAGACGCTGGTAAAGTGTCCTGGCAGTTCCTGAACAATGAAGGCATTCATGCCATTGGCCCTTATATTGCCCAGACCTGACTCTAACTGAGAACCTCTGGAACTGTATGTATCAGTGTATCCAACATCACCATGTCATACCACAGACAGTCCAAGAGCTCACTGATACCCTGATCTAATATATATACTGTATATATGGGGATATATTGTGTGAGGTATAACACCCAATAAAACAGTTACTATATGATTATAGTTCATTTCACAGTTAAACGTCCCAGTTGTTACACTCATACACACAAAGTGATTTCTTATCTTGTGTGTGGCTGGACACTGTAAATGCAGCTGCCAAGTGAAAGAGCTCACGTTAATCATTTCATTATTTACTTGAGACTTAGATTCACTCTGACGTCACACAGTCACATGGGCAGAGGTATCTGTTGTACGTCATTGGCTACTTGGCCTAGCGCTAGGTTCAGACAGCTCAATGCTATAGTGCTGCAGCAAATTAACAGAATGATTTAATAGCATGTATTTCACATGCAGATCTCTCAGTGCTTCAGTCTTAGCTGTGGGAAGCTTATAACATCATATTTTGTGTTTAAAGATGTTATTTGATGGATGAAACATGCACAAAAACTAGGCTGGCAAATAGGGCTGAGGGTGTCATATGAGTACTGAAAATATAAATCCATATTCAAAATCTGTTTGTTTTTGATTTCCAAAAGGGATCATATGATTGGAAAACTTGTAACTACTCCTAACCAGGATTTATATTTACACTTTGTGGAATCATTATTCAAACATAGTAAATTGGATCTATAGGTTTTTTTTTTAACTCTTAGAACTCAATAACATTTAATCCCAGTTTAAATGACCATAGAGCCTTCCAGTGCATGTTTACTGCTCTGTCCATGATCAACTTGCATGCAGACCCTGACTGATCAATGAGAGGGGGTGGAGCTAATGGTGTCACTGATCCAGGTATTTGGTTATAGAGGAAAATGAGAAAGAAGGGACTGCTTGTGGTCTTTTTTGTTCATAGTGTTCATATTTCAGAATAAAAGCCCAGAAATGAATAATTACTGATACATAATATAAAACAATAATAAAGGACATTCAGACTGTTATTTTATTTTATTTTATTTGGACCCCTGTTAAGAATGTTGAAAAATAACTCATTAAAATGATTGCATTTTCAGCTCAAAAACACTCTGGATGATCAATTTCCAATTATTGTTCATTCATTTTTAGTCCTTATAAGCTAAAACAAACAAACATTGTAGTTGATGTAAATTAAAAAAATGTAAAAAAATAAATTCATATAGTAATATTTACAATTAATATTTACATCTCAAACAAAGACATAGCAGCCTAAGATCTCCTGGAAATAACAATATCTGTCATGTGATATTGTCTCCTATAAATACTTTTCTCCTTTTTTAGCAAAGTACATCAATTCAGGAAAATATCAGAAATCCTATCTATGACCTAGTGGTCTAATGATCTAAGGTTCTAAAGGTTTAGAATCCCATAAAGAAAACAAAATAAACTGAGGGGAACCTCCTTTTTGGACAAATGAAACCATCAGGTAATGAACGAACTTTCAAATGAATTCCTGCTTTAATTAGCCTGTTGACAATTCTTAAATCTGTGTTTCATTGTTTGATTGACAGTAATAACATCCTGTCAGATTAGAAGGCAGAAATAGACAAAGATGTTTCAGCATCAAAATATAAATTCACAAATTCAAAATAAAATTCTATTCAATCTTAAGACGCACTGTTTTGGTTTTAAGTGTCTAAAGTATCTAAATCACTTGAGTAGTTTACTGTTGGTGAAGTGAAACTATTTCTTTTATCGTAATGCTTCTTGTCATTTAAGATTAGAAAGTAATGGAAGTAAATCGGATTAGATTTGGTAAACAACCAAAAAAGGTAGAGATTAGTTCCCTCCACTTTGTTCTTTTCCAGATGATCACTGTCTCAACATGTCGCAGTTGCTGCTGAAAGCAGAGTTTAAAAGTGAACTGTTTCCTTATAGTTAATCAAATCACAGAAGCCTGACAAAGCAGGATTTAGAGCTGTCAGTCAGGTCTACTTTTGACAGGCATGGGGCACAAAGCCAGTCAGATGTAGTCCAGTGCATTTGAATTCAAAAGAAATCAGTGTTTTTACATTTCTGTCCTAAAGTTAACTTTTTTTTAAAATAATGACCTAATAAATGCAAACATGCTTAGTTAATTAACTAGTCTAGGTTATGCACACATGGAAATTACACCTCCACATTTTACCCTTCCACACACAGTGATACACACATACATGCTAGTGAATTCAAACACTAAGGGGCAGTGAGCACACATGCCCAGAACAGTGGGCAGCCCTATTCTCATTGCCTGGGGAGCAGCTGGGGAGTTCAGTGCTCAAGGGCGCTTCAGTCATGTCCTGCCAGATCAGGGATTCGAACGGGCGACTTTCCAGGAACAAGGCTGGTTCGCTAAACACCAGGCCATGACTGTTCCTAACCTGACTCATTGTCCAAAAAAAAGCACCCAGAATGAATGTTTGCACAACTGCAACTGCAGTGTTGTGCCAGACTGTCGTGGAGTCATTCAGAATGGCAAAGTCCTGTTTTTGTTTTGGTGGAGACAACCAATGAATATGTAGCCAGATCACATTTGGTCATTATTATAGGCACTTTGACAGCTCAACATTATGGTAATCAGGTCCTGCAATCAGTGGCCCGACTTTTCTGACCACACACACACACATCAGTGAGCTATCTCATTGGAACCGTGCTTGTCCACAAACTGCTGCTGTCTCAAGAGATCGCCTTGAAGTACCAGAACCAGTCACCAGATCTATGCCTGATTGCAAATGGGATGCTATTGGGCACACTATTAACACTCCACCCCTACTGCACAATCTGGAACTAAGTGAAAATATTCAAGCTACATGGGATGGACTATCACAGGACACAATTAGGAACTGATACAACTCCTTTCTTAGACATCTGGTGTGTTGCATTATACCTGGCACCATACAGAGAGACACTACTTATGTATGTGTACCTAAATATGGGTGATATCCATCATTATTAATGATTTATTGTTACTGGTATCCTATATCTTCATTCTAAATAGCTTTGCAGTCCAACACTTCCTTCTGAATGCATTCCATTCAACTATTTTTATATGAGTGTATTTGGGTAAATTGAGACTGCTTAACATTTTCCCTAAAAATGTGTATAGTATGTTAAAATGGCAGAATTACTCAAATAGGTAAGGGTGAAAGGCTTGCGCAAGGCACAACATTATGGCAATATTGGGTTTTCAGTGATTTCTAAAGAAATTTGGGTCAGAATGAGTGTACAACACACATCTTTAATACAAACAATGGTGCCCAAGAATTCATTCCAGATTCTTCAGTTAAAAAATGTATGAAAGAAAATTCTGGGAGAAGACTCATACTCTCACCCTCAGATAAGAGCAATTTGATTCAGATGAACAGGAGCAATCCAAGAACCACCAAGGGACAAGCTATGCCACAACCTATTACAGTACCGACCATACTGAGTGTTTGTGTCTTTGAATGATGACTGCAATTAACACATCTTGTAATGGTTACTTCTAGCATGACAGTACATCTTAGTTACAAAGCAACTAGTCCCATAACAATGAACATAACAATGACTTCAGTGTTCTTACACTAGGATTATTGCAGTGTTCCTAATAAACTGCTGAGTGAATGTAAAGACCCTTATTTGAAAGCATTTAAGAGCAAATTAGTCTGCCCCATAACCTCTTTGTTTTATTTAAGATCCTTTATGCTGGAAACTGTAACTGCCTGATTACTTACCATAAGCCTAAAATGTGGTAGAGAGTTTGACAGGTTACTGACCCTGTGACCCGTTATCACTGTCTCCTCAATGTCCCCCAGTGATGGCTCCCAGCTGTTGCTGCTGTGTTGACTTTAGAGGTGCCTTCATCTCTTGAATGGAAGGTAATTAACCTATTTTAACCTCTCAGTAATGATCACGTCATTGGCCCCTTACCCAAAATTGCTGCTTTGTTTTACTACTTCTTTCCTCTTTCTGTGACAGCAATCATCCTGTCACATGCACATCCTGGTCATGGCCTTGGAGGTCAGATGAAGCAGTGTCTGGCACCTCTTGCACATGTCAAGGTTTTATGATTTATTAATATTGACCCTGAGGTGCAGGAAGAATATCAGACTCGTTATATCACTGTCTTCATGTCAGTTCATGTGGAAATGTGTGCTGATCGGCAACAAATACATTTCTTCTCTTCAAAGTCTTTTTTCGTGTTGACACCAGAACTGGACATAGTTTTCACACAGCTTTAGACACTACTGTGTGTACTGCCAGTAGAATAGGACACTTTGGAGCAGATAAACATGAACATATTGGCACAATGCCTAATGCCAGGTGTGGGAAGAATATAGCCACTATATCAAGGCAAGAAAATTCATATTATAGTCAGTACAGCCTGGTGATGTAAATAAGCTCTAACGTGATATCATATATGGGAGGGGGGCATCTTAGACCTTCCAGCTTAGCCAAGACAATATTCATATTGCCAGGCTGTAGGGAATAAAATCTGATTTTTGCCTTAATATGAGCAGGATATTTTCAAGGCTGTGTGTACATGTCAAATCCTGTCTTTTAAAACTGACACAATGAAACCTTCTCAAATATTTCATTTAGCCTCTTTTTGGTCAGTTACATAAGAGGCAGCTTCCCTCTACACTGCCCTGCTAGAAATGATAGCATACACCAGCACCAGACCAGCAAAAACCAGTTTAGATCACTTTCAATGATCATGGAATTCGTGTGGGTCATGCTGTTTGAGGCTGCTTGTTGAAGAACTCCATCCATCCATTTTCTGAACCGCTTATTCCTGAATAGGGTCACGGGTGAGCCGGTGCCCAGCCGGCAACTCTGAGCGCAAGGGCGGGAAACAACCCTAGACAGGGCGCTAATCCATTGTAGGGCACACACTAAGGGCCACTTTAGAGTCACCAATTGCAAGGAAACCCACGCAAACACGGGGAGAACATGCAAACTCCACACAGAAACTTCCCAGGTCGCCCCACCCGGGGATCAAACCCAGTTCCTTCTTGCTGTGAGGCAACAGCGCTTGTTGAAGAACTCAATTTTTGAATTCAGAACCTCTTTAAATAAGAGTACCATATAGGAGTATGTGAAGGGCCCAGGACCTCATGAACATGGCTCAACCATGAAAATCGATGATGATTGATCAGGGTTAACCTTTCTCAAACATGATGTGTTAACTGTTAGGGTTTTCATTTGTCGTACTTTTATATCAAGACAGATATTGCTATTTTCAGGAGATCTTAGGCTACTTAAATTTGTTTTTCATTTGAGACACAAGTAATAATATTAGTATGAATTTCACTATGTCAATGTTTTTGAGCTGAAAATACTGATGAATTTAGTTATTTAATTTAATTAGTATTATCTCTTCTAATGACATTTATTGTGAAATTTGAAGATTGTGTAAGCAAAAAAAAGGTTTTCCTCTATAATACATTATCAGTAGCATCATCAGCCCCAGTTGTTGTGCACTGAAGACTACTTGCATTATCAATTCATCATATAATCGCATTTCTCATAAATAATCAAATAACTTTGCATCCTAGAAGCAATGAATGCTTTTAGTCATTCTTCAGACTATAGTGTCCATTTTATATAGATAGCAGTAGCTTATATAGGTTCAGTGTCAACACTAATTGGTGTTTAGAAGCTACAGTACCTTCCAAGCTCTGATGCAAAAATAAAGAAGTTCACAAAATTTTAAATTGTAAATTAGATTTTTCTTTAATTGAAAGGCTCACAGAGAGCATGTCAATCGCAGTTTCAAGAAATATCTTGTAGTCACCCACTAAACACAGTGTAGGTTGACCAATTGCAGCCCAAAATCAGCAAACCAAAGAGAGATGTCCTTCATGTGGCCTAGTGGAAAGACGTAAACTCATGTGCTCTCAGAAAAGAGGGAGAGGGGAAAGAGAAGTAAACCTCTGCATTTTTTGAAGACAGAGACTCCAGGCTGGCTGGCCTGTGCCCCGCACTGCGGCCACCGATCAACTAGCATACAGTAATGCCAGTGATTTAAAGGCCTGCTAAATGAAAGGGGCATTTTTCTGGGGCGTTAAACATGCAAGCAAGAGCTGTGTTATTTTTGTGCCTCGGCCCCGTGGCTGGAGCTTGTGTCTAGCGGGAGGTTTTGGCTCGTGCTCAAGTATGCCGAACGGGTGGAAATCATGGCTGGCAGGCCACAGCTCTGTTGCTTGATGACTGCCTTCGCCATGCTGCGTCGTTTTCATTAACCCCACAGTGGGTCAGAGTGAAACATAGGTGGGGGGTTGCAATTTGTCCAAGTGAAGGATGAGAGTGCAGAGCAGACAGAATTGTCCCCAATGGACTACATATATTCGGACATGAAGGTAACCAGGCAATAGATGTCTTTGTGAGAGGTCAGAACTGGTTTGATCATTCCTTAAAGCAGAAGTTTGTTGAAAAGGCTAATTTACACAATTTTGCCCACACACCAATAGTAGTTGTTTCGCAGACATATATCACGCCCAAATATGTTTTTTTTACTTTTGCACTGGAGCTATAATGCTAATATAGATATGATACAACTCAAAGGCCCTTGCTTGCTTTGACCATCCACTCTTCAACGCTAATCTTAAAACCCATCTTTTCCAGCTGGCTAATTGGTGGCTTATTTTTTGTTTTTATTATTTATTACAGTGTTCTTGAATGTCTTGAATAAGGTGCTTATTGAATCAATTATTATTATTATTATTATTATTATTATTATTATTATTATTATTATTATTATTATTATTATTATTATTATTATTATTATTATTATTATTATTCAGTGTATTATTATAATACACTTCTAAAGACCTTAAGAGCATTGTGTATCCAAACAGCTGATGTTCACAAATCTCTTGAAGTTGCTTGAAGTTGCTTCTGTGATCCATACAGACAGTGTAGCAGCAGATGGGACAAGAAGTTAGTCATCACATGCACATTAAAGTTATCAAAACTAAAGATGCAAGAATTAGATGCTAAACATGTCTTACCTCATTGACTGTAATTGGTTGTATAAGGGAAAAAATGTAGTAGTTTCTTAAATTTGAAGTTATATTCTGAAATAAAAAATTATATTCTCACAACTGTATATATACACTCCTCATCAAGAAACAGTTGTCCCCTAAAGCAATCAACCAAGAAGAATAAAACATTGTACACTGGTTTGCCATCATGAGACAAGTGAATGATTCAAGTTTTATGCTTGGTTGTGCATGTGACGTATTTAAGGATGGGCCTAATTATTGTACCTGACTGACTATATAAGGTTGTCCCACTGCACGTCCTTTCCATTCGGACTCATGAAGCAGAATAGTTACATCGATGCACTACGTTCCATATGGATTGTGCAGATACTGCCATAGCACACTGTTGGCAGCAGTGGCTAGAAGATCAGAGCACACATCAGCAACAGAACTGATGGATTGTTCGATATGAGCAGAGTGACCCAACAGACGTGATTGCAGACATTCAGCAAGCAGTGATGTCCTCCATGAGTCATTGTGTTGATGCCAGCACCATTGGCAGATGGCTGTATGACACAGGACTACATGCATGCAGAACGTTACGCTGACTGCTCTTCACACCACGTCAGCAACGCCAAATACTGCAGAGGTGTCGTGCCAGACTGTCATAGAATCAATGAGAATGGCAGAGGGTCATCTTCAGTGACAAGGCCAGCATTTACCTTGATGGAGACGACCAACTAATTTGTGTGTGTAGGCACTGTGGTCAGTGCCACATCAGAACTATCCTCCTTTGAAAATGTGTGGTATGCTATTGGACATGCTATAAAACTCTACGTCTACTGTAGAATCTGAATATTTAAGCTGCATGGTATGGATTGTAGCAGGACACCATTAGAACCCTAACTGGCATGTTGCTTTATACCTGATGCCGTAAGGAGAGACACTACTTCTGTATGTATAGCTCAATACATTTTGCCTATATCAGTCCATTTTTTACGACAGTCTAATCTGATCATTTTATCATATTTCCAAATAGTATCTCATACTTCCATCTGGTAATTTTTTGTTTAACTTATTTTCTCAACATTTGGGCTTTTAGTATATGATCACTTATTTTCTCAAAATCTTTTAGAATTTTCATTCAATAATAATTCTCTCGAAATAGTAATTTATTCTCTCAACATAATCAATAACTATTGAAACTATTTTTTCATAATTTATTATTATATTCTTGTCATGATTGTTATACTATGTTGTTATTATTACATAACCAATAATTGGGGAAAATGTGTCATTATTATGAGCTACTTAGTCACATTATTGGCATACTGCTGCCACAAAGAGAGAAGGACAAAAGCAGCCCTCTTCTCCTGTTCTGAAATAGACATTCATACTTTAATGTTTATTTTGAGAACAAGAGCAAAGCCATAGTGTTAGTAGTCCTTCATGCACAAGATGTAGCATTTCACTTGGGCCTCACGTGAAAACTGCTTTTGCATTGAATGAGGCCACCCTTGTTTAAACACTGTCTCTATACCCTCTTTTTTAAACAGACATTTCCTTTCCTAAAGGCTGAAATAGTGGGAGTTGTGTTCTTTTCTTTTTATAGCTTCTCATGCTCTGTGTTTCTGGGCCCAAACAGTGCTGGGATTTTTTTAACTGGAAGCATATGACTGCTTGCTCCATAGCTGAGGTTTGCATCCATCTCTGTTCTAGCAGAGTTATATAATGTGGCCAAAGGCTAGGCCACTGCTTGGCACGTGTCCCCTAGCAGAGCCGACCGCTTTGGCGGAGCTCCAGGCTAAACTGAAAACACTCTGTTCTCCAGCCTTGTTCTTGGCACCAGCTGTTCTGCCGGACGCCTCAGCAGCTGACACCTTTGTTTCATTCTGGCTTTTTTTTCTTTTCACTTCATTTTCCCTTTTATTTTTTTCTTTGTTTTGAGGGATGTAGGGCTTTTTGTAAGTGCTCATCTCATTTTAGGTTTATGTGACAGTGAGTTTTCACTACTTCTCTCCTTCTTAAGGGCTTTCTCATTACACTTTTTGAATTTTGTACATTTTCACTTATCAACAGCAAAAACACCAAATTGCTGTTTACAGAAGCATGTCAATAATAGTTTAAAGCACATAATAACTGTATGTTGTTACCCAATACCTGTACAGCATTTCACAGAACCTAATCGGAGCATACAGCTTAAGTCAACCTGATGCTTCTATCAGTAGTCACTTCATCAATAAATACCAATGACCCAATTCCATGGGTGCTATAGCACAACCTCCACTATGTTTGACAGGTAATGTAGCATTGCTTCGAATCATGAACCCTTCCTTTCTTTCTCCATACTCCATATAAAAAACATGTTCCAGAACTGATCCAGCTTTGATTACTAGGGTTGGATTGGATCTTGACTTTGATAATGGTTAAAGCTACCTTCTTAAGAATGCTCTTGGCTTGACTAAATGTTATTAAGGGGCTTTTCATCCCCAAACTACTATTGTTGTTAAACCCATTGACCTGAAGTATACACTTCTTGTTTGCTTCATTTTAAATGTATTGATGTGGTATATAGAGTTACAAAAAATGTCCATATATGGACCTGCCTGTATACACTTCTACACACTTTCTCTGTCTGTCCTCTATCTCTGTATTTCTCTCTTTCTCTCTTTTTATCACTCTCTCTTTCACTCTTGCTCAATGTAGTTGCTCAATGTATTCCAGCTGACATACACCTGCTCTCTTCAGTTGTGTGTTTGTGTGTGTGTGTGTGTGTGTGTGTGTGTGTGTGTGTGTGTGTGTGTGTGTGTGTGTGTGTGTGTGTGTGTGTGTGTGTGTGTGTGAAGAAAAGCCTTTCTACTGATTCACTCTCCCACCTGTTCCAACTTGCCAGCAACTATCTACATAAGACCTACATAAGCCTTTCATGCCAACCTACATTATTCCAACAAGTGTCAGTTTTCATAAAAGCTGTTTCTCCATATTCTGGTGATGTCACAGAATGATGTCTGATTCTTGTAATAAACATTTATAAATGTTTATATGTGTTTATTTAATCTGGAAGTCTTCTTAATACTAAATTAAAACTAAATGATATTGCTCCCGTGTATTCATAGCAGTGGCCCATGGACACCAAGGGGTCTCTCTCTCTCTCTCTCTCTCTCTCTCTCTCTCTCTCTCTCTCTCTCTCTCTCCCCCCCTTCCCTCTCTGTGTCAACAGATGACGTCAATCCATAACGGCTGCTGTTCTGGTTTAATGGCTGTGACCTAAAACCATTTGCCTTTTGTGACTTTTTGGGTTTATGTGCTGAAATGAAAGGACATCCTGGACTTGCAGCTGTCAGACAGGGAATTAGAGTAAAGAACTAAGTCACAATTAAAACACACTCACACACACACACACACACACACACACATATATATATATATATATATATATATATATATTATATGTAGCATATAACAATACTTTCTCACCAATCATAATTAAGATTTTTAGATTGGGGATTCAGTCCCCAGCTTACTCATTGTCAGTTCCTTCCACTACTTGGGTATCCCCTAAGATAGAAAGGGGAAGGGCCACCACATTCATTCAAACTGTCCCATACAGCTGGACATGTTGGAAGGAGAACACTACCTGTCATTACTGTCTGCTAACAGCCACTCATGGCAGTTAAAATCATTCTGAATGATGAGTGTTCAGCTGGACTTGAGTGCTGTAGAGTCATTCTGGAACTATAATTTTTATAAGAAGTAACATGTTGGCCGTTAAGGTGTTTGGCAATTTTATGTAGTATTTTTATTCACAATAAGTACTAAAGCTTGTTGATATCTCATCCAATATTTCTTCCAAAAGCAAGAGTACTAAAGGGATGTTCCCCTCTTAGCAGACACTACTGCCTTTGATTGGCTTATAGACACTGAAACACAGCTTTGAGGATTTGATTTCCCTCACAAAAGCTTTAGTGAGTTTCTGTACTTATGTTGAATGATTATTTAATCAATTCTGGATAACAAACACCACTCCAACAATATGGAGCTTCATAACTCCATAAGCTTCATAACTCCTTCCAGAGAATAGTTGCACTGCATCAATGTTTCAGTGCATCACTCATCCTTATAGTAAACACTTGGCTTTGAGGATGATAACCTAACTATACTGTGTTTATGTTAGCAAAAAATCAGCAAATGTTTAAGATTTGTGTGGCAAAGTAATCACTGAGTTTCCTCCCTTTGTTGAAGAAAGTCTTTCAAGAATACATCTTTTGGGACTCTACTGCAAATTCTCAAATATCAAAAATTTGCATTTGTCCATGCACCCTATGTGTGAACTATGCATTTAGGCTTGAACACTAAGTTCTGCGCTTAACACAGACTTCCAATTAATGGACAGTATATTGGGTACTGTGTGTCTTCACTAAATAACTAATGTTAAAGCCATCAGAGCTGCCTTCACATCCTCCGTATCATCTGCTTTCCACAACCATATAGAGTCTGGCAAACATCCAGAAACCTTGGCACCACTTACCTTCCCTCAAGTTTGAAAACATCACAGATTCTTGTGGTGAACCACAGTGAAGAGCTAAACACCAGTATGTATTCAGTGACTCTGGCCAGTTTATGTACACCAGTGAACATTCACATTCCTTGCAAAAGGAAGAATTTGGGTGTTGAAGGCATAGAGTCACTGAGGTGTAATTCATTATGAATGGAAAAGGGATCTTGCCCTGAGAATCTCTTCTGAGCAGCACAACATGAGTGTAACTGTAAATGTGATTTATATAACAAAATAAAAAAACATGCCATGCCAGTAAAGAATGTTTTAGCAGTGCAGTAACTGTTTTGTGCTTGTATAGAGTATTTAATGTTACAATAAATAAAGTGTAAGATCAGAAAAGGCTGCAATCTAATGAGCTCTGTAACACAGTATTTGGTCACATCCTGACCAATAACAGTTCTAGACAAGTGTTCTTTGTGTGTAATGATTCAGGGTGTCCAACATAAGGGTATCATTTGTCAGAATAAGGCATCCTGATTCTTAACCATGTCACACACCCCTACACACGTACAAACAGATGTTTGTGTTTTCTCAATGCAGAATTATACTTCCCAAATGAGTAGCAATTTCCAATCTCTTCCCCATTCTATGACTCCAATCTCTTCCTTTTTCCAATTGGAAAAAAAACATCCCTTTTCTATGGTTTTTGTTCACTTTAATGTGAAGAGAATAGGTGTGTGTGTGTGTGTGTGTGTGTGTGTGTGTGTGTGTGTGTGTGTGTGTGTGTGTGTGTGTGTGTGTGTGTGTGTGTGGAGAGAGAGAGAGAGAGAGAGAGAGACAGAGAGACAGACAGAGAGAGAGAGAGAGAGAGAGAGAGAGAGAGAGAGAGAGAAAGAGAGAGAGTTATTAGCGAGGCTTAATTGCTATGGCTACTGTCCAGTCAGACAGAGGAGAGGCTTTGTACTCTATGCTCGTACGTGTGTATGTTCACATTCAGATTGAACAGAAGATACTTTTCCTTGCCTTTGAACTTTTGACTATACTACGTATTGTTGGTGAGTGTCAAATAGTACGATCAATGGTGTAAAAATATCAGAATGTTTAGATGATCTCAGGAAAAATGTGGATGTGTGAATAGAATACTGAAACTAACTGACCAAGCTTGTTGACCAACATGATAATGCTGGCTAGATTTGTTGACCATCGTGACTATCATGACCAAGCTGGTTGACCAACATGACTGTTATATCCATACTGGTTCACCAGCTTGACCATGTTCATTGACCAACTTGATCAAGCTCGTTGACCATGACAATCATAACATTTGTTGACCAGCATGGCCATATGGTTGACCTTATGACTACAATGGTCCACCAGTTGACCATGTGAGTTGACCAGCTTGACCAAGTTCATTGACCAGAATGACTATCATGACCGCACTGGTTGACCAGCTTGACCATGTTTGTTGATCAGTATAACTATCGTGACCATACTCATTGACCAGCTTGACCAAGTTTGCAGTCCAACATAACTATCCTGACCATGTTGTTTGACCAACATTGCCAGCTTGACAAAACTGTTCAACATGCTTTATTAATCCATTATGACCAGCTTGATGACCAATGTAGCAATGAATAGACCAGCTAGTCCATCAAACTGAAATGAAAACATATGCTGCAATGGGTCAAGAGCTGCTTTATTAACATCGCTTAACAGTAAGCTACTATTTATCCCACTTTTAATTTTTTCAACCATTGTAATCACAATGTCCAGCATAGAACAGTGTAGCATGGTTTTTTCAGAACTTTAATGACTCCAATACATGTTATTGCTGGATAAAGCAGTATTTTTGTCTAATCAGATGTATTGGTTGTTGTGTTCTGCAAGCTCTAGGCTAGATTTTCCTCAGATTGTAAAAGATTAGCATCACAACACAGTGCCACATGTACACCAGACAAAAACATGCACTCGCCTTTTGTGACAGCTACCCAAAGTCTTTCTGTCTGCAGACGGTGATGCTTCTGTTTGTTGGGGACATTTATTGAGCCAGTATGACTCCACTTCTTCTTCCGCACGCCGCATTAGTTACTATGGAGACCAGCATCCATCTGTGGCCAAAAAACAGCTGGATCAACTGGAGCAGGGCAGTGACGTGAGGTGATCATACCATACACATCCATCAATGGCCAGAAGATCACTATGAGCCTGACTACACCAAGCAAACAGTAGAGCCTCAGACACTGAAACTTAAGCTACCCATCGTGACCTTTATTGACATTTCGTCCACGGCTGAATGCTGTCTGAGATAGATTGGTGAAACAGGATGGTCAAATGCTGTGGATAATGTAAAAGTCAAATCAGATTTGGTGTGGTGATTCATTTCCCTTCCACAGACATTTAATTCCTCTTGATTGCAATGTTCTATACAATGTTTATCAATTTCTTCAAACACCTTATGCAGTGAGAAGAAGACTTGCTAAGGCCTGCACAAAATAATACTTACATTCATGAAGCCCTCAGCACCTATTTTCAGTCTTTGGTTAGTGTCACATTAAAGCAGCATTAGGCATTTTTAAATTTAAATAACAGCTTCATGGTATACCTTTGAAACAGACAGGAAAGGGAACTGTCTAATAATGTGAGAACTGTAACAAACATTTCCTCTCAAACTACACAAACTTTGTCCTAATTTCCCCTATATATCTCTTAGCTTGTCCAGAAATGCATGTATCCATGTCCTTTTGGATACAGTGTAAATTCCACATCCCAACTACAGGGGAGCTTCCAGGAAGTAGAGAGATATAATAATCTTCTAACACATGCCAATTTAGCTTGTTTAATTCGATATTACAGTTCACGCATGTTCATGCTGACAATAGTAACAGCTTTATGCTGCCTTTATTGTTGGATGCACTGCACTTCTGAACTCATTTGAAATCAGTGTGATAATCATGCAGACAATTTAAGACACTTTCTCTGAGGCATACTTCACTTGCAAAGGATGCTACCAACACAACAGCATGAGTCAGAATGGAAAGCACATGCAACTGGATGACCTTATATAGTCAGTCAGGTACAACCCATCACAACCCATGTGACCTACAGACGAGCATAAAACTGAAACAATCGCATGTTTCATGATGTCAGACCTACTTACCAAGTGTTATTTTATTTGCACAGCATGTTGGGAAAGTAACACTGCAGTGGAGTACAATACAGTGCTGTACATAAACAATACCTAACTGTAAAATTAATTAAAGTAATATACAGTATATTTGATTACACGTGCTTCCATATAATTACTATAATTTCTCAGCTCTGTTTTAATGGTATACCATGTGCCAGTGATTCCTCACATATAAATTATCTACAAAACATGAGCAGCCTCTGCTCTAGAATGTTACATTGTTATTGTCATAAGACTATGGGCGGTGTCAGGTGTAGTAAAGCTGCTTATCATTTAGTTTCTTCCAGCCCACTTCTGAATCTGTGCCATTGACGAGTAGGAAACTCTGATGTGTTCCTGTTGATATAATCTGCTTCAAAACTCACCTGTTATCTGGGAGGCTCCTACTTGAGAAGCTCTATTTTTGACATGGTGTGCACAATCTGGCATAAAGTATCTTTGAGTATTGCCAAATTTCCTGAACGTTTACATGAAGGGGTAGGATACACTAGAGATGCCTGGGACATGGTACTGAGAAAGGCTCAGTAGCCTAAAGAAAATACATTTATTTATGCCATGAAATGCTCTTGCTATATTTTGTGGTTTTTTTTCTTTGTTTTCTTTCTGTTTTTTTTTGTTTTTTTGTGAAAAAAATTTTTTTTTTCTTTATGAAAATGGACTTAATAACATATGTATAAGCAATGAGTATTATATTCAGTATTCTATTCTGTTCTATTCTATCATATTCTGACTCTATTTGCATGATAAGATGTATTATTAACATACAAGAGAGCTTTTCATTATTATATACCACCATTCCAAAGTAATTGATTTAGTTTTAAAACTCCCAGTATTGGTTCTGAATCAGCAGGGCCAAACACAACCACCATATCAGTGTCACTTCAGTGTTAAGAACGATCCATCACCCAAATAATTTCTGCTCTTGCATGGTCCTGTGGGGTCCTGAATATTGAAGAACAGGGCTTACAAGGTATGCAGAGAAACAAATGGACAGCAGTCTAATTTATACTACAAACTGCTCATGTGTGGTCAGTGAAGCTGATAAAATGAACAGGGAGTGTAGAAACAAGGAGGGGGACATAATGTTGTGGTTGTAAACCAGTAAAGCAAATCAGTTTCAGACTGTCATTGTGCTTTTGATGGGATCACTTGATTAACAACATGCCACTGCATAATGTATGTACACTACTGGCCAAACGTTTCAGAATTGTAATGTTTTGAGCAATGCTGAGCAGACAAAGGGAGGCGGAACTACTTGCAGGGGTTTCTGATTTTATAACACACGAACAGGAATCCAAAATAAACATACTGACAAACACTAGGTAGTAACAAACAAATGCTCATGCTATAACAACCAATTAACAAATTGAACATTCATAGAACGAATGAACCAACCAACCAACCAACCAACATGATCTCTACATAAACAAAAGGACTAACCAAGACTGACTGAAACAAAAGGTCTTAAATACACGGACAAACATACACACACCTGGGATAAAAAAAAACACAACCTATATGCTCAGAAGCACATGATAATAATTAGAAGATAATGAACAGTTAGTACTTGTTTTTCTAATACGAAGATACTGAATAAGTAGTACATAAATAATGAATATTTGTTCAATCATTAGTAGATACTGAATAATAAGTACTTATTAAATGGGGGCCAGACAATACATGCTAAATATGTACTCAGTAATAACACATTTGTCCTTAAAATTAGTTGTAATTTACTCAGAAGTAAGTGTTGATTGCAGAGCTATTTAGAAGGAAGATAAAAGTTACCATTAAGGATGATAACTAACTAATAAATAATAACTAATAAATAATAACCCTGTTCTGATATTTAAATAATGTAAATTCAGACCAATATTTTTTCAGTCTGGAATGAAGAGCAGACCTGTTAAATTCATTTTTGTTAATTTTTTGTCATTGCTAGACAGCCAGTCAGATGATAAAATACACTGATCTACTGATCCAGTCAACTCTATAGTTTTCAGACTGCATAGTGTTTGACAGTGACTCTGATAAAAATGAGTCCATGGCCATTTTCTATCAGAGGCTGGACTTGTGTGATCAAATTATAAAATATTACATGTGTACTTAACTGAAAGACTATAGTGATGATTGAAGTAAATGTTGGGGCCAATGCAAGTAAAGTCAATCATGTTAATTCCATTTGAATGTGTTAGCACTGCAGCTTGGTGGCTGTGAAAGGTCAAAATCCTGTAGATAATGTGGCTCATTCACCAATATTTTCTCAAAAGAAGTAAAAAAAATCTTCCTAACAAAAACTCCCATTGTCCTCATAAATTAAACAGATCCAGATAAGAAACATTAGTGAAAGTTAGACTGAGACTGATCTTATCTGGGTCTGTTTTGGGGTTAAGTGTGTTAAGGAGCTGCGGACATAAAGGCTGACCTATCTGGTTTAGTAATATTGGTTTGAGGGATCACTTGACATCAGTGTCTTCCCATGTAGTGCTGCCAAATTAAAATACAAAAAACTCCATTAATGTTCTTTGGAAATTTAGAAACAACACTGTCCTCTCACAGTATTTTCTTTGAAACAAAGCAGCACAAAGATCCAGCAAATAAGAACTTTTGCATTCATCTCCATCCATAAAACAACAGTTATTTGTTTTGTTTGTTTGTTTTTTTTGTTTGTTTTGTAGGGGGTGGGGTGGTGGGGTGGATGGGGATGGAACTTTCACCAAAGGCCCCGCCACTGGCTTCCTTACAAAGGTTCTATGAATTAAAACAGCTTTTGTGTGGCTTGGCTGCTGTCCCTGCTTTCTGTAATGAGGATATTGCTGTTGGGACGGTTTTGGTGGCTACTTTAAAAGACTAATGAAGTCTGCAGAGCTTAAGCACCCAGTAATGAGGCAGGGATTATGTGGGGAATGTTTTTGTCAATAAACAGTATGAATTCTACTTCATGCTGGTGTATAAAGTAGAACATCCCTGTGTTGGTCATTGTTTAACCATTTCAACTCTAAAGGCATGTATTTGGACATATAGTTCAAAGTTACATATTAGTTTCACAGCCGATTCTGAATAATTCGTACTTATTGAATAAGCCATACTGAATCATTTGTAGACACTGAAAGATACTAATGTCATGTTTTACTATATAATTAGTAGATAATGAATAATTAGTGTACTTTCTATTTCTAATATGAAGACACTGAATATAGTAAATAAATAATTCATACTTGTTAAATAATTAGTAGATACTAAAGAATAAGAACTTTTTGAATAAAAAGAGAGCAGAGATGTGATTTCATCAGATGAGAAGTCAGCACCACCAGCCTGTAGCTGTTTAGGTCCTTTGATGTGCTGCATTTTCAGTACAGGTACAAAACATGTTTTCCACAGCTGTGGTACTCTTCCCAACTTCAGGCTCATGTTGAACAAATGCTCAACTACACTGCAAAGCTGATCTACGCAGGACTTAAGGAGCCTGGCACTGATGCCATTCAGACCTTAGCTCATTCCTCACCTGGGACGTTGTGAAGGGCAGACTCCAGTGGGGGGCTTGGTGCTGGATTGATGGAGTGGTGGTTGTGAGCTAAAAGGCAGTGATGTGTGTGTGTGTGGGGGGGGGGGGGGGGGGGTAGTAGATACTGAATATTTGAATCTCCAAATTTTGTCTGAGCAGCAAGGGTTAAAGGGCTAATACTGAACATTTTGTTTGTAGTTCCTCACTTAAAAGGCACATCATCTTGCTGTGGGCTTTAATAGGCAAACATATGTTGCTGTTTTGTTGTTTAGTTTACATATATGAACTGCTTGGAATAGAGAGTGGAATGCACACTTTGAAAGTGTAACTATGTGACATGCTGCATTAAACTGTTTGAAACATACATTTTACATCACATGATCCCTTTAAACCTATTAGGCAATTGTCAGTCTCATTGCAGAGAGATGGTCGAGGTCAAGTCTTTGTGTGTGATTTGTTGGTTTAATCTTTTGAAGGAAGGCAGGTGCCAAATGGTTGGCAGCTGCAACAAAGCATCTGCAGATGATAAATTCACAGGATGTCCCCATTAAGAAGAAATGTTTACTAGAAAGAGATTTCAACCCTATTGCATTATTATTTTTAAAATAATCACAACTTAGTTAATAGCATTAAATGAGCTTTCATTACAATTAAAATACTTTGTAAGAGAAAATGAACAAATGAATGAATGAATTTCACACCATTGACCTGAGGGTCATTACAGTCTCCATAAAAATGTGGACATCTTTGGCCATAAATCCACACCACCTCGGATGAGCCAGCTGCTAATAGCAAGAAGCATTTATGTTCTGACACTCACCAAAGTAAATCATAAAACTGAGCTGAAAATGTGCAGTAACCCCAGCGTTAATCACCGGCTTTTCTCATTGCTTCTTTTTTCTCTCCATTCCTCAGTCTCTCTCAGAAGGAGACAGGTTAGCTCATCTCCCTGACAGCTTTTTAATGGCTATATAAAACAGGCTCTGATAGATCATGGGCATTTGGCGAATGAAAGCGTAAGCATGACTGGTTTTATGACGGATTCCTTCGAGGTCATGCTACTCAGAGCTTTTCATTCTATAAGAGGGGGGCTCTTAGGCAGATGAAGATGAGGAATAGAAGAAACATTAAGATGTGTCAAAAATTTAATCACTGATATTAATACTAAGTTGAAGAGTACCTTACTGAAACTAGCATATGACCTGCTGCATCAGAGGTTTTTGGTGTTTTGCCTCTGTATCTCAACTCAGTATATTTGAAATTAAGCAATTTGCAATTGATAGAATTTAGCTTTAATTAAAAGGATTTAAACTCAAATATTGCTTTCATTGCAGTCATGCTGCTTGCCATTGGCAGCCAGAGTCTGAGAGCAAAATTGCTCTTGCTCTCTCTGGGTGGGTAGGTGGTGTTCTCTCCGCACTTCACACAAAAAAAAACATTTATCAGCTTTTGTATCTGAGGTGGGGACTCGATTCTTTCCTCTGAGCACATTGGCTACCCAGCAATGAAGCAATATTGGAGGCAGTTCAAAAAGATGCAGTGTTTAACTTAACGTGTATTGGAGGAGGCATGTGCTCACCCTCCTAGTTTCTGGAGCATGATGAGGTATATGGTGGGGGAGAGTACTAGTGAGGATGGGGAATTGGCATTTCTAAATTAAGGGAGAAAATGAATTGTAATTTCATATGGTGTTTGATGGCCAGGTGTGGCCTCTTTTCTTGGGTCTCCAAAATTAAGAAGATTAAAAGGTCAGGAGTTGATTCCAAGTGTTGAATTTGCATTTGGAACTGTTCACTAAAACCCTCAATACAATGCAAGTGAAAGAGGTCACCATTACATGTACAATACACACCGAAAGATAGTGGACAAATCAACAATCTGGAACATTTTTTAAAAGAACTTATATTCATTGTCGACAAAAGGAATCAGTCGATTTCAATGCATGACTGAAACATTGTCATTCCAGACTGTCATGGAGTCACTCAGAATGGCGTCGGATCAGCTTTAGTGAAGAGTCTCTTGGTGGAGACAACAACTCTGTGACACCACCATGTCAAATCTGTCAGAACCACCATCCAGAGTTTGTTGTCATGAGTCACAAATCCAAAAGTTTTGATCCCAGGTCAACTTTGAGCTACGTTATAGCCATTATATAGGTTGGTACATCATAGCATCAAACACAAAACAAGTGTCTTTCAAACATTAACCTTAACCATGACATAAACTTACCTAATCATTAACCAAACCTGTATGCTAATCCTAACTTTAACTGTAATCTAATAATAACCTAACCTTTACCCTTACACCACAAGCCTAGCCATAATATAATGTTAAATTATTCCCATTTCTGTCCATAAATTCTTTTATTAGAAGTTCCATACTGGAGGAAAGCAGCATACTCTGGCAACACTGTATTCACAGTTCATCCTTTTGTACATTTAGTAAAATATCACAACCAGTGGATGGGAACTCATTGTGAATCCCAATAAATGTGTGTGTGTGTGTGTGTGTGTGTGTGTGTGTGTGTGTGTGTGTGTGTGTGTGTGTGTGTGTGTGTGTGTGTGTGTGTGTGTGTGTCTGTGTGTCTGTGTGTGAATTTTAGTCACATAGGTTTATATTTTATGAGTTCCTGTTGGGCGAAATTCCAGGATATCAAAAATTCATACCGTTTGAACATTGAACAAGTGCAATAAGTAAATGCTGTATGGATTTTTAGTGCAGAAGTTGAGATTACCAGTGCTGATATTGACGTAGTGACCCACTTCTATGACCTTCACCAAGTGTGGGTCTGCTTTGGTCTTGATCAAATATTTGCTGACCTCTGACACCATTTAGTCTGTGTGTTTGCAGAGTGCCCCTGGCGTGGGCTGATGACACGTGTGCCGCCGACTAGTCCAGCATCTGATAGATACCCATGTGGAAGAGGGGCCTTTTGGGATAAGATCAAGAGGTGAAGGAGGGGACAGATGCCACCAGATTGGCTGTTCTCATACACACACACACACACACACACACACACACACACACACACACACACACACACACACACACACACAAAGACGCAGAAAGACAGTTCTGTCATACCTAATATTTTACCTGCTGTTAGAGAAAGGAGGGTAAAAAAGAAAGTGAAATTAAAAGTGACACCAACTGAATACATGTTGAAGCTGGCATGCTTTGATGTTGGTAAGATATGAGATATGATATCTAAACTGCACATTGTGTTATTATCTTTATTGCTGCCTTTTGCCAATTAAAGCAACTGCGTGATATGAACGGATATTAAGTCCTTTGTTTTGTTGATCATCTTATTGTTGATTTCTGTAAAGCTGCTCTGTGACAACATTTATATAAATACATTGTGATTTGAATGATTTGACATGACCATCCTTCATTTTTTTATGTAATTGTACACATAACACCTCTATCCCTTTTACTTTAATTTAGGCTGCTTGTGCTTCAAAAATAAGAGTAACATATAATAATTAAAGAATCAAGTAGACAGTCTTAACTTTTTTGGTACCTAAATCAAATGTGAAGAACATTCATATAATGAGTATAGGCTTGTCCAAGAACCATTTAAGAAGCATTTTATTTTAAGAGTGTTCGTTAGATTTATTGGGCGATTGGTTTTACCCCTCAAACTCCATAGGTACTAGATGGTGCTCCAATTACTCCCGAATGCATTCCACTGGTACACAGCCCAATACTGGCAAAATCCTGAGCCTAATAGTTTTAAAAGAAACATATTGTCCTATTAATCCCTTCCATCTGTTTGATTTTGTCTGTTTTTATGGAAGACTTAGAGTACTCTATTTAATGCAGTAACCACAGTCCCCATCCGGAAGTGTGGCACTGTTGCAGGATTTAGTTCAATTCCTAATCTAACACACCTGTTTCTGTTTCACAGAGACCCCACACTATTTTAATGATCCACTAGATGACATCACTATATCTGCCATAATCCTCTTACATGTGTACTACCCAGAACATTAGCATCATTAGGAAATAGCAAGCAGATGTTTATAATTGAATGAGATATAACATTCTTTCAGTGTACCAAACCACACTAAAAACCTATGGTAGCAGTATCAGATTAACAGTTGGTTAGAGGAGGCTAAAGAGTTGTCTGATCTGTAGCATAGGAAAAAAAAGCACAGCACAGTCTCACATTTAATATTTGTATATGTATGTATTTCTGCATGGTCCTCGTTATGTACATATTTCAATGCTCTATTTATAATGCTCTTTTGTCTGTCATGTACCTAAAGAAGCCAATGCTGTTTTTTGCTGTTACGGATTTTATAATATAGAAAGTAAAGGATGGAAATGTATGCAGAAACAGTAAGAGTTCCAAATTTTACCATAGTTATTTTAAAGGTAAGGGTTAGGTTTAGTTTAGGATTAGGTGGAGGTGTAGGTTTAGGTAAACCAGTTACATTGGTAGCTTTATAACATCTTCTGTTCAGATCATTTAATTTCTGCTAATCTGGGTTGTGTCAGTAATTATTGAATTACTCCAAATACATACATACATACACTATACTAGGTCATAATTACCACTAATTAGAAAAGACCTTGTAGTCTGGAACCTTAATTTTCTAACAATGTAAAGGATAGAAAAGGATTGTACATTGTGAGAATACACAAAGTGTGAAGACACAAAATGAGAAATTCATTGACATTTATAACATATACAACATTTTGTCCACACACACCCTGATCTAAATATTCAATATCAAAAATATTGAAGTGGCCCCCTATTTATACACCTCAGGGACTAATAGATATAGAAACAGCTGGTGTTTTTACAATCACACCAATCAGACAATTAGGATTAGATTTATTGAACATGAATTGCTATATATCATACACACATCTCTCTTTATTGTTCGCCTGCTGCTGTTGATGACAAGCAGAGAGCGATATTTTATTATACTTGCTTGATTGTGTCTTTGTACTTTGGGACATGTTACATTTATGACCACACAATACCTTCATTTCTCTTTTACTGCAGCTGTCTGTAAGAAGACATTCCGGGCAAAGAAAAATGACCCTACCCATTCACCCTTACCTCTTCCACCATATGGCAAAACCTAGTTTAAAACAGAGGTTAATAAAACATGGCTGTCCAGTGTGATATATTTGAATTTTCAGAATTAAAAAGAAGTGATGAAGCAATATAGTGCATTTTCAGCCTTTGGTGTAGTATCGGCTTACTTCAAACACTGATAGGCCCACAAATTCCTGAATTATATAAAGTGCATCTTGCTGGTGCTGTGATGTTTCCCTGCTGGTTTGTAAAGCAGTTTGGACATAATTGAATTGCATGTGTATAAATTTCATAAACTGAAAACCTAGAATACAGATATTCACCTCAGAGTCACTATCAATTTTATCTACATTTTTTCCATCAATACTCATTGTAGCATTTTGTTTAAACAAGTAATTTGTCCAACCATAACCATTTAATGCTGCTAATCTATAACTCTGCCTTCATTACATAGTGGTGGGCAGCAGCTTTCTGAATGTTGGCACTCAGTGGCAGTGGCAGCTTGACTTGGCTCTGTGGATTTTTCAAATGTACTGAATTGGCAAGAATCTTGCTGATACTGTTTAGAGTACTCATATTCTGTATTTTTCTTATGTTTCATGTTTTTGTATTTTATTTCCTTCATTACTCTGTGATGGACGATCCTGCACAACCCAGACCAAGAAGAAGTGAATGAGAAAATGGATGAATGAATTCCCCATATTTTAAAACGTGTAATGCTTGGTCAGTTTTGCAAACCAAAAAACATTTGAACTCTTTTGTTTCATCATGTAAATGAGCTCAGTTCTGATTGACTTCCCAGCATTTTGCAGCATGTCAAGACTGAAGCATGCTTTCTTACTTCAAAGAGAATACGTTGGCTAAATTGCTTTAGGCTGAATAGGCAGACAAATGTTAATGTCTTTCTTGGAATGAATTGCCACAACATTTATAAATGGTTTATATACCACAATAAACTTGTAAAAATGTTAGATGTAGCATGTCTCCTGTCATATTAGCCATTTACAACTGCAGTACACCATTCCACTACATCCAAAGACTGACAACAGTTACCCCAAATCCCATTGTATCCAAATTCTCCAGAGGCTATTATTCTTCACCCAAATTGTCCCATTCCTGAAATTTGAGACAGCTCTAGAACACAGCTTTGGCCATATGGGCCTGGGTAAGGTGGCACATGAAGCAGAGATGCCATTTGGGACGGGCGAGAGGCAGATGGCCTGGGCCTCACCAGGCATTGAGAGCGGCCATCTTGAATGACATTCACACTCGCTGTTGAAGCCATTGTCACGACGAAATGCTCACTAAAGCAAAGCAGCTCACATGCACACAATAGCACTTAAGGGGTCCAACTGTTTCTCACAGATTCATACTACAGTGTCACTTTGGCATAAATTAGCATCATGTAATTTTCACCATTTTTAGTAATAATGTGTTGTCATGGATTGTGTTTACATTATTTGTATTTCTTATTTACTCTACTCTTTGAATTACCTTGAATGTAACTGGGTAAAGTTATGGCTGCAAGCAAGAAGAAAAATGTGTAGATATATAAACTAGGCTGTATCAGATCCACTTACTTAACTTGAATTCATAAATCAGTTTCACTCATAAAACAATGAATCATTTTTCACAGGTTGCATTACAGCCAAATTTAACTGTAAGCTTTACTGAAAATGTGAAATATCATCTGTAATTTCTAAATGGTGTATAGTGATAAGAACATTTCACATCTTAGAACAAACAAAAGTACAGTAAATCCAAAATTTTCCACTGGGGGAAAAACCCCGTTCCTCTGCCCAAGCAGAAGCTCAGCAAAATGGGTTGTGACTTGAGGTAATTGTCGGTCATCTGTCTCTTAGCCCAAGCCTCACACCTGGCCTTAAGCTCCATTAGTTAATAACCTGTTTAAATCTCCTCTAAGCTGTTCAGGCTTCCCAGTGGAGAGCCAGGCCTTTATCTACTGCAGTTCCGGCAGAGAGTACAAATCAACCATATACTTACTTACACTGCAGGCCAAGACTATGGAAGCAAACTGCAGTGGGGCTCAGCTATGACAGCTATAGGTAGAAAGAATGAGTACCATTAACTCATATTTTGATACATAAAGTAATATAAAGTAAATGTCTTTAAAGATTTACCAGTTTGAAGGTAAAGGATTTAATGTCCTTCATTACTTTGTGATGGACAATCCTGGACAATGTAGACCAAGAAGTGAATAAGAAGATGGATGAGTGGATTTCCCCACATTATAAAATTTGTAATGTTTGGTCAGTTTTGCAAATCAAAAACACATCAGTCAAATTTCATTTTTACTTGCCTTTTTTTTACTGGGCAACTCAACAATGTAGTCACGTGTTGTTGTTTTTTTTTTGGGGAAAATAGAGTTTCATTTTATTGTAATGTGTCTGCCATTCAATAAAAATATAATTGTTTAGGGGTATAGAACATTGTATGTTTCTTTCTTACTTCATCTTACACGTAGCGTGAGGCAAATGATCACGAATAAGTTGACTTTGGTTACAGTACCTGTTAAAGATTTGAAAGTTAAAAACTTGAAAAACTTTAGAAACTACCTTTGCTACCACAAAAACTATTTTAAGCAACATCCTAACAACCACCTAAGTTGCCACAGCACCACCTAGCTACACCTTAACAACCACTTGGGATAACATGGCAACTTCGTATTATTCTCTAGTAATGCCATTACAACTGTCTTTATCATTATCACTAGCAGTAAAATAGGTTTAATACTATGTTTAATTTTTCTTGTACTTCATTGAAATAAGGCTATGGTTTTGTGTATGCAGTCTTGTGTTCAGGGGGCGTCAGATCTCCAGCCTTATATTATACTCAATTTTAGTATTATACTCATTTTGTTTAGTTTATTTCATGAGGCAATTTATTATGTGATAGAAAATTTCGTTTCATTGACAAATACTCTCCACTTTTAAACCTAATCTAGCTGATTAGTAGTTAAACTAGCTTTTAGAAGAATTTGAATGTGAGAATCAGATAGATATGATTAGAACTGTGATAAAAAAAAGCAATACAAATTAGGAATTAAATCTTGAAATTAGAACATTTTCATTTTGTATTTTCATCAAATTCAATGTTTCTTCCAAACGTTTGGCCTACAGTGTAATGAAGCTGTGTAGCACTCAGATTCATCCAAAGTTTTACTGGCAGAAAGTTTGATACATATTTGAGTGTAGACTTGTCAGGATGTGTAGTACAGGCACAAGCCAATATGTCGAGCTCACTGATGGATTTTTGCATCAGATCGGTCCTACAGCCTCTAACATCTGCTACTGCTCATCACGGCAGTGGAGCTTTGCATTAACAGATGGCGGAAGCACCAGCAAATACGTTAACATGTTCTGTATTGTTTAGACAATTTCACACTTAATGCTTTGCGAGTGCCAGTGCCAAGCAGAGGGAAAGTGATTTACAGGGAATTTAATTTCCTCATTTCTCTGAATGATCTGTGCTGAATCAGTCATTGTTGTGTAAATCCCTACAGCTCATTTGGACTTTTCTGGTAATAAATGAAACAGAAAAAGAGAAGAATTTCAGTTGGGACTATATAAATCTTATAAATCACATTGCTTAATTGGCAAAAAAAATTAAGGGACCATATGCTATGTATTTGTAACTGTTTTCCCTGGTGTCCTACACTGAACATTAGCGCTGTTTTCTTTACCAAAAACTACAATTCACTTTTACATGACCATGGTTTTGTTTCTAAACTTTTTTATTGTTTAGAATTAAACTGACAGTTTTTGTACTAACTGACATTTTGTCACCGTCTCCATCATTGCAACTTCAAAGGACTTTCAGAGGAAGTATTTCTATTGGTTCATTCATCATGAAGATTTACTTTATGTCAAACATGGTGATATGATTCAAATGTTCTGATTGATTGCCCTGTAATATGTCTAATTTAAATATATAAATAAACTATTCATAGTTCTTTGTTCTTGTTGGACATCAGGAAAAATCTTTACCTCATTTTATTTTTAATATGTTCAGATGGGTGAATAGAGGGCCATAATAATACATTTCCAGACAGACAAAAATAAATTTATAGTAACAATGCTAGAAATAATAGCATTAAAATAAGAAGCAATAATGTATAGTTTTTGATAGTAATATACACTCTTTGTAAAATGAAAAAAAAAAGTTGTACCCAGAAGAATGGATTGGAATGCTATGCAAAAGGAAGATAAAAGTTACTAAGAACAATAAATGATAAAACATTTAAACTGATATGGGCCCTCTCTCCAGGAAGTGGAAATTGGCCTATATTGCTGGCCAGCGCATAAAGAAGTGTTTCTAAACACAGTAGGCACCCTGCCCTGCACATTTAGTACTTTCTCTGCTCCCAACACACATGTCTGAATAATTAAAATAACCAATCAATTAAAAACCCCTTTCAGAATTGCAGGGGGTGTGTTAAAGCAAAGAATCCACTCGTACAGCGCAAGGTTCTTCCGGGACCAGGGTTGAGAACCACTTAAACTTTCTTCACATACACATGTCTTTTAGAAAATATATACCTATAACATTCCATAAGTTCAGAGAACTCCAGCACCATTCATTTTAGGACTTTTGTACATGAGACATTCATAAAAGCATGCAGAAAATGAAAATTTCCAATATACGTGTCCTTTAAAAGACATGACATACTGCAACCTCCAGCTAACCTTTCCAAAGCCCATATCAGAGCCTTTGTTGTTGAGTCACAGTGACCATGAATAAACAGCTTCAATGCAAGCAGGTCATGAAGTAAACACAGAAAAGATCAGAGGTTATTAACTGTCATTATCCAGTGATCACTTCTATCGATTCTTCATTACCTAATGTTTGCATGCAGATGTTAAAAGTGGAGGTTACTGTGACACCTGTGGGTGGTCTCCAAGGACACAGTTCATTTGCAAACCTGATGGAAGAAGTGACGAAATAGACCAGTATGCCAATAACAGTTGCATTACTGTGAAGTTCTGTATGTCTGTTCCATGACGTGAGACTATTCAGGGGCCTGTGGTAAGTGGAATATGTTGTGTGACTATGAATGTGTTTTTGTTTGTGTCAGCTGTCAAAGCTTACTGACACAGTCATATATATGTGGATTTTGAAGTTATTTATTGTTGTTGTAGCTATCATTTTGGAATTGAAATTAAATAATACAGAAATTACACAACATTGAATAGTATATGAATAACATAACTAAAAAAGTAGTAAAAAAAAATAACCCATTGTTGATGTTCAAGTATTTTTGGTTATTTGTTATGTTGAAACAAACTGCCTGTAAACCAACTAAGAGAACCACATGGCCAAGCCAAGAATCACATTAACCATATACAGGTTACATTATATGAGCTTCTTCAAGTCATTGGAAAAATGGATTCCCAGTATTCCCAGTATATCTTCATTAGAGAATTACATGTCCTTACTGTGATCATGTCATCTCTTTTGAGAACCAGATACAGAAGTGTAAAGTCTGGTTTTAGCTATGGATGAGCAGTTAATGATCTCAACTGAGGTTTCTTCTGTAGAACATCCAGAGAATTCATCCCCATTTCTCCAGGGAGGTCACCCAGGTGCTTGCTTAGTCTCTTTACTGTGTTCACTTCTCCATTTCTTGCTTACAAAGGTAAAAATGGACAAGGTACCCTGTTATTGTACATCCAAGCCAAAACCATTTGGAAATCTTTTGTTAAGAAAGAGTGCAGGTGTGTCCAACATATATGTTTATGCACAGAGATGTGTGTATGTTTGCTAACCAACTGTAATAGACCCATTTGTTGTCCTTCAGGAAACCCTTTTTGAGGAATATGTGCCACATTTCACTGCTTCACTCTTTTTCTGTACACCCCTATTCCTATCCCACTGCAGCCTCCATATAGTTGGATAAAAGTCTTGCTGAGCTTGCTGTCCTGGCCATTGGCTAGTCTAAGGGTCCAGGAGTCTGTCAACAGTAGAGCAGCTGAGGTCACACTTATGCCTGATCCTTCAAAGCAGCAAGAGGAGACTAGAGTGTTCCTCATGGCCACCCACACCCAGCCACATATGCATGCATATGTACAATTCAGCAGCTTGTGTTTCATTGCACTGAAACCTTAGTTGGCAATGAGTATGCATGTGTGTGCATGTGCATTTGAGTGAATAACCTATGTGTTAGACTTTTCCACGATTGCAGAATGTTTCATGGAAATTGGGCTTATCCCTGGAATTTGGCTCCATCTCTGGAATATTGACTTTGTTGCAGAATTCCCCAGGCAAGCAAAGTGTTCCAGTGCTCAATGGCATCACTGTGTCTAGGAACAGAAAATTTGAGTTTTTATATGTCTGTATATAACAGTTCAAAATGTATCCATAGATCCGGGAATCATAGACACAACAGAGTTGTGTGCTCTGCATCAAAATATAACATAAACACTCGGCTGTAGGATTTCCCATTTTCTCACAAATTCATGAGAACATATCCTGTATCCTGTGCTCTTAATGTGAAAGAAGCTGCCTACACGGGAAGCATGTGGCTCTCTGGATCATTGGCACTATTATAAGGGTGATGAGTATGATTAGGACTTTTTACAAGTACTCAACTAGTTTTGCACTCCTGATGAGGCCCTGGAGACCCCCTGCTGCAACTCCCCAAACACTGTACATAAATTCAACACACCTGAATTCATCAACTGATTTACAAGTCCTTACAATGTTGAAGTGGGTGTTAAAGCAGGACAAGCACAAATGTGTTCAGATCAGGACAGCCCTCCACAAGCAGAGCTGAGAATCACACGTCTACACTACTTAAATATAAAGGTTTCTAAACAGTTCTCGGTTTTATGTACTGTTCTATGAAATTGTGTTTATACAGTGCACAGCAAAAACAGTACACTGATAAATGGCAAATGAAATCATCCAAAAATACCTTAATGAGGTTCTGCAACCAGTGGTCCTAATTTTTTTGAAAACCTTTTAAATTAAATTGCAGTCATATAATTCCTTCTGGGTGCAATTATTTGTGCAACTATTTTTAATGATGATTGTGTATTTATTGCATTTAAGTAAAATATTTCAAGCCTTTTGTTTTAGCTTTGAGCAGTATGGCTTATTGCTCATGAAGAACAAAAATCCAGCTTCTCCAATTATTGCATTTGTATTTTCATTTTGAATAAATTACTATTCAGACAGTATAAATACAGTGTCCAGTTCACTGTGATGTGCTAATATACACCGATCATCCATGACATTATGACCATCTCCTTGTTTCTTCTCTCATTGTCCATTTTATCAGCTCCACTTATCATAGAGGAGCACTGTGTAATTTTATTTGTTCTATAATTACAGTCTATAGTCCATTTGTTTCTCTACATACTTTGTTAGCCAGGTTTAATCATACACATCCACAAGACCACCACAGAGCAGGGATTACTGACAGCACTGCAGTATCACTGACATGGTGGTGGTGTGTTGGTATGTGTTGTGCTGGTATGAGTGGATCAGACACAGCAGTGCTGCTGTTGTGTTTAAACTCTGTGTCCACTCGCTGTCCACTCAATTAGACCCTCATACCTCATTGTTCCATCTTAAAGGACTATTCTCCATCCAGCAGTGACACTGAGGGATTCACACACTCCAGCAGCACTTTTTATATATCTTCGAGATATAAAAACATCATGGAAAACCGTAAAGGATGGATGTCTTTTATGTCTTCTCATGAAGTGAGAAAGTTTAGAACTTTTCTTTACCTTCAACAACAACTGCAGGTTCTGTAAGTGTAATCTTTATGGTGTACACTGGAACCATATAAACACTTTGATGCAGTAACCTGACCACCTTGTGAACATGTGAAGAGCGTTAATTACTGAAGTGGGAGTTTGTGTACAGTGTACAGCCGAATGGTATCTCTGAGTTTCAAGTCCAGAGGATCTGTGGCGGCAGGTTTTACAGAGGCATTACGGCCCAGTGCTTGTAAAAGGAGATAAATGATCCTGCACACTGATTCATCACCTTATCTACTGAATTACTGATGGACTTTACTCTATCAGCTCTCTTTGATCTTGTATGGTTCTATCCCGCTTTCCTGCTCTCCTCATCACCTGCATACTTTCCTACTCTCTTATTTGTCTCTGCTCCTGCTTTCTTGTTCTTTTCTGCTTTTCTGTTCTCTCCTTTAACTCTTATGCTCTCCTGCTTTGTGTGTATGTATGTGTGTGTTTGCTTGACTGTTCGTACTCTAGGCCAATTTTATGGGATATTTTTGTAGTTTGACATACTTTATGATAAAACTAACAAAAACTGAATTTACTTTGTTATTCTTGTTATTTATGTATCCTTTCACATTACTTTTATTTTGGATTCTAACTGGGATTTAATTTATTTGGACCTCGACATGACTTATAATTGATCAGACAATGATGAGAAGATCATGTACATCTTCTAGTTTGTTATGACAGGTAGATCATCTATAAATTACTGTGACCCTGAGTTATGAAGGCTAGAAATGGCATGTAACTGCCCACAAAGTGTGGATCTTGGTTCTGAGTTAAGTTTCTGTCCAAGCACAAGCTGATAAACTGTCAGCAGTAATGAATTTACTGTATAATTTTACTGTTTAAATGGGGCTCTGTGTGTGTGTGTGTGTGTGTGTGTGTGTGTGTGTGTGTGTGTGTGTGTGTGTGTGTGTGTGTGTGTGTGTGTGTGTGTATTTGTGAGTCAGTGAGTAAAGACAGCTTCCTGCTGAGACATAGCAGATTTACAACTATTTGTGAAAAATCCTACATAACCTGCCGGAAGCTCTCTCTCTCTCTCTCTCTCTCTCTCTCTCTCTCTCTCTCTCTCTGTGTGTGTGTCAGCTATTTGAACACAATGTATGGTGGAAAATGTGTACCGTAGCCTAAATCTGTGCTTAAATAAGAAGCTCCTTACATTGATGCAATAATGACTTGTGTAGAAATAAAAGTAGCGCCAAACTAGATTTTATGACACTTTGCTGAACTGTCACATTTGTAAGACTGTACAACTGACACCTACATAGTCTTTCATTCTGATATAAACGTACAGTGCCTTGAGAAAGTATGGATTTGTTGTGTTTTTCTACCTCATTACCTCGAATGAAAATTGATTATCTGAGGGTTTGCACCATTTCATTTACAGAACATCCCTACAATTGTGAACATTTGATTATTTTTATTGTGAAGAAAACAACAAATATGACACAATAACAGAAAACATATGTGTGCATTACTATTCACCCCCCTAGAGTCAGTACTTTTGTAGAGCCCCTTTTTGCAGCAATTACAGCTGCAAGTCACTTTGGAAAAGTCTTTGTGAGCTTGCCTCATCTTGCCTCTGTGATTTTTGCCCAGTACCCAAGGCAAAGCTGCTCCAGCACCTTCAACTTAGATGGTTTCTGCTGGTGAACAGCAAACTTAAAGTCTGACACAGATTCTGAATTGGATAAAGGTCTTGGTTTTGGCTAGGCCATTCCAATTCATTTACATGCTTCCCATTAAACCTTTTTGTTTCAACTCTTCCATTAAGCCCAGCACTATGGAGTGTATGGCTAATTGTGGTCTTATGGACAGATACTCTACTCTTTGGTTGGGAACACTTCAGCTCCTTCAGGGTTACCTTTGGTCTCTGATTAATTGCCTGGTCATAGAGTTATGGTGGGAAGCCCCATTTGGCAGGTTTGTTGTGGTACCATGTTCTTTCCATTTGATGATAATAAATTTGATGCGGCTGGATCATCAGAGATATTGAGATGCAGGATATTTTTTTAATAAACCAACCCTTATACTTCTCTAAAACTTTGGCCCTGACTTGTTTGGAGATCTGCTTGGACTTCATAGTGTTGTTTGGATAGGGGTGCCACTTGCTTAATGATATGCATGCACAGCCAATTTTCAGGTTTTTATAAAAAGAAAATTATAACATTATATATTATTAATTAATAATAATATAACATGTTTAACATGTGTTTAATTGAGTTGCTGGTGCCACTTTGAAATTGTATCAGGGAGTAATGCACACCAGCCATGAAGGTGGTACGTTTGTGAACCTTGGTTTCTATTTATAGACATCATTCCAAGTGTGGCACAGCTGGAAACCATTCTTCTTCCAGACTATCATACATCCATTTTGTTATCCACTTCTTCCTGGCCAGGATCACATTTGGCCCAATTATTTTGCAGATGATTAATCAGAGATGCTTGGTTTGATATTTCTTGGTCATTGCCAATTGTCTCAATTTGTTAACCTCTTAGAACCTATATGTTGGAATAAACTTTAGTTACTGTCATGATTAGCAACAGTTTCATTGGCCCTAAAATTGAACCCTATGGGAGTCCGAAAGTTATGAAAAAAAACAGTTATCAAATAATTCACAATACATCTTCACATTCCCGCATTAGGATCAGTAATTAACCAAGGCTTCAAGGTCTTAACTCTTAGAACTTGAGATAAGGGTTGTGTGTTGATACCAAGCTTTTGGTATCAGCTACTTCTGCTGTTCTTTGAGAAAAATGAGAAAGGGGTCCCAGTGATGAGATGTTTAGAGAGTTAATGATCACAAGGTTGTGTGTTCGATACTGTGAGCAAGGCCCCAGGGTTGCTGTAGCATGTCTGACTCTACATTCTGAACCTGTTTTTTCAAGCTGGAATATGTGAAGAGAAGACCTGTACAGTGTACTGTACAATACAAATTCCTTACTTAAGGTTTGTAGCTTAACTACCAGTCATTGAAAGCCACATGTCAGAAGGAGAATTTATTCAGAATCTTTCTTTTATTCTGCTTCTTCCTGGTCTTGGTGAGTCTGGAGCCTACCCAGAATCATTGGGCCCAAAGCAGGGCCCAAAGCTAGACAGGGTGCCAGAATGTTAGAGGGTGCCACACATACCATTTCACTGAATGAATTACACCTAGCAACAGTTCCGTTTTGTCAGTCCACCTACCACCTACACTCCAAGCCAATGCACCTGTGATTTGAGGAGATGGAAGAAAACCTACAGAAATACAAGGAGAACAAACTCTCTTTACAGACAGAGAACAAGACAAAACCCATAACTCTCAGGCCCTTGAAGCTCTGTGGAAGAGCAGAGTTTGTTTCTGACATTGCCTATTCCTTGGAAAAATATATTTAATAGACTCACAGATGAAACATAAATGTTTCAGGCCTCATATAGTATCAAGAAAACCTAAACAACTACAGAAGATATTCAATAGGTCCAGCATCTACCTTTGAAGACTTCTTATGCTTTTGATCTAGAAAATTATAAGAGCAAGATAATATCTGTTAAGATGATGAACCAGTTGAACAGAATGAAATAAACCCCTCCCCCTATAAATAAGTGTAATAATAATAATAATAATAATAATAATAATAATAATAATAATAATAATAATAATAATAATAATAATAATAATAGATAGGAAGAATATGTGAATGACTAAAATTCAAAATGACCATAAGTAATAAAGTCATACCAAAAATACTATAAAGTTCTGAATTTCATTTTAAAACTCCTCCACATGAAAAAAGTAACAGTGATCAAAAAATAGCACTGCGACACAAAGATGCACTTACAAATTCAATCACAAGGATGTTCTTTGAAATCATCCTACCATTTTTTCAAGTGTGTCCTGAGTGCCATAATATTGTCAAGTGGCAAAAAGAGAAGTGGTAAAGTAACATAAACTTGGATAATACACTTTCAGAGCTTGTACCATGACCTTGTGTCATCATGATCTGAGGCTCAGTTCCCTGCTGCTTGCTTTCTAAGAAAAAAAAAATCAATTTCCTAAAAAGTGTGTGGAGAGGCTGATGGCTATTTATAGCTTAAATGTTCAAATTATTTTGAAGAAGGTTCTGTCAGTTGCTTTCAGCAATCATGTGTTCTGTATTTGTCCATGTTTCTTTCTTGTGTATTTCCTTTCTTTTCAGCTGTAATTTATTTTTTGCTTGGTTACATTTTACTGAAGGACAGCATTTATAGCTAAACAAGGCCCCCATACGCCTTTTATGCATTAACCTACATTATTCATTGAACCAACATGTTTCAGTTTTCATAAAATCTGTATCTCTATATTCTGGTGATGTCACAGAATGATGTTGGATTCTTGTATTAAGCATTTATAAATGATAATATATGTTTATTTCATTTGGAAATCTTCTTTAAAAAACATTAAAGCTAAATAATATTCCTCTGTGTTTTCATAGTTTTCATAGTAGTGGACAGTAAGGAGACTCTCCCTCTCTTTGTCTTTCTCTTTGTCTTTCTCTCTCTCTCTCTCTCTCTCTCTCTCTCTCTCTCTGTGTCTCTCTCTCTCTCTTTCTCCCTCTCATATATATATATATATATATATATGTGTGTGTGTGTGTGTGTGTGTGTGTGTGTGTGTGTGTGTATATATATATGCATATATATATATATATATATATATATATATATATATATATATATATACACTTTGACATTTAATTTGTGCCAACAAATTTGTGGTTGAAAATGGTTAGACACAATTGTTACAACCTTATTTACAATCCTGTTATTTAACCTCAGAATGTGATTTAGCATTTTATGCAGGGCTGGTCAAACATATTCTGGGACTAGACTACGCTTTGGTGTTTCACAATGTCATTTTTATCTTCATAGCATCAATAATAGTAACAAAAATAGAAAATTTCAATGTCAATAATTATTGCACACAAGGGAATCGATGCAATTCATAAAGCTGACAGACACTTGAGGAACAGATACACAATCATGGCAAATCCATGGCAGGCTTGGTAAAACTCAAGCATTTCACATTTTCCCCCAATTTGGAAGTGCCAATTACCCAACACTGTGTTAGGATCTACCAGTTCTTAGATTTTGAAGACCCTCAAGAGAACTTTAGGTGTTTCTGTACAAGACAAGTGACCATTGTTGGCCTAAACCAATATAGAGATGAGCAAGAAGCTTGTCTGAAAATGACAAGATACAAATGTATCCTGAAACACAAGATGAGTTTCCAAAACAAAATTTGAATGAATTTGTCAATTTGTTCATGACAACATACACATGCTGGCTTAAAATCATAGAATCTATTGTTAATTAATTAATGATCATTATATTATATAAAACTGTATACTGATTTCAGATGTAAATTAAATATTGATCCAGTAAAATTTGTAACATGGACATGTGTGTTTGCATAATATACACTTACGCAATTAGACAAATAAAAAAAGCCAAAATGACAGTAAATTCACAAAGCATTCACAGCTTTGGCTGGACGGCAAAATCTCCAGATCCTGAAACAATCATCCTCCACATTGCCCACAGACCTCCGTTAGAGATTACATTTGGAGAACAGTCTGGGGAACATTACAGACTGTTGTTATTCAAAGCAGCGCTACTATTACAGAGGACAGGCTGTATTTATGGAGGCCATAATTACATTGTCACCCATCTCTGAGCCTGAACCTCAGCCTCAGGCAGACAGACAGAGAGAGAGGGAGAGAGAGAGTGAGAGGGAGAGAGAGAGAGAGAGAGAGAGAGAGAGAGAGAGAGAGAGAGAGAGACTCAGCGATATAGCTGCCATCATTAGATATTTTCTCCAATTGAGTGTACATTAGCACTGAGACAGGAAAACAAATATTTTTCAAAGATATAATTTCTTACTGCCTCTATCGCTCCCTTTCCCCCTCTCTCTTTCTGTCGCACTTGCTCGGTCTCTCGCTCACTCTCTCTCCAAATGAGCTCCAAACTAAACAACCTTCGCCCTCTGGGGACTGATTAGGTGAACAGTATGCAAAGCAGTGTCATTCCAGCAGTGGCAACAGCAGGCCTGTGCGTCAGCACCTTGTACTCAACACCCCCCCTCACCTCCACCCCATCCCCGTTAAGTAGCGAATGTGAGTAGCAAATCAGCAAGTGCTAGCAGAGAACATCAGCAAAACAACTCTGCAGCACATTAGANGAGAGAGAGAGAGAGAGAGAGAGAGAGAGAGAGAGAGAGAGAGAGCAGAAACAGAAAGGGTGGGGGTGTTAGTACTTTAAAAGTCTTTCTCAGCAGTAGCACTGTAAAGCTCCTCTTGCTCTCCTCCTCAGTCTTCATCCCTGTCTCCTTGGTTCTGTTTCTCACACAGTTCTTTATTCATGGTCAAGGGAGATGGCAGCAAAGCTCATAAAACACTACAGCTTTGCTAACAGCAAACACTCTCAGAAAGTACCTGTGAACTAATAATATGCATTTTATCCTGAATGTATAAAACAAACACATGCATATACAGTCTGTCTCATTAAAAAGCAGATTCACACCATCTGACTTTTTCACTTTTTTTCACTTTATTTTCTTGCTGAAGGGTGTGAAGATCACACACAGGAAGAACTGCTGAGACTTGCTGAACTCATTGACCTTTTGGGGCGTGAGGCTACACGTGCTGTAGTGTGGGTTTGGCTATAGCTTGTCATTTGTTCCCATTATTGCCTTCATTTTATGGTGTCTTGTGACAGCTATAAGCCTCACATTATAGAAGAATGATCAAACTGCAATAGGTCTGAAAATTACAGGCTGATGCATGGTTAGTCTTGTTGAAGGAAAGAATTCTGTGGCATTTCTAAACTCACAGGACTGTCACTGACACCACAGTTGCGTCAAAGCATCAAAGAACATTTGGGCATCCTGTCTTATATAAACACACAAAGTGAGAGAAAGACACAGCTGGTTACACTCTGCTTTCATAACTGACATCAGTTTAGTTTTTTATTACACTATATGTCCAAATGTTTGTGGACACCCCTAATAATGAATGCATTCAACTGTTTTAAGCTGCACCCATTGCTGGCACAAATGTGCACCACTCGCGCCCCCCCCCCCTCCAAAACATTGAGCAGTGTAGTTGGATTTTCTGGAATGACGCTGTTCCTTTCAGTCCTTTTGGGGTGAGTTGGGACCTGGGGGTGAGGTAAGGTCCATGGTCCAAGGTCCTTCTCCTGAATGCAATCAATACTCACACAAATATTTCAAAATCTCCTAGAAAGCCTTCTCTGGAAAGTAGAAACAATTACTCCAACGAGAACGGGCTCAACTCTTTGTAATCCCTTGCTTTCAGAAGAAATGAACAAGCAGGTGTCCCAGTACTTTTGCCCATACTGTGTAGTTATCCAGGAAGATGGTTAAATACCACTGGTTTAAATGTCAGTGTTTAGCTCATTTAGGTGTGACAAAATGGGGGCTTTTGTATTTCATTTTTGCTAACGTTCCTAAAGTTTATCCAAACTTCTGACAGCAGCAACAAAAGAGCACAACTGTAGACCAAGCATGGACTGATAACTTCTGAACTAATTAGCAAGATTTTGATCAGAGGCTTTTGAAGATCAGACTTTAAAATTTTGTTAGAAAATAAGGCTTCAAAGGATGAATATAAACACAATACATTGTCAGCAGCATGAAGAACATAACATTGTCAGATAGTTCTGGTTAATTGTAAGCATTTCAAGGAACTGCATGTTCTTGTTCAATTCAGGCCGAAGCAGCTGACTTTGTCCATCCTTTTTATGGAACTTCCTCTGAAAAGAACTTCACCCATGGCCTCATACTACAGAAAGGATTGGGGTCATTTTCACTTCAGTGACATCAGTTTAGCCCAAGTCTAGAATTATTGTTTTAGGATTATTAGTATAGACTTATTTTATTTTTTATAGTATACTTGGCTAACAATATAGAATTATATACAAATGTATAATTAAGTACTTGACTTAAACATGACTAAATGTGCAACACTAATAAGGCATTGACTGAATGCTAAGAATCTGTACTGTTTGCAAAATCAGACTGTTTCAGTGCAGATAGACTGCACAGAGGACCAATTTTATTTGAACAGTTTCAACTCCCAGATGTCCATGGTTAATTTTAAACAAGAATTTTAAAACAATGAAATTAAAGACCCTATTCATTTAATTCTTCTCTTGAATTTAGAGATAGTCCCTGAAGCAGAACCAGTCAAAAGTCCCAAGACTTATAGTTATGGTGATCAGCACACTTCCTTCTGGGTGACATCTAGGTGGATGTAGCATTAGAAGCCTTAACAAAGGACAATTACTGGTACATCATGTTGTTGTTGTTGTTGCCCTGGCAAAGATCAGTTGAACAGTAATCTGCCATAGCCAGTGTAGTTACTGGAGATATACCACCCTACAACCTTCCAGTTTTGTTCCAACTCAGATCTAATAAATTTGATCCAGGCAATGAAGTTCCTTCAGACGTATCTGAAAATGAGAGCCAGGTGTGTTGGATCTGAGTAGTAGATCTCTAAGACCAAGATTGGGTAAACATACACTGTACCAACCACTTGGCAGTACAGTCCTTAATTCCAACCAGGTTTGGATAATGTTCTCTGTCCTGGCTCCAAGCTGATGGATCTAACTGGTCCATCAGAACAGCAAAATCACATACTGTCTTTAAATGACAAACAAAGACCCATTTCTTTTAAGAGCACAAAAAACTTTTTTCAGCTTTTATTTGTAACATTCAGACACTCTGTAGTGAATGTAAACTGTTTAGCAATAGGCATCATTTGTTTCTAAATATCCTGGATTCTAGCCTTTTCATATCTAACTAGGTTTATTTTCTTAATGGACTGCAAAGCAGTTTGGTAAGTGGCTTTGTATATGATACCATAAATGCAAATATTAATTTGACCTTTAAGGTCAACACAAAAAGTCTGAGAAAGCACTTAGTACAAGAGAGCACATATATAGGATCACCTCAAAGCCGTTTGCATTGTCATTACTCTGATGAAGCAAATCAATAAAAAGAGCTAAGCTAGCCAAGTTGCACTCTGAATGATCTTGGCACTCACTTACTGCATTGTGTGTCACGCTTATAGGGAAATGAAACATGGAGATTCACAAAAAGGTTTGTACATTGATATATTGCTCTACGGTCAACATCGACAGGCACGCCTATAACTCCACATGCCGATGAGACCACAGTCTCTGGAGACAACTGAGCCCTTCATTTGTTGCTTGTAATTGCGTGAATATAACACAATGAAATGATAAGAAAATGTAATGAATTGCTGTCTTTAGTGCAGAGGACATGCCATCTTCTGCAGGCCATTGGAAGTCTTTGCTTTAGCTTTGAGAGCACAAGTGGTGCTGCCACTTTGAAATGTCAAGTTTTGGGAAGCAGCGACAGAAGAGGAGAACAGCAGGGCGGACAGAAAAACGGCTCAGCCTGTTCTCTCCTTTCATTCTTATCATCCATAACTCGTTCTCACCCACTCCCTCTTCTCCGAGAACCACATGGGCGGCTGGCTGAGCCAAAATTCTGAAGAACAGGAGAGGTGTGAAAAAGAAAAAAACAGCATACACACAGAGAAAAGCTCTATTTCTCTTTGGGCATTTGTAATATTTGTGGAAAGAAAAATGTCTCAAAACTGGACACAGTCAAATTCTAATTCTATTCTATACACAGTTTATTTTCACTGACCATTTCCCATTTTACAGTGTGACTATATCTAGCCTGTTCTTTGGAAAGGGGCTGTAAAATGTATATGATGGTAATTCATAAAAGATTATAGTCATCCAGTAAAACCTCAGTAACCTTAGAGTTGTGCCATGTGAGCTAAATGAACTCAGTAGAATCAGTATTACAGAAGCTGTTCTATAGGTCTTTGTCTACAAAGTGTTTTAAAGAAACAGTTTACCATAAAATACATTACACTGATAAATTAAACCCTAATATAGCAGACCAGCCAAAAAATGATAGATATATAACATTTTCTTTTGGGTTATAAAACCCAGGGAATGTAGTACAATGTAAACCAGTGGCAAACCACCACTGTTAGGCTTGTATGCAAAATCACTACTCAGAATGGTTCTGGAGGCAGATCTGCCTCTGAGGCAGAACAAACACAATTGGTTAAGATAATAATCAGTTAAAATAAGCAATAGATAGAGCTTTCTATGTGGATGCTTTGCATAAATAGGGTGCAATTCAATTTTAGATTTTAATAAATAGTCTTTAATAAATCATTTTTATATGGTGATGATTTCTTAAAATCAGAGTGGAAAATTAGCTGGCTTATGAATGATAATGTTCAAACAAACAAAAAAACACTTAATCGATAATGATAAATTATGCTAGCCTTCCTGTGGATTTCTAGTACTTCGTTCAAAACAAATCAAATCAGGTTTATTGTCACACTACATTACACACGAGTAAGGGTGAGTGAAAATAAATAAATATATTACAAAAAAAAACACCAGAAGAAAAATCATAATAAATAAAGATAAATAAACATATATGTAATTTAAATTGACTATATTCATATTAACTTACACTATACATACATTATTGCTTTACATTATTGTGTGTATAATGGCTTATGAAAGTCATTCCATATTTACTTTAAATCTTGTAAAATAATATCTTTATCCTACATAGTAGCTTTACAGTCACCCTTTCCATAAAGATCCATGGCACAGAGCAGCTGATGTTCCCAAAAATGCCTGAACACCTCTCCTTTTTTTTTAGAATGTTGGCTTGGCCAATATCCATTCAGCTCTCAGAGAGGATAGTGTGTGAGGATGAGGTATGACTTCACCAATTTCACCCAAAAATGCCACTCTGGGCCCACTGGTTAATTCCTTTGTTAGTTCCTAATCTGGCTAATCAGATTCTTAGAAACTAAGACCTTCAGTGCTGCTTATGAAGTATTAACCAGTGGGAAATCTTATTTTTGCTATTTTTATGCTCTTCAGGTTTCTATGTTCATTAAACAGGCTTTGGATTTCAAAATGTTATTGTAGCTTATAGTTAATGGTATAGTGTCAGATCAGTATATCCTAGTAGAGAGTAAATTAACTACTCCTTTACACATGAAGGGAACCATAAAGGTTTAATGTCAATGTGAAATATCTAACACATGACCACAGGTGGAGCTATCACACTGAATGTGGGTAGCGAACTTAAACCCTTTGTAATAAAGGTTATAAATGAGAATGTATAGTGTCAGAAAAGGTGTGAAGTAGATTTCTACTCTGGAAAGAAACTGGCCATACTGATGAAGAAAAAGAAGCTATAAATAACTTAAAAACAGGCTAGTGCCTAAGATGTGGGGAATTCCATACAAGTCTTACTCACAGTGAACCAGAGTGGAATAAATGATCATTAGAGATTATTTTATAATTTGACAGTTTTAGATCATGATTTAAATTCATAACACCTTAAACTATATATCACCTAACTGTATCTCTGTACTTTAAAATGGGTTATTCAAGGGTTGTATAATAAAGGCAGATGTACAAATGTGAATGTGAGCCTTCACATAATAATGTTCAACACAAACGTTCAAACTGCAAACTGAAAAGCTCTAAGGAAACTTTACATTTAAATCTTTAAAACAACTCTCTATAAATTCTATCCTATGTAGGCTATAGACATGAAGATACATTGAAGAACTGTGGTGCTATTTTAAGCCACGAGATCAGTCAGAGTTATATGGGGTGCTCTAAATTCTTAGAAATGACACAGAGGAAGACACAAACCACTGTTCTGCATCATTCTATATCAAGCCTCATGTGCTGAGATGAGAAGCACAAGTATTCAAGTGAAAAAACTAGAGCAGAAATTCACTTAAATAGCACTTTTCATCTAAAAGACTCATTTCCCTTGCTTTGTACTATGCTATCATTTAAACAACCACAGGAAGTCGTTTTCACAAGCCTTTGTTTTTGTCTTTGAAGGCTCTCAAATAGTGCCATGGATGTATGGTTAAACTATTAAGAAGTGAAATCTCAATTATATATACATATATAAGTCTAAGAAATTTTCTGTAGACCTCTGAGAAAGGATTGTATCGTGACACCAACATCCTTAATGATAACCTGCTCCAGAGCACTCTGGACATCTATATCTTCCATCAGGACAATGACTCTAAACAAAAACTGAAATAAAAATGGACAAAAATTGAGATAATTGGTTTTCACTGGACAGTGACGATATGAAAGTTTTAAAATCATTTTTAACTTTTTTTTTTACCATTTTTGAATCTTTCATGCTACAATGTTTTTTTTGTTGTTGTTTTTTTTTGTTTGTTTTTTTAAATGACAACAGCAAAAACCCTACATACAGTATTTTGTCATGAATTTTGTCATGTAATGTACATCCAAAGAACTAAGTTCTATAATATTTTGTTTCAATAAACCTAATATAATAAAGGTTTACAAAATGGAACTGTTAAGAAACCTTTATGGAGCTTGTATTTCTAAAAATGTTTTCCTAATACGTTTACCAACCAGTCAGCCCCCAACTTCCACCCACGTCCCATCCGATTCTTTAAGCATGTGTGTAGACAGGTAAACATTGAAATGCCCCTCCCATCTGTACTGACAAGAAACCCTTAACTCTGCTCATACGGGGAAAAATAAGTTGAGAGAAAGAGAGAGCAAGAGAGAGAGAGTAACCACCATACCAGGATGTGGGGTGGGTTTTTGTCTTTCCTCTTTTTTTAATCTGCTTTCTTTCATTTGGTTTTTATCTACTTTCCGTTTCTGTCCCTTTTCCATTCCTCTTGCTCTGAAATCCAACTAATACCTGATTAATTACAGACAGTAAATTGCATTAACTGCACTTCCGGAACAGCTTTCTTTCTCTGTAATATTAGAGGAGGAGAATATGGCGGAACCACAAAATCTTTCCTTTCGTCTGCAAATGCAAATTGGAACAGAAGCAGACGTAGAAAGTAAAACTCCAACAAGTACCCATCAGCCCACCCATTGTGCTATGATTGGTCAGAAGCTGAGTGATGCACACAAACCTGACAATGGTTTTCCATAAACATATAGTCAAGCTCAATGTAGAACTTATGCTTATATACGTCACAAAGTGGCTCATTCATTAGTTCATAAAATAAAGTACCTGTAAAGAGCATCAACATGTATACCTGCACAGCTTATACTGTATATACATATACATATAAGCCCTGATTCTGATTTTCAATACTAAAAAGCTAGCAGAAACCCATGTCCCATAACCCCTTTTCCTAGCAACATTATATAGCATCAACTTGTTAGAATGTTGTAAAGTTGGAATGCTTGACATATACATAACTCAGATAAAATTATGTGACCTCAGATTTGGTTTGGTAACACTTTATTTCACTGTGATTCATGTACATAACGTTTTTAAAGTATAAGCATAAACACTGAACAAGAAAAAATGCAAGACTGAGTACTTATGAACATATAACATTAGATGCTTTATGGGGCAGCGAACAAAGTATTGACATTAAGGCCTATTTATAATGCTGTTATGATGACGCATCATTGTCATCATGGTATGGAAATTTACACTGATCAACCATAGCCTTATGATCAAATACTCATGATTATACACTCATCAGCCATAGCATTTTGACCACCTCCTTGTTTCTACACTCACTACCCCTTTTGAGCAGCTCCACTGACCATACAGGAGCACTTTGTAGTTCCATAATTATAAACTGTAGTCCATCTGTTTCTCTGCATACTTTATTAGCTCCTTTAACCCTGTTCAAGTGGTCAGGACCCCACAGAGCAGGCATCATGTGGGTGGTGGGTCATTCTAAGCAGACACTGACATGGTGGTGGTGTGTTAGTATGTGTTGCACTGGTACAAGTGGATCAGACCCAGTAGGGCTGCTGGAGCTTTTAAACACTGTGTCCGCTCACTGTCTACTCTATCACAGCCCTACATAGATGCTACACTTTGCGAATGTAAAGACAGTGAGCTCTGTTTCTTCAATGTTTGTGTTGGTCATCCTCCAGTCCTTCATCAGTGCTCATAGGATGCTGCCCATTGGATGCACTTGGGTGGATATTTCTAGTTGGTGGACTGTTCTCAGTCCAGCAGTAGCACTGAGGGGTTTAAACACTCCAGCAGCACTGTTCTGTCTGATCCACAACACTCACTAACACACCAGCAACACGTTAGTGCTATTGCTGTGCTGAGAATGGCCCACCAGCTGTATAATACCTGCTCTGTGGCCGTCCTGTGGGGTTCTGAACATTGAAGATCAGGGTTAAAGGAGGCTAACAAAATAAATAAATACATTTTCCTTAGTGTTTGGTTAGAGTTTGGATTCAATGGTTATGAAACTAAGACAAATGTATTGGCCACAGTAAGCTTTCTTACACCCACTGACACTTAAAGTCCCTCTTTTCAGGTGGTGGACCACTCTCAGATTAGCAGTGACACTGATGGACATAGAAAAGAAAAAAGCCATACTGTCATGCCTGGAATAGTGCATGTTAAGAAATTAACATTTATAACATTACATGCACATTTATGTCTCCTATAGGATATTGGTCTGGTCACATGACATTGATGCAGTAATTCATAGTAAAGGAGACTATAAACGGAATTTATTTCTTGTATTACACATTCTCTTTTGTTTAATCTTATTGAAATTTCGAATAGTTAAGAGAAACTGGATTTCATGAGGAATAAGCATTACTGATTAAACAAATAAAAAAAGGCTTGAAATATTTGACACACGACAGTTACAACCTCACATTCTAACATGCCATGTTGGTTTCACTGCGGTTTTGACCAGAATTGTTCTGTAGTCAGTAACTGATGAATGAGGTGGTGAGTGGCTGATAAATTGTAAATGACAACAGATGGAGATGTGTCTGTAATTTAACACCCATATGGTGGACCTATGGTAGGTGAACCTTCTAAAGTGGCAAATACAAAGTACACTCAGATCAAAAAGATGGTTCTGTTTAAAACTGGAATGGGCTTTCCTTAAGAGTCAGCAGTAGTTGAACATTTGTGGTGTTTGGTAGAATCTAAAAAGAAGATGTTTTCCATTATAGAGAAGAGCTATTTAGAAGCAGGCACATACCCTTTTCAGCATTTAATTGTTCTATGACATGCTGTGGTTCTATATATTAGAATTTTAACTTTAGAACTCTTGAAGAGGTGTTTTAACACGTGTTTCTCTAATGTATGGCCATGGAAAAACATTTAACAAGTGGTTAATTGAGTTGTAATGACTCTAAACAGAACATTGCCTTTATCAGAGAACAATTGCTATTCAATGGTCTTAGGAATTTATAATTTATGGTACAGTGGAACCATCTTGGAGATCTGTAGAATCAATTTTCAAAGATTTTCACAACCACCCACATATTTTCCACCATAGAGTAGAACCATTCATCCAGCATTCGAACGGTCCAATAAGTTATCAGTCATGACTATCAGTAGTCATGATTTTATATAGGACCATTTTTACTTGTACTGAAGAAGCCTTGAAGAACCCGCTGCAATAAGCCAACAAACACGCATGTTTGACCCTATCCATCTAAGTGCCAATAGGATTGGTACAATTACCGGTCTCAGACACTTGTAATGTAATTAATGTGTCTAATCCAAAGGAAGCACTGGATTTGGGAGAGAGAGAGAGAGAGAGAGGGAGAGAGAGAGAGAGAGAGAGAGAGAGAGAGAGAGAGGGTGTTGAAACAGTAACAGAAAGGAAACTGAGCGTGATTCCTCCAGGAGTTCCCACATACGGGCGGATCCATCGAAGCTTTTCTAAGCAGGTATCAGCCTGCTGGGCTGGCAGTGAAGCTGGATTCAGGAATCTCCCTGTGCTTTCTATTCAAGTGGAAAAGCAACCACACACAGCAGCTGCCGCCCAGAGAGAGCGCCTTCCAGCGGGTCACTGCAAGGTCAACAAGATCAAGACGTTACCTGAAGGCAGTGTTAAGACCAGCAATCTGTCAGTGACTGCATTTGTCACTTCTCTGTTTTCAGAGGCAAAGGAAAGAGAAAGAGATGTAATGAAGTTGGAAAAGTGTGTTTCAGCAACTTTTTGCCACTTTTTAAGTAGTGCTAGTGCAGCCCCTTCTAAAAGCACTTAATGCGTGATGGAGTGGATATTAGCTTTATTTGTGTGATTAAAGATAGCCGTTTTGCACTCCACTTCAGAGAGAGAGAATGAAAAAGTTGAGTGAGATTAAATCACCCTCTCACTGAACACAAGCAGTGCTCACACACATGCAGCACGGCTGGGCTTTGGTCCATCAGATAATAAGATTAAATGAGTGATAGTCTGTCCTGCCACAGTAATTGACGATTAGCTGATAAAGATATATTAGGGCTTAATGGGCCAGTGCTATTTATACTGCACTACTGAGTACAGGACCACAGCTACTGCTAGCACAGTCTGAACTCTTTGAGGGGTCAAGCCCTGAGTTACCCTTAAGCATAGGTCTCAAACATTTGAGCTGTCGTATTCACTGGTGCTGTTTTACTTACGCAATAAATAACACATGACATGCAGCAATTTTGCAAAGTGGTCAGAAAAAAAAGCAGTGCAAAGACATTCTAAACATTTTTGAAGTAAGTCATTCAACAAAAAGGCGGCCAAGACGTTAAATATATATAAAAAAAATAAATTAAAAAAAATGATCCACATACTGTTTTCAAAGCTTAAAATTATTAGTTTAATGTTATTTTAAGCAAAATGAAACAGCACTATTTAAGCATTTTTCATTAACATTAATCACATTTTCACAAGGCCTTTGCATCTAAAATATCATTTTTTAGGCCATTTTAGAACCATATGTTTTGTTTTACATAATATTTTTAATATGTTTATTCCGAATCCCTGTCACTTGAAGACTTAAGCTGCATTTCAATATCTAATCTGCAACTGTGGTAAGGCGGGACCTTGTAGACCCTCATAGTTTTGATAGCCCAACAACTCATAGTAATACAAGAAAGGTCTGGCGTCTGCAATTGTGGCATAAACGTTGAGGGAATTCAATCTCAATATTTGGATTCAAGTACATAGAAATTAACATATAAAAATCATTTTGTCAGTGAATAATAATGAATAATATCCTTTTGTTTGACATTTTCTTATTGTTTATTTGTCACTTTTTCATGTACATGAAAAGGGTCCATCAAGCTCAACTTAATCACTCCATCAGACAAAAATATGTATTTTATTTAAATGTTTAGTATTAATGGAAAGAAAAATATATTGGATATTGTTTGTGAAGTGTTTTAGGTCAGAACATACAAAGAACCATGACCATTTTTAAATTTAATTAACCATTCTATTGTATGACCCATCACATTTTTATGAATATTGCTTTTATGCCTGATATGGAAAATAATGCTTTTTTTGAGGAAGACCATATGTTTCTTATTGTGGATTTACTTATTTTTCGATATGTGTTGAGGAACATTTAGAAAAGTACAACATGGGATAGCAATCAAACATAGAATCAAAAGCATGTTTTGTTTAAAGACTGCTTTTTCCATTTTGTTTTTCACATGTTTTTAATGGATTTTTAACCTTTATTTATTCCTTAAATGTCCTACTAGACCAATTGGTTGCTGTGCTTTGATGACGAGTATACACAAATATACTCCTGATTGATTAAATGTTCTGCTTATATGAAAAGTAGTCTGTTAACTAGAATGAGAGTGGGTGGACCTAAATCACTGTTGGCTGAATAGGTGGATATATGTCAGTTTAAAGATTTATGTGACATCACAGGTTGTTGTTGCAGCTGGGATTCGGTATATAGACATTATAAGACCTGCATGTATTTTAATATAATTTAAGTCAGTTTTGCTTCACATGGGGCCTTTAAAATTGGCCTGTGGTGACACTTTGCATATGTCATATTGGAAGTCAAGTATAAGTAGTGTAAACAAAAACGTTTGAGCAATTAGGAAAAGATTTTTGACCAGAAACAGAACCTTTCTCTCTTTGAACAGAATCTACAATTAAACAAGTACAGAAATTCAAAATCTGTTATTCATGTCTCTGTAAACTTGACTCAGAGAAATTGTTGTCATTTCTATAGTTTGTTCTGCCTGTTGTTAAGCATAAAAGGCCTCAGTTGCTTTCATGTAACAGTTTTGCATCAGTCTTGAATCAGGCTCTGAGTATTTGAATACTAGTGGCCTCTTCTACTAAAAAGGCAGTCACAGCTGCTTAGAACAAACTGTCCTTTGTCATTATCAGTGTTTGGCAGAAAGACACAGTTATTCACACACACACACACACACACACACACACACACACACACACACACACACACACACACACACACACACACACACACACACACAGGATTACCGATAGATGAGCACAATGTTTTTTTTATTGGGCATGGGCAGAATGTTTTTAGCATCCAGATTCTTAATGGTAAAGGTAGTACAAAAGATTTTGGTGTCTTCTCTATTAATCAAAAAACCAACAAACAAACAAATAAACAAATAAGTCTCCATTGTAAAAGCCAGCTGAGCATCAGCGGTCTAATGCACTAGCAGTATGATCCGATCATGCATCAGAAAGCAAAATTGGCCATGCGTGTCATCTCTGGGTGGGTAGATGGTGCCCCATTTCACACCAAGTGCTTTCCTCTGAGTGCATTAGTGGCAGTTTGAAAACAGAAAAAAATTATATTCAATATATAACATTTTTGCATTTATTTTTAAATATTGTTTTCTCTAACTTTTCACGATCACTATCACTTTAAATTGACTGTCACAACATAATGCCAGTTAATGTGCTCAACCTATTTATGTTCCAACTATAAATATGCTGTTTTACAGCCTATGATGCAAAGATCAGATAAGCTTTTCAGTCTAATTAGACATCAATTATTATCTGCTAATCTCTAAGTCCAAATTGTGCCCAACTGTGCGTAATTGTAGTCCCTCCCTGGTGTCATGTTACATGGTTCCAGGTGTAAATGGGGATCAGGGTTCAATTTGGTGCTTTGGGTACAATTCTCTCATACTGGGCACTGGATATTCAACATGGCACCTCATTGCAAAGAACTCTCTGAGGATGTGAGAAATAGAATTGTTGCTCTCCACAAAGATGTAATAGGCTATAAGAAAATTGCTAACACCCTAAAACTGAGCTACAGCATGGTGACCGGGGTCATTCTGTGGTTTTCCAGGACTAGTTCCACTCAGAAAAGGCCTTTCCAGGGTCAACCAAAGAAGTTGAGTGCACATGTTCAGCATTATAGCTCGGCTTCAAAAAAGAGATGCATGAGTGCTGCCAACATTGCTGCAGAGGTTGAAGAAGTGGGAGGTCAGTCTGTCGGCGTTCAGACCATACACCCCATACTGCATCAACTCGATCTACATGGCCATTGTCCCAGAAGGAAACCTCTGATGAACAAGAAACCCTGCAAAGTGCCAAAGAGAAGCAGTCCAAGAGAAGATTACTGGAACCATGTGCTGTGTTCTGACAAGACCAAGATATACTTGTTTAGCTCACATGGTGTCCAGCATGTGTGGCAGCGCACTGTTGAGGAGTACAAAGATAGCTGTGTCTTGCCTACAGTTAAGCACTGGGGAACTGTGGGAACATGAATTTCAACATAATGACCTTGCTGAGGAAACTGAAGGTAAAGGTGATGGACCAGCCAAGTATGTCTCCAGACCTAAACCCTGCATCCTCAAGCAGAAGGTCAAGGAGAACAAGGGGCACAGGGTGCATCCACCATCTCCATGATGTCATCATGGAGAAGTGGAAGAGGATTCTAGTTGTAATCTGTGCAGCTCTGGTGAATTCCATGCCCAAGAGGGTTAAGGCAGTGCTTGATAATAATGGTGGTCAGAAAATATTGACCAGACCACCACAGAGCAGCGTCAGTGCCAATGCAGTGCTGAGAATGACCCACCACCCAAATAGTACCTGCTCTGTAGAGCTCCTCTGGGTTATGATATGCAGAGAAAGAAATGAACAGCAATGTAATTAAACAAGTACAAAGTGCTCCTGTGATGTAAGTGAATCTGCTAGAAATTGACAGTGTAGAAATAAAGAGGTGGTCATAGTGTTGTAGTTGATTGTAAAACAGTAAAACAAATCAATTTCATATAGTCATTGTGCTGTGATGTGACCTCTTCATTAACAACATGCATAATATAAGTTTACTACCTGTCAAAAGTTTGTATATTTTGTACATATTTATGGCATTTAGTAGACACTGATATTCAGAGTAACTTACAAGGTCATTCCCATTAGAGGAGGACCAGAGTAGTGTTAGATGTTTTGATCAAGGATTCTTATTGGTTTAGAACAGCATACAGAAACTCCCAGTCTAGCACAGTTGTCCAGACTGGGAATCAAACCCCAGTCTCCCACATGGTGTGGTGGTTCACTGGTGATTTTATCCATTGCTACGCACACACACACACACACACACACACACACACACACACACACACACACACACACACACTGAGGTACACAGGTGGGAAAGTTAGTTCAGCACCAAAAGCATGAATCATGGACTTAACCTGCCTTGTGTCCATCGTCCAGGCTGATGGCAGTGGTATGATGGTACAGGAAATGTTTTCAGATCACATTTTAATACCAGTCAATCATTGCCCATTTAAATTCTGCTGCTTACCTTGTGTATCCCCTCAAGACCACAGGCACTCAACTGCTAATTGCTACTTCCAGCATGATAATGCTTCAGGTTTTGAAGCAATCTGTCTCAAACTGATTTCAAAAACATGACAATGAGTGTTGTTCAGTAACCTTCCCCGTCGCCAGTTCTGAATCAAAGGGAACATTTTTGGGTAGAATGTGGTAGAATGGGAAACTGAGAGCATGAAGGTGCTGCAGAGTAAATATTATATTTAGTGGAGCTGATAAAATGGAAAGGTGTGTAGAAATAATGAGGTTTGTTAATGTTATGGCTGATCTGTGTAAATATTGAATTCATTGGCTCAATTTCTTATTATTTTAAGAGTGCATCCCAAAATCATTACTTTACAGTTTGGAATTATACTGTAGATTCTTAAGCAGTTACTTTCTCTTTTCCTTTTCATTTCCTCTTTGCTGGTCACAATGCTGCACTCACATTGGCTAAAGAGCATTTTGTTTAGTTTCAAACCTGTTAGGCTGCAGAGTTACATGTAACAACCTCCCTGTGATCTTTAACTGCTGTTAGTTAGAGTTTGGTTAACATGACTGAAACCGATACTACTAAGATGACTGTTGCGGTATTGTCCTCTTCTGTGCCGTGAGTGTGAACACGCCCACATCAATTCAGAACTAAAGTGTCTGAATGAATCAAACTTATATATAGAGAAGCCTACTTGTAGCAGCTCAGTGGCAGGCAAGTTCCCTTCCATTCACATCCTTATTCACTTTTGCAGGCAAGTTGTCTAGTAGGCAGTGAGAAACTAGTAAGAGAGATTAAAAATTCATATTTAAAATCTTATATATCCAAAACATAATTTCTCTTCCAATGAATTATAATTAAAGATTTTTAAAAAGCATGAGTCATTTGGAAAAACCTATTCAATTAACAGACAAGAAGAAGAAAACAAACAAACAAAAAAACATGGCTCATTCATTGCTTCTTCTGAAATGTGTTACAATGAGGTGTTACAATGAGTATATTCTGCTTTTCCTGGAGTAACTGTCTCTACTCTTCATGCAAAGATTTCTACTATAGTCAGGAGCATTGCTGTGAGGATTTGATTGCATTCAGTGACAAGTTCTTTAGTGAGATCAGGATGTTGGATGAGCATGACTCCAAAAGTACTGGATGGAAAACCATCATTCCAGATATCACACTTCCACTGATCCACAGTTCAGTGCTAAGGGGCTTTACACCAATAAGCTCATGCCTGGCATTAGGCACGGTGCCAAGAGGTTTATGTGTATCTGCTCCAGAGAGTCCTATTCTATTGGCAGTACTTGGCAGGGACTAGCTGTGTGTGCATTTGCACATTTGTGCCATCAATGGGTGCAACTTAAAGTAGCTGAATTAATTAATTACAAGAGGTGTCCACAAACAGTTGTAGTTCATGAAGTGAACATCAGAAGGTTATTTTGTACCCAACGGTCACTATTACCATTGCAAATGTACCACTGCTACAGTAAAACCACTCAAATTAGTGCATGATTTTAAATAGTCAGCCACATTTCTGCCACTGCCAATGTTTACTTTCTGGATCAGGATTACCCAAATCTGGTCTGGATGAAGCACATTAACTGTGAGTTGAAGTACATATTATTTAAAATGTAATGGGAGGACACAGGCAGATATAATTGAGTAAAAGTACAATTTTGGTCTCATAAATGTATTTGAGAAATAATAAAAACTACTACATTTTACATCTTAACGTAAAATGTGTTCCCAGAAGTCACTTAAAATATATGTAACTGTGTACATTTTCTATGTCACAATGTCAGGTTGTTCCTCTGGTAACATTTTATGAATGAACTTCTCAGTTACAGTTCTCTTTTTAATAAGGAACAGAGAATGTCTAGTCACTACTTAAATATACATTAAAGAGGAAGACGTGTACACATTAGTGTCCAAAGACTCATGAGTGTGTGGACAAAGTGTGTACACTCACTGTTCATTTTATCAGCTCCACTTACCATACAGGAATGGTAGTCCATCTGTTTCTCTGCATACTTTATTTGATTCCTTTCATGCTGTTCTTTAAAGGTCAGGAACTCCAGGACCAACATAAAGCAGGTATTACGTGGGTGGTGGGTCATTCTCAGCATTGCTAAACTATACATTAAGGAAGAAGAAGTACACTGTAGTGTCTAAAGACTCATGATTATATAAAGGACAGATGCAACAGTACATTTTATTGATGAATTGTGATTCTGCTTTCAAACAAATCAAATTTTGGAACTCGTCCATCTGTCATATTTCCCATTTTATGAGCTCCTAATTGTTTGGTATTGGATTCAGGTCTGGTGACTGGAAAGATCATTGTCCATGTTCATGAAGCCAGTTTCAGACAACTTTTACTAATGCATTATGCTGGAAAAAGATGTGTAAATGGTGGCCATGAAATGATGCACATCGTCAGCAACAGTATTTGAATAGTCTGTGGCATTCTTTACACCATTATACTACTTCCTGGAGACAAAGCAGTTTGGGTCCATGGATTCATGCAGTTAGCACCAAATTCTGACCCTACGGTTTGTGTGTCTCAGTAGAAATTGCTATTTATCAGACCAGGCATTGTTTGGGCCAGCTCTGCTGGTTTATGTCCACTGAATTCTTTACTTTAAGTTATTCAATCAAGTGACAGGAAATTCTAAGAGAAAACATCCCACCTCCTCTGGGTAGGCTGAAGCTTTGATGTCACTGACTAACATCCAAAGCGTATCTTAAGACCTGAGAATTTTAGAGAAATGGGCTAAGGTTGCTGAAACACCTGAAAGTTTGTGGATTTTGCTAATAAGCCTAATGCAAAGGGGGTTGGATAATTTTTATTGCAACCGTATATGCGCACAAAGCTAAAAAAAAAATGTTAAAAAATGTAAGAAGTTTATTTGAATGAAGGTAGTTTTCTCCTGTTTTGCATGCATTGTTTCAGTTGTGTTCTTGCTGATCATTCAACTGAAGACCTAGCCTGTTCATTTAGAACCAAGCAAAAGACCAGCAAAGAACCAGCAAAACAAGAGTAATACCACCACTAGCATCACACAGAATTCCCCACTTGTTTCAGCTCTGTCAGGTGGCATGAAAAGTCTGTGAGAGCTGAATCACAGGCAACTTAACTTTATTACAAGAATGAATCAGAAAGTCTTAGAATCAAAGTGGTGAACAAATTGTGCTCTTACGTTTTGTCCACCTCATAACTAACTGAACGTTCAACAGTTGGTCTGTATTGCTTTTGCTGAACATACACATCTAATTCTTAGCAATCACAACAAATCATATCAAGTCTTCTCTGTACACCAGTTCTACAAAATATTTTAATAAGGCTCTCTTTTTCTGCAAACGCCGTAGATCTTACAGAAGATTTATCACTAAGTAAGTGTAGTGGTCTTTTGGCAAATGTGAAACATAAATCTAGCAGTAAGTGAACTCATATCTCTTGCATGAGTGAAATTAATTAGAACGGTGACTTCCTCATTTAAAGATCAAGTGTAATAAAATGGTAAGTGCTGGCTTTGTAGAATGAAAGTTAAACATCATTTCTGTACATTTTCACTGCATGCAGAGAACCCATTTACAATTGCCTTCATGCTTATACATGCATTAGTGTTACTGTATGGTCCCACAGACCATAGAACCTACATAGAAGCTCTCTTTTTAATCATCCAAATGGTTCTTTGCCATGATTAAAGGTTTCTTCAATATGTTAGAAAACCTTTTGTAGATGTTTTATTTTTTATATAGAAACCTACCTAATCTTTGTTTAGAGTGTACTGTATGTGAGTTTTAAAGTACATATTTCCAGGGGAAACAGATATATTTGTACTGTGTTGTACATAGAAAAATATAGAGAACATCTAAAAATGAAACATTAAATGAAACACTACATAATTGTTTTCACTTAAGGGTTTCGATTAAGGGCACTAAGGGTTATAAAGACATATTGTTATGGGGACTATATCAGTATTCATTTATTACATCAATGTGAATAAAAAATAGGTATTCAGTTCATGGGTGAATTTTTTAACCTTTATAATGTGGGACCCAATACACAGAACATACTGGAAGTACATACCTACCATGAATACAAGGTACCATTTTTTTTTTTTTTCGGGACTGCACACAACAAAGCATGAACCCAGTACTGTGATGAATACATGTAATGCCTACGTGATATTTTGGGAAATTTAGAATGTGTACATTTTAAAGTGGTTGAACAGGAGTTTCTGAGGAGTCTGAGGGCCTCCAAAATACAAAAATATGGCCAAATTGTAATGATCAGGTATACTGTAATCCCCCTGTCCTCTCATGAAATGTGTGTATTAGTTTTTGTTTTTAAGTCAATTAATTTTAATTGAAGATTATGGGATTGACAAGAGGATTTTTTATAAGGTTGAGTACAAAACAGGATTTTCTGTAAAGAGCAATACAAACTGCTTGGTATTGCTCCCTGGTGTAGCACTGCCTTACATCTTATAATGCATTTAGTTTACCTCAGTAAAGTGTTTTTCATATACAGTGTACACAAAATGTACATATGTATCAATGCATGCTTCAGTGTTTTTGCAAGAACAAAGAGAAATACATGTGAATTTGACTAAAAACATAAATAAACATGTAACTCAGATAAGGCTCAGTAGATAGTGAGCTGTTCCAGCTTTACTGTTTGAGAAAATGAGTGACTGTCTAGGAAAGCCAATTATACTAACAGACAGGGTGACTTTATTGATTTTATCTTTGGAAAATATTGCTTTGGTCACATGATACCAAAGGGGTTGGTCTGTAATAAAAAGAATAATATTTCCCTTTCATCGTACAGGATCAAAGCTATTAGCTGACATCCGGTTGTTGTATATCCACATGATTGTTTAAGATAAAGTTCAATAGTTGAACAAATACAGCTTAACTCCTGACTAAACCAGGACATTGTTGTGCTGATTGTTACAGTTAAGATTAGACTCCCACGCTGAATGCTTACAATAGGCTCTTGTACTGTAATCGGTTAGAGCCGAATCCACAAAGTCATTTAATGTAAACAGTCTATTTCAACTGTAATAGCAGTTATGCATTTTAACAGTTAGGCCTGACAGTGTTAACCTTGACCCAGCCTGCTTCAAAAAGGAGTTGTGCAAGTTAGCCCAAGCAAACAAAGAGAATTACCTGAGCCGATAATGTCAATCAAGTGCTTGGTTAGTTCGGACATTGATGGACATGACAAGGAACTGATAGTACATTGGTACTGAAGTTTTAAGGGCTGCTTGCTGAAATTCTTATCTAAATATAAAGGCCATAACTTACAAATTTGCTAACTTACCTTTGTCAAACTCCTGACTTTAGGCTCTAACTTTGGCCTATGTTCTTACTAGACCTGATTCCTTAATTCTTAATGAGTCAAGTTATTAAATTACTGTTTTCTACTATCCTAATGAAAATGTGATTGAATATTTAATTGCGTAGTTACATAATAGATTACATTTGTTGTATGTACTGTATTAAAATAAAAATAAACTAAAATTAAAATAAACTCTCCAGCTGCTTAATTTCCTTAACTAGGCAGTTAGACAGTCACACCACCCAACAGAGCCATGAAGGTCTATACATTTTCTTTATGCAAGAAAGAATGTAAATGACCTGGGCTCAAATAGGTCTGTCAGAGAACCATGCCTGTGCTTAGATAAAGAAGAGCTTAAACTTGGACTTTTGGAATTTTTGGAGGAAAAATAGTGACAGACAAAGAGACTGCAAGAGTGAAACAGATATACATTTCTGTATGTGGTTGGTAATAGTATGGGCAATCCAATGCTCCCTCTGATCACAGTTTGTCAGAAGTAGAACCAAACAGCTTTCAGACACCATTACATGTCATGAACCAGAGAGAGTGAGAAAAGGAAGAAGGAGAGAGTGAGGCAGTAAAGATGGCTATAAACCCATTACGTTTACTACCCTTTAACTCTGAACGTGCCACAACTGTTGCCCTCCCACAGCTAGATTCTTCCTGTCCCTCTGTCTGACCACTGTGGAATTCTCCTGTATAGATTTACACAGTGACCCAAACATTGACCTTCCACCCTGGCTTTATAGTGGTGAGGTGACCAGGTTTGATCTTCAGTGGGCCTGCTGATGGTTGCATGGCCTACCCATTAGATGTGTACTTCCAAGAATATCTTTGTTGGAGATTTCCCAAAGCTGCAGAAAGGCAGAGGGTCAGGTTCAGGTTACTTACTTTGACTGGAGTCTCTTCTCATCTACTTTTACACCCCACCCCAAGGCTGTGGATCAACCCACTGCTCTACTCACCATTCACTCACTGCTCGTTGCCAAGTATGAAGCAAGTCGTTGAGTTCACTGGTGAAGCCACAGTTGTGGGTTTTAACTCCATGGAGTGAATAGACAACAACAGCCTGCTTCTTATCCTCATCAAAACAAAGCAGATTGTTGACTGTTGACAAAAAATGACACACTCTATCTCTGACCCCACCCATGACCTTAACCCATTTTTAAGTTGTTTGTGCTTCCTTTGGGTGCATAATGTATCAGTGACTCATGATAGTGTATGTCAGTTTTGGAATGCTAAAATCTAAAGTGATGTTAATAATAAATATACAATTGTTTTGAATAAATACTAAATATGTATTACATATACAGTGCATCTGGAAAATATTCACAGCACTTCACTTTTTTGCACAAGTTGTCTTATTTCAAAATGGGTTCAATTCCTTTTTTCTCTCATTTTTTTCTCTCAAAATGAAAACTTTGTTTGAAATCTTTAAATTAAATCTTTAAATTAAAAAAATAAATTAAACACAAACAATATACCATGTACATGAGTATTCACAGCTTTTGTTGATGCACCTTTGGCAGCAATTACAGCCTCAGGTTTTTTTAGTATGATGATACAAGATTGACACTCCTGTTTTTGGGAAGTTTATCCCATTCTTCTTTGTAGAACCTCTCAAGCTCCATCATCTGGATGGGAAGCATCAGTACACAACCATTTTTAGCTCTCCAGTGATGTTCAAACGGGTTCCAGTCTGTGCTCTGGCTGGGCCAGTCAAGGACATTCACAGAGTTGTCCCACAGCCACTCATTTGTTATCCTGGCTGTGTGCTTAGGGTCATTGACCTGTTGAAGATAAACCTTCATCCCGGCCTGAGGTCCATAGCCCTCTGGAACAGGTTATCATCAAGGATAAACAGGTGTGTGCCTTTCAAAATCAGGTCCAATCAACTGAATTTACTACAGGCGTCCAATCAAGCTGTAGAAACATCTGAAGGATGATCAGCGGAAACAAGATGCACCTGAGCTCAACTTTTAGTGTTGTGGTAAAGGCTGTGAATACTCGGGTACATGTTATATTTTTGTATTTATTTATTTATACATATATGTGTGTGTGTGTGTGTGTGTGTGTGTGTGTGTGTGTGTGTGTGTGTGTGTGTGTGTGTGTGTGTGTGTGTGTAGAAACTTAGTGTTAAGTGTGAAAAATACACTGAGAGATTATATTACATCATCTTTAGGGGTTCATCCATTGGAGAACAACAGAATAATAATATAATGAAATGAAATAACATGAATAAGAATACTTTAAACCAGGGAAGTCACCTGACTGTGCAGAGACCCAGGGTTCGGAAGACAAGGGGGTTTGTTTGTCCAAGGGACAAGGGTCCAGAAGTATTTTCATTTGTTTTGTTCAATTGAGTTTCAAACAACAGTTAAAATGGCCCAAATCTGATTTTTTTCAGGTTGTTCAGTTCATGCTCCTAGACTCAGATGCATACGCAAAAGTGCTGCTGTTGTCCATTTTCTCTTCTCCTTAGTACACATATAGGAAGAATGTTAGGTGGAACTGACATTAAACAGACTGAGTCACATTTCAGAGAATCAATGTAGTATTTCAATAACACATATGAAAGTGGCCTGAATCTGAAGTGAAAATGACAGATCAATTGTTTGCTGTTCTCACTGCCAAACAAGGTGTATGATTAAAAAAAATGAATTTGGACTACTTTTATCTGTGAATGTAAATATTCTTTAGTTTTTTGAGCTTTCATTTTATGTACAGACATGTAAGATCCTGGCTACAGAAAATACACGCTGACTGCACTTGACAAGAACCACACCTTCAGCAGTTTCAAGATAAGCACATTTCTTAAGTCAAATTTACAGAAGACATTGTTCTCCACAGGACTGTGAATTGCAGTGTACCAGAAAATCACATGTTTGAAACCTGCACGTAAATGGTTTTTACATACTGTACTAACCTCCCAAAACTGAGATGTAGCTGATTTCCTGTCACTGTCTGCCTTGCTCCTGTTTTATCTTCCTTTTTCAGATTTCTAATCTAATCTATGATTGATTATATATATTTATCACTCAGAAATTCACAAATTTAGTGAGTTTTCTATGGTTTCACCCAAATAATCCAGTACAGCTGCAGGTTGGAGCTAGACACAGCAAGGTTGTTTACCATTAATACACACAGCATGTTTATTTATTCATTAATTATTATTATTATTATTACTATTACTATTATTATTATTATTATTATTATTATTATTATTATTATTATTATTATTACTACTACTACTTTATTACCGTGTAATGAATGCAAGAACGATTGTGGAACATTTATAGCTTGGTTTGTGTTGGTTTCAGTTTGCTTTTGGGATTGCCCCACTGCATGAAGCATCCAGTAATCGGTTCTCATAGACTGATACAGTGTGATTTGAATAATCAGTGATCAGACAGAGAAAGAAAGGGACAGTCCTGATTGTTCCAGTTTACTAAGAAATGAGTCAGAAACTCATCAGAAAAAACAAGTGCTTGAATATTGGGCTGTCGTGTATCGGTGTATCATTTAATGCATCACAGCATGAAGGTGGCCTAAAAGAGAGCAGATGTAATTTCCCTGATTGACTGCTGGGTATTTTGTACGCTGTGGTAGTGCATGAATCGAAAAGCTGACTGGGCATTTCATGCTGCAACACTGGGGCAATTCCAAGTGCTGTACCAGAATGCAGGCTACTAATTATCTTAACTTTGTGATAATATCAAAGAATAACTATTTTTGGATCCCTAAAAATTGTTTCATTGAATTCTTGCACTGAATATTTTTAGAGCATCAAGAACCTTTTCACAGTGTTACCTTTAGAAGTCAGACTTCCACTGAAACTTCACTCAAAATTTCTTCTCATTGCAATCCGCAAAGAACTATCTGAACTATTACATCATTATTTAAATGGTTAAATAGCAGCGAACTATTTATAGAAACTTTTAATAGTTACAGAACAAAAATAAGTCAAAGAACAATTTTTGCTTTGAACCATGACATCATGTGAACATTCTTTAACTCTTAGAACTCGAGATCCACACTTTGCAGGCAGTTGAAATCAATCAATAAATCAGTGAGTAATCCAGTTTGGAAAACCACTAACATTCACTCATTTCCAACTGAATTAAAATGAAGACAAAATTGAATAATCTCCTGAAAATAACAATATCTGGCATGTGGCATTACTGTCTTCTAAAATACTTTTTTGACTGGCCTAAGGTTCTAAGGATTAAGTGTGCCACACTCACAATTCTCCCTTTCAAGCACCAAAGGTGGCATCATTTATGGGTGGTGGTTGAAACAAGGAGCAGGGTTGGAGACCATTAATGGGAAAGCTCCATGTAGTTCTTTTCCTTGGAGGGGAGGATCAATCCAAGATCTATTTAGGGTCTTTTATAGATTGTTCTTGTTCAAATCTGCAAAAGGGCTGATAATAAGGATGCACAAAGATATTAAAATAACTAGCATTGGGTATCTGCACTGGCATTACAAGAAAATCTGCATTACAATCTAAAAGACATGAAAAACATTGCACATCATTGGCCCAACATGTCCTTATTAGCCTATCCCTACATTTTACAGCATGCAAACTGAAATAATTCTGTTAAGGTGTAAGTAAATTCTGTAACTCTGTAAGTTCTCTGAAGCAGCCCAATGAACAATCATTCTGTTTAAAAAATCCAGCAGAACCAATTATTATCAATTTGCTCAAGTTTAATTTTTAATCAAGATCCTAGATACAAGGCAGGATACTTTGCTCAAAAGGATGTAGATGTAACGGGATTGGTCCACAACCCAAACAACACCTTTTTAAGTGAGCATTAATGATCAGTTTTTTTCCACTGTGGGAGGGTATTTGTGTTTTGTAAGTGCATGTTTGATGGATTGAGCGTTTAAACTTGCACTGGCCTCCTTCCTCAGTGGTGTTTGGTTCAGAAATGACTCAAGCTCAGATGATCAGTAACAGTTCACTTTCCCTATAATGTTTACAGCAGTGTAGATAAAGTTCTGCTTCGGTTGGCATTATTCAGATATTTGTTTAGGGCTGTCATGCGTAAAACTCTATACTCTATACTCATCTAGGGGTGGACAAATCTGTTTTTTTTTTTTGTTTTTTGTTTTTTTGTTTTTTTTAAACCTGGTTAAGAAAAACTTTGGGTAAATCCCCAACTGTCCACGAGGGTGACTCAACTGCACATTACTAATATAGTGCAGTGGTAGAGCGCTTACTTAGCACCAGGAAACCAATGTGTGATTTCCTCTAGGGAACCCTGTGCCAAAAGACACCACAGATATAATATAACAAGTAGAGAGAGTATCTACATAAAGCAATGCACAACGTTAATGGAACAAAACACTGTATGAGTATCAGTTGTTATGTTAAGAGTGTTATATTACATGTTGCTAAGAAAGCATTATCAGTGCAGATTTTGTCTCCAATCTGAAGTCTCTTGTCCTCTTTCCACAGGCCTCCTTGTGAAGATTCCATAGGTGGCAGGTGTGTATTCTTTCTCTACACTCATCAAGCACTTTCTTTCAAAACCAAGCAAATTATTTTTGGATTTGTTTGTAATTCTGGGGTCTGGGCATATTTACGTCATGGATATCTCTGGACCCCCTCCAGTTCTCCTATCAGCCATGTTTGAGAGTTGAGGATGCCTTCATCTACTTGCTCAAATGAGTCTACACTTACCTTGACAAGCCTGCCAGCACTGTGAGGGTCATTCAATACCATTTGAACTGCTCTCCTGTGTGACAAGTTAACAGAGATGCAAGTAGACTCCCCCCTTATGTCCATGGATTGTTGACTACCTGACTGGCAGACCACAATATGTGCACCAGCATTGTTGCAGCACTGTTTGCAAGGCAGAATGGTTACCAACACTGGAGCTCCAGAGGGATTTGTCCTCTCTCCCTTCCTCTTCACCCTCTACACCACAGACTTCAGTTACTGCACAGAGACTTGCTATCTGCATAAGTAATGAAGACGAGTACAGGGAAAGGACTTTGCAACATGGTGCAAGTTGAACCCTCTGGAGCTCAATGTTACAAAGATGAAGGAACTAGTGGTGGACCTGAGGAGGATCAAGACACTGGTGACCCCTGTGATCATCAGAATGGGTCAGAATGGACACTGTGGAGGACTGTAAGTATATGGGAGTACATACTGACAATAAACTGGACTGGGCTATGAATACTGATGCCCTTTACAGGAATGGCCAAAACTGCCTCTATTTTCTGAGGTGCCTCAGGTCCTTCAGCATCTGCTGGATGGTGCTATCCTCTATGCTGTTGCATGCTGAGGGCAGCAGATGCCAACAGACCATAAGGCTGGTCCATAAGGCTGGTAGTAATGTGGAGTTGAGATGGACTCTCTGATGGCAGTGTCAGAGAGAAGGATACTGTCTTAACTGCAGGCCATTATGGACAATGACTCCCACCCACTCTGATGAGTGATGAGTGATGAGACACAGGCGCACGTTCAGTGCAAGATTCATCCCACCAAAATGCACTACAGAGCGCCACAGGAGATCATTCCTACCTGTGGCCATTAAACTCCTCCCTTAATGGGTGACTGCTACAACGTTTCACTTTGATCATTTTACTTGTCAGTGGACGTTCATATTTATTTATTATCATAACCACTGGCTTTTTCTTAAGTATTTTAACATGTACTGTACTTATTTCCAAAGAATTTATTCTGTTGAAAATATGTTCACAGACCAAAACCCAATGTGACTTGGCTTTTACAACCCCTTCGTCAGCACAAAGTTGTGTCCAGTGCAGCCTCAGCTTTCTGTTCTTGGCTGAAGGAAGTGGAACCTGGCATGGTTTTGACCATGGTATTGAAAACTTTTACTTCTCCATGTAGATGCAGAAGTTTTATGCCTCATGTATTTGACTATATAGGGATTAAGGCAGTATTTGTGATTCAGCCAGAAACATTCACTTCTTGACCAAAACAACAAAGCACATATGAAAGTAACATTAAAAAAAACCAAAAAAAAAAAAACTGGACAGGGCCTGAGTTACCATATCTTTACTGAGAGATTGAATGAACTGACCATTCAGTCTGTGGCCCTCTCTCATCAACAAGGCATTTCATTCTGCAGAACTTCCACTCATGGTATGTCTTTCTAGGGCATGAAAATCCCAGGTCAGCAGTCATAGAAATACTTAAACCTGCCCGTCTTAAATCAAAAGGCATGCCACAGAATTCACTGACGCGATGTCTTATATGAACTTTACCAGAAGCTGTTGACCTATATCTCTTTTGGCTGTTACAATGTGATTGGCTGATTAGACAACAGGTTTTACTAACAGTGAGCATACATCATTTGCATGCACATGTGACTACCTGTGCCAGCTGACTGTACAACTTTAAACTGTGAATTTGAAAAAAAGGCGTGGGAAGTGCAGCAAACTCACCAAGCAATCTGCTGAAGTATCTAATCACAGAAGTGTGAAACTGATAGATAAGGATCTCAGTGTTGAAGAAAAGGTGAGCACCAGAAAACACTCATAGGTTTTATGCGAAGATCCAGCTGTTTATGCTTCGTTTCTGGAAACAGCCATTTGTGACTTTTATCAGCGTAACAGTGTTGAAGTGAAGGTAGCAGAAGTGACAGACTTCTGAATCATTTTTCACTATAAAACATCAGGGCCTTGCAACTGGTTCAAAACGCAGCAGCATAGCTCATCTTCAGTGTAACCAACTTCAGACATGCAAGTCATCTGCTGCTTTCTCTTCACTGGCTTCCTGTAGCTTCGCACATCAGATTCACATCCTCGATGCTGGTCTACAATGCCAAGAATGAACCAGCTTTTGACGACAATGGTCAAAACTGATCTGTATCAAGTGCCCTTTGAGCATCAAGTACAGCTTGACTTGACTCACCATCCCTCAAGGTTCATGGAAGACAAGCATTCCGATTCTTTTCTGTCCTGGTACCATAGTGGTGGAACAAATTTCCCCTGGGGGCCTGGACAACCAAGTCACTTGAGTGTTTACATGTTGAATGTGATTGTGTGCAAAATCACCACATAAAATAGTTCTGGGGGCAGCTCTACCTCTACCTATAATCAATAACAATTAACAGGAGGGAAACCTTTCTGCTCCTCTGAGTTGTATATGCAGATAAAAGGTCTACAATTGTGCACGAAAGGTGTACAATTCTGATTTCTGTACATTTCCAGACCATGCCTACAACTTTGGACACCAAACAACAACTTGGACAAAGTAACAGAAAACGTCTCTGTGCATAACTATTTACAGTCAGTACTTTGTAGAGCCCCCTTTTGCAGCAATTAGAGCTACACGTTTACAAGTGCCCGCTGCTGAAAAACATCACCACAGCATGATGCTGCCACCACCATGTTTCACCGTGTTCTTGGCAGGATAGTGTTCTTGGGATGGACAGAGTTTTCCTTGGTGGATGAAAAGTTACATTTTGGTCTCATCTTCCTCCATACATTTGGGCAGTCTCCCACATGAGATTGCTTCACAAACTCAAGATGAGCCTTCCTATTTGTGCCTATAAGTTAAGGCTTTGTTCTGGCTTCTCTTCCATAAAGCCCATCTCTTTGGAGTGTACAGCTTACTGTGGTTGTATGGACAGATACTCCAGCCTCTGCTTGGGAACGCCTCTCTGATTACTACACTCCTGCCGCTCTGGTGGGTCATCAGAAATAACCCCACCATGAATTGTACTTCTCAACAACTTTGTTGAGTCTTGTCTGCAGATCTCCCTGGTCTTCACTGTGTTGTTTAGTTAGTGTTGCCTCTTGCTTAAAGGTGTTGCTGCCTCTGGGGGCTTTCAGAAAATATACTCTCTCTCTCTCTCTCTCTTTCTAATATATATATATATATATATATATATATATATATATATATATATATATATATATATATATATATTCCCAATTTCACTTCAACAACTTTTGTGTTTTTTTGTACAGATGCATAGTATATTGGCAGTTGTCCCACAAAACATTACTTAGCTATCCTTCCTCTAGCTGCCTTACAAGCAAGCGGGCCAAATAGAAATAATTTCTTAAAAACAAAAAATATAGAAAATAATAGTTAGTTGTCCTCAAAACCAATTGAGTTTCTTCTGCTTTAAAGGCAGCCTAATGTGTATACCGTTGAACTGGAGCAGTGGAAATCACAACCACTGCTCTTGTAACTGCTTGCTTGACTGGTTCTACCACCACAATGCAGATGCAGCTATGTGTGTGCATGCATTTACATGTGCTCCCTGAGTGTGTGTGTGTGTGTGTGTTTTGTAAGCCTCAGGTGTACTGTGTCCTCGTCCTCCTCCTCCTCCTCCTCCTCCTCCAGACAGCAGAACAGGTATGCAGAAGTGTGTGGGAAAATCAGTCAGCTGTCTCCACACAAGTGAATGAAGAGCATCACTCACTTCCAGATCCTATCACTACACCAACGCACACATGCACATCCGTTGAGCACTCACACTCTGGGCTGATTTACTGCATTTATGCCTAATCTATTTTTTAAACCCATTTCTTTTAGGTGTAGCCCTACCCTGGTCCTGTAGGACCCCCAGCCCTACACCTTGTCGTATTTACTCTGCTCTTAACACACACAACTCCACCGACTCAGCTAATGAATACTTTCTTACTAAGTTGAATGTGGAAGTGTGTTAGAGCAAGAAACCACTAAAATGTGCAGAGATCATCCAGTGAACCACTGTTACAGATTATTGATTAGAATGTTTTATGAGGAAATTTTCATCATAAACAGGCCAAACTTTGCTCAGATTTCTCCTTATTGAAGCGTGTAACCAAAGGTTAGTGGTGAAGTGGGTTTGGGACTGGAAAACGACTGGATTAATCCTCAAGACCTGCATCTCATATATCCCACGGTACTGCAGTTAACATAAAATATTTGTTTGATTTATTTTTTAATTTTCATTCTTTTCATTTAATGTTGACCTGTCAGGAGTCCAAGGGGAACTTGAACAAGAATGTCTACATGTACAAACTGTAACAGCTGCCCTTGCAGCACTATGTGGCTTTGGTGAATTGGGTAGGACACGTCTAATAAAAACTGCGTAACAATGCATAACCCATGTCATATTTGGGTAAAATCCTGTAATATTACTCGACCTCAATATACAGAATTTTCACATTCATACGCAGTTCTGTATCTCAGCTTGATCAGAAATCTGTATTAAGTGCATCCTTTAAGGATGGCCTAAAGTGATGTACACTGTCCAACTTTAGAGAAAGACAACATAGACAAGAGGGGGGGGGTAGTTATTTTCACATTATATATGATATCAATGTCAATATGTATGTGGAGAAACTCCCAGTAGCCAGAATTTGCCAAGAAATCACTTTTTTTGCATAGTTGAGCAGACGTTAAAAAATATTCACCAAGATGTCAGATATCTTTGAAACAATAATCTGATCTTCAGTTTCAAGTATTATTCTCTCCCTATTTATATGGGCCATCAAGTGAAGAGGTTTTTTTTCTATCAGGAGTTTGGCCTGCTTTTAAAAAATAAGATCTGGGGTATGTTAATGCATTAAATAAAAAAATGGATTTGAGTGTAAATGTTGGCTGTCTTGATTGGCTGTTGTATTGTGCCTTGTTCACATTCATGGAACAAACAATGAAACCCATAAAACCCCTGGAAAAAATAAGTGATTGCTTTGGGATGTTTAAGTCTTTAGGAGTTTGCAGGGCTGATGAATTTGCTTCCCGGCAGCCACTGACAACTTTTAGTCATGCCAATAACTCTGCTACAAACTGTCTGCAGTAACACTCGGACACACTTCAGCATGAGTATGTAGCTGAATCACTGAAGGCGGACTGGATAAAATATGTAACGTGTGAGGCATTACAACCATGACAACCCAGCACACACTGTATAAAAGCATGAATAATTTTCAAAATAACTTTCCATGACACGGGCCTTTTAGGACGCAATGGGAAAGCTAGAGCAGGAAGACCACAGTAAAGAGAGAGAAGAGAAAAAACATTCAGAAAGCATTTTATTTGTCAGTACAGTACAGAACAGTTACAGCAAACACTAAGTGCAATGTTCGCAGGTTGACTAGAATGCATAACAAAGTGCAATCAGCGCTCACTGAAAGTGTGAGTAAATAAGAACAGTCAAATTAGGAAGAGGGTTGAATTATGATTAACTACATTTCACTTCCAATAAGAATGAAGCTGATACACTGAGTGATTTGAGTAATGAGTAGACTGCTGATTCATCCAGATTTGGGCAGATAAGATACTTGGGGGACATTACGCTGCAAAAAAAGATAGATAGCCATGCATACATCAATACATTCATTTTAACAGTAAAAAGTAATAAAACTCTCTCTCTGCACACACTTCTCTGCCATAGACAGACAAACCATATACTGAGAGACACACAGGAACACACACACACACACACACACACACACACACACACACACACACACACACACACATTTAATTCCAGGAACCTTACGATTACGCAATCAATATCCTCAAACATTGAGTGCTGCTATGATGAAATCACACTTTTTAGATTTTACAGGAATTCAAGTGCTGATTTCTCAACCAACTAGAGGAAGTGGCTTAAATAAATAATGGATTATGAAGTTGTTAGCAGTGTCCTGCTTAATTAATAATCTCAACTGATATTATATATGATAATGGCTGCTATACTGAGTCATTCATGTATACATAGTGGACACGTATGGAAATTTCCATGTACTCTTATATTGTACAAGAGCAATATGTAGTTGAAAGACATGTTTCCAATTGTGTAAAGCACATCCTTCCCTTTCTTTCTTTTCTTCTGTTTTTGTCCAGTACATTATGGTTGGCCAGCAAAAATACTGTACATTGTTTGCATATGATTCTATTAAAATGCAATTTGTTTCATTGCATTTATTCAGTTCAATTAAAAGAATATATTTTATAGCTTAGACACAGATCAGTGCTTTTTAACATTTTATAATAATAATAAAAAACAATAACCTTGAAATAATAGTAAGAATGAATGAATGAATGAATTGACCAGAAACACTGGCCAGATGTTTGTGATGCTCTAATTTGCTGCAGACTGTATAATGATTTTTTTTGGGGCTAGGTTGGATTATTTTATCTGTCATTTTTCCCAAACACAGTTCAGTGATGGAGTTTTATAACCCTCTAGTTGAGGCCTGATATAAGGCATCATGAACCAACCAGAAATACCAGAGAAGCCTTCTACACACCCGTGGATGTGGGAACGCTTCAGATAAAATCTGTGCAGTGCTAAAATCTTTATGGCACTGAACTCTTGAGAATGTGTTGGGTAATAACATTCTAGAGGTGCGTCACATTTGCTTAACACAGCCCTGTCAAGTAAAGCCCTGGAGAAAGGCAACAGGATCAAGTTATGTCATACATAATTAGTCCTTTAAGTGAAGCCATTAAAAAGTTTAACCCAAAAAAACAGAGTGATGATTTATGACTACTCAGTATGAGTCAAGCCCAGGACACCTGGTCATTACAGAAGTCATTGTTCTCTCATGAGCAAATATGCAAAGTTCCACTGTCCTTATCAAAGAATTCCCTATTCAGCTTGTCCTCTGGCATATCTGTAACTCAGCCACTCATTGTAACCCACTAAGCCTAGAAACATGCAACAGCTTGTAAATCATCCATGAAGTGTCAAGAACACAAGAAGTATGAAAGACACATACCGTGTTTCACTTTGTGCACTTTTTCACTTCATACACTTTCATGTCAATTTCTAAACCTGGTTCTTTATGACTCAATGGGTCAGAGGTCATATATAAGCATAAGCAGCCTAGGATCTCCTGGTAATAAAAATGTATTTGGTTATCGTATTTGGTTATTTATTTATTGTATTTGGTATGTGTGACCACTTTAAATACTTTTCCAATTAGTTGATGAATAAAAGTATGTGAAACTACGAAACAAAGTGCCCTAGGGTTCTGAAGGTTAATTACTATTCAAATATCAAGGATTTATAGAAGGGCTGGTTCAGCACACAGTACCACCCTTTACTGATCGACATATTTTGATCAGTTGTGGCTTGTTTAGAGAAATGTACCATCAAGCTCTTCCTTGTAGATTTTGTGTTGCCGTTTGATTATGACGTGTGTATGTGACACAAACAGTAAAAAAAAAAAAAAAAAAATCAAGCCTTGTTTATTAATGAGCAAGCATGCTAATGTAATGCTATGTCTTGTTAATGTGATGGTAAATCTGGCAGTACATGTTTTAAGACGCTTTACATGGAAGACGACATCTTTCAAAATGATACGGCGAGTCATGCTGGACATAGTCAGGGACACAAACTAAGAACTGTTTCATTCTTTGCATAGTTCACCAGATGTTAGGATCATTCATGTACAGCATGGTTATTCTGTAGACAGAAGATCATATGTAGCACGACTGTAGCACCACTGTGTAGTTTGCAGCAACATACCTGCTTTCTTACTTTGAAACCCTTCTAAGTTGAGACATAACATTAAAAAGCCGCAATACGAACTTCACATCATCTTAACTCCGATGAAGCCTATTATCATAAAGATCTACTGACGTCAGACCCCCTGAATCACCAGGGAGGACGTTTTGTTTGGCAGCCGATTTACTAAGCTGTCCAGGAAGTGGGATTCAAAACTTTTCCAAAAGAACACAATGACTCAAAGTGTTTTTTTTTCTTTCCAGATGTTACAGAGCAGCACAGGAGTTTTAAATCTTTGAGCACAGTTTGTACAATTTCTTGACAATGATGTAAATTGAGGCAAAATGATACTTTCAACATAATGTGCAACCAAATAAAGTGATTTTTAAATACTGACAATAAGAGATATAACACCCGTGATAACGGTTTTGGAAAGTGTATTGGAGATCACAGTGTTCAAGGCCTTACATTGCGCTGCTCTATCCTCTCCATCAGCTGGGCAGCCTGAGAAAAAAGGAACTGAAAAGGATGTGAAACTAAAACGCAAACACAAATTTCTCTCCTGTGGCATCATTATGAAATGAGTTCGTTCAAATCTCTAAGCACATTATTAAACATTATGCCACTGAAATGGAGGACAGCACCATCACCTTTAATAGAAACTATTATTCATAATGTTCTAGACACTCTGATGACATATACTTTATCTATTCTTGCACTGAGTGCCTTGCTAACCCTTTTCTGCTGCAACTCTGAATTTCCCCAGTGCAACACTCTTAAAGGATTGTCTTATTTTTATCCAGTGTCAAATAATTAGACAACGTAATTTACAACAGTAAAACAAATGACTGTGGTTCCAGAGGCAATGTTTTTTAACCTTCATAAGCCTTGTATAGATATTTTGACCATGACTCATCATGCAACTGACTGTACTGATTGATGTCAACCTGTTGTCCTGAAAGGTTTGATGAGCAGGTAAAGGTGAGGTGACTGGATGCTGGAGCATCAAGCTGAAACACAGAAACACAGACAAGATTGTGTTAAAAAATGCATGTGAATGCGATGCCACTCAATGTAAATTAAGTCACATTCTTTTTTAATTCTTCTTTACATACATTTTGGATTTTTGGAAGATTACAGTGGGAGAAATAGGTATTTGATGCACTGCTGATTTTGCCACCTACAAAGAAGGGAGAGGTCTGTAATTTTTAATTGTAGGTACACTTCAACTGTAAAAGAATAAAAGAATTCTATATTTTGTACAGAAATCTTTGTTTGCAATTACAGAGGTCCGATATTTCTTGTAGTTCTTGACCAAGTTTACACACACTGCAGCAGGGATTTTTGCTCACACCTCCATACAGATCTTCTCCAGATCTTTCAGGTTTTGGGGCTGTCACTAGGCAACAATGAATTTCAGCTCCCTCCAAAGAATTTCTATTGGGTTCTGGTCTGGAGACTGGCTAGGCCACTCCAGGATCTTGCCTCCTACAGAGCCACTCATTAGTTGCCCTGGCTGTGTGTTTTGGGTCACCGTCATGCTGAAGACCCAGCTTCAACTGATCTTCAGGGGACTACTGAGGGAAGAAATCTCGCAAAACATTGTAATCCATGACGGCATAGTGTGATAATAAAAGTAATATTTCAGACTGTGGTCCCAGCTCACTTCAAGTCATTGACAAGGTCCCCCATGTAATTCTTGGCTGATTCCTGACCTTTTTCAGAATTATCAAGATTTTGCATGGTAACCCAGACAGAGGAAGATTGACAGTCATCTTTAGTTTCTTCCATTTTCTAATAATTGCGCCAACATTTATTGCCTTCTCTCCAAGCTGCTAGCATACTGTCCTGTAGCCCATCCCCGCCTTGAGCAGGTCTACCATTTTGTCCCTGGTGTCCTTAGACAGCTCTTTGGTCTTGGCCATGGTGGAGAGGTTGTTCAAAAAGTTCAAACAGGTGCAATTAATACAGGTAATGAGTGCAGTAGGAGGCCTTCTTAAAAAAACTAAGCTCTGTGAGCCAGAATTCTTACTGATTGGTAGGTGATCAAATACTGATTTCATGCAATAAAATGCAAATTAATTATTTACATATAATACAATGTGATTTTCTGTATATTTCTTAGATTCTATCCATAAAAGTCGAAGTGTACATATGATAAAAAATTACAGACCTCGCCATTTTTTGTAGGTGGGAAAACTTTCATAAGAACCCTTTGTTTGCAATATTTGTTTTTTCTCTTCATTTACCTTTGCTCAAAACAGCTCAGTCAGATTACTTATTTTTTAGGAGATGACATTCATATGACCACCCTGGCCAGCATAATAATAAGCAAATCATATCTTTACTTAGAGTGAAACCAATTATACTCTTTTGGACTGTATTTCTGGGGACTGAAATAGCCAGCATGCTTGTTTCATTTTTCTCATTTGTCTTTTGCACTGTGTGATTTCTTTTTTGAAAGAAATGAGTTGTCACTGCCATTTGCACAGTATTTTAATTTCATAATTACCAATTGCTACGTACTTACTAAGAGAACATGTACCACCCATGGATATGCAAAATGTTATTCAAGAATTTACAGAAGCCATCACTCAATCTCAAATAGATCAGATATGGAGTGTCATTGTAAAGGTTGGCCACAGAGACCAGCCTCACAGGATCAAAAAAAAACCCCTCAAACATAAAACCACTCAAATCGAAGTCTATGTCTGAAATGTAACCTATCGCGGCCGTCCAATGAAATCCATGTATCTCCATTTTTTTCAGTTTTAGCTGTTCTGTATACTGTGTCAACAATTGTGGATGAACTGCCCAACAGAAAGCTCTATAATGGGCAAAATATAGTCTGAATTGACATTGAATTAAACTGATTTAATATCCATTCAAAGTTTAGAGCAATTTGTTTCTAAGGTCACCATTTTCAAGACACATGTTTTCCATTGGACAGTGATGATATGCTGGCCACTCTGATTCAACCATGACTGACTTCTAAGATACTGACATGAGACAGGATGGGCAACAAGGAATTGAGATGGCTACCTTCAGTTTCTGACACAAAGTATATTTAGATTATAAAGATGCAACCATTTCAATATTGAATAAAAAATGTTATCTGTAAATGGGGACAGGCTTACTTTATGGACACAACCCTGGCCATATTACAGGATTTTTATTTATGTATAAAGTCTAGTTTATTTGAGGGATAAGCAGAGTTTATCATTGCACTATTATTGTTGTAATTAATATCAGTATTATACCAATACCTTAGGGCTGCCACTATTGACTACTTTTCTACTCATCAACCTACTGACTATTTGAATGACCAATCTGACTATTTGAATGAGCAAAAAGAAAGTGTGTAATTATCCTTTATATCTGAAGAGAACTGTATGCAAATGCATGATGCAGCACAACAAAATACATATTTAAAGTTAAATTTTGGCAGAAAAAAATAAACAACTGTAAGAGGGCATATTTTAAAGTCAGAAGAATTTTTGTTTAAAAAGTTTATTGGATATTTGTAAACTATCTTCAACCGAGTTGAACTGGCAGCCAACAATATTATTTTATCTGAAGGCAAAAACTGACCTTATAAATGCAGGAATTTTGATATTAAGGAAAATCACTTATTTGTATTGGAATTGTGTAGAAATCAAAAAGGTAAATTCATTAAAATCAAGATGTGTGGGCATAAAACGGCTGGATTATGTCAATCACGGCAGCCCAACAATACCTCCCAAACTATTAACAAATGATTTGTTGTGCAGTATGCAGATATATAATCCGCTGATAGAATAAAAAGCTTCACGATTAGCCGCTTATAAATCCAATGTATACTGTACGCACTTATCTGCCTTCCTCTCAACCCCTTGTATGTAGAGTGTAGCTGCCTGCCAACTGTTTAGTCTGTTCATCACTTCCACTAGAGGCCCAGTAGCATGGACTCAATCAGGTGACAGCTGTTTAGGGTTGGTGTGCTATTGTTAGCGTTAGCGCACTACGTTAACAGTGGAAAATCCACTGCAGTAACCATATGAGGCTCATATAGGAGGACTCTTTCACATGCCTAATCTAAACCCTGCTTGAATCCAGGTCATGCCACCCGTGCTTCCTCACCACTTCCAGGGTGCTCAGTCATTCACTGAGCTGGGTTAGAATGTGGGAGGTAAGAAGCAGTGGGTCAATCTGATAAAACGCTGCACGGCTTTATCGGTGTCATGCTATTAAGGTTTTACAAGCTGCGATGGCACAATGAGAAGTGCCTTCATGACACAAGTGACTTGATATTGATCCGTCGTCATTGACTTCCCATGACCTCTCAAACTTCTGCACCGCAACAGACCCAGTGAGTCACTGGTGTTTACTGGCCTACCAGAGGCGACCACAGCCAAGTTACACTAAATATGGATCTCCTATGAGCACAAAAATGTCCTCATAAAATCATGTGGTGTGACAAAAATAATACAGTGAAGGAAGTCACTAAATCTGCAGGTGTATCAAAGTGTATAGTCCCAGATTACAGGGAATTATCAGGATTGTGGCTGAAAAAGAATCAGCAATGGGCTTTTGGGTGCCACTGTGCTCCATATGTATGGTATGCAGTTCCCTGTGGTGTGTTCGGAAATTGGTCATCGAGGCTTGATCCTCGAATCAATTTTCATCAGTTACATCATTTGGCCACAATTCTGGTGATTCCTGTAGACTGGAATTTTTGATACAGCTCATAACCCATATGACCAAACACTTTGATACACCTGAAAATGTAGCTGTCTGTAGCTTTCTTCTGTATGGCCTTTGGCACAGCCAAATGCAATCACTCCTTTTCTCAATCATTAACCTCTACTTAGTGACCCACACAAGATATTCACTGCACTGTATCACCTCCTAATTTACGAATCCTGTTGCACATGCAGCACATATTTATAGACTTCTCACCCTTGTAAAATGCCATCTGCACTTAACCCCGCCTTAAACACACAAGGTGACTAATTTTCAGTCCAGGAAGCTGATTTATTACATTATTGAACACACTAATTCCAAACTAGAGTAGAGTGAGAAGCAAAATCTCTGTGTACGGAAATAGTGTGCACATACATGCATGTGTGCGGCCAATTAAATAAGAATCACACAGAAAGGATGCCAGGAAACTGAAGCTGCACATAAACTGTAGTCTGAATCCAGGTCATGGGTCATGTCAGCAGTACTTCCATTCCATTCCCACCAGCAGCACAGCCATCGTTCCTGCGTTCCTGTACAGTACAGTTCAGCCATGAAGCCACAGCCACGCAGCACTCCCAGCAGGATATTCTTGGGATGGTGATGAGGTTTTGGCAAGGACGTAAGAAGGGGAGAGGCTGTTTAAAAAGGGACCGTCTTGACATGTTCCCACACACACACTCCCACTCGTGCTTGTCGGTATTCCAGAGTAACCTATCAGAAGTCACTGGTGTTGCTCAAGTACATGTGAGTTACACCTCACACATGCACACACATACACACACACACTTGTCAGCAGAGGAATGCTTGAGCACATTCCTTGCAACAGCACACAGCCTCAGATTTATCAAGACCTTCACTGGAGGACAAAAACTAAGGAAAGTAACCAAATATGCAGATTAAAGGCCATTTGAGCTCTATAAACTCTTAAAGAGACAGTAACAGAAAGCACATATCCTATCAAACTGATTTCACTGATACACATCTCATTGTGTACGAGTGAAAAATCTCCATCCCACGGCTATCTGGGGAGCCTTTGGAGAAAATGGCTAAGTGTGACTGAGATATAAAGTAAACAGAGAGAGGAAGCACCTGTCTCTCTCTCACAACTATAAAAGTCCACAGTCACAACTGCTATCAAAAGCACATTTAACAAAGCCTGCACCCTTTTTATTTTAATTGTTCCTAGTGGATGATGATTGATTGATATCACAGCAACAGTGTAATTCAATGTTCCTTCAGGCAGGTCCACAATGAGTGTTTTGACTGATGACACCAGCGACTGGTACAACGCGCTCTGGTCCAGGACACATTTAGATTCAGTGCCTTGCCTTTGTGCAAATGTACTACGGTGACATGAAGAACTTGTGTAAAATCAATGTGTACATTTGAACAAAGTAAATTAAATTTCGGTTTTAATGTAGAAGATTGAAAATTGACACAGATACATGCATAATTCTTATTCTTCAACTTCCTCCATAACCATAACCATGTACACTTCAGTCCTTTTGGTTGTATGTAAAGAAACATGATGTATATTTTTCCAACCAAACCAGCCCAATTCCTGGATTTCCCCATAATACATAAGTTGCTGGCCAGTGGTGGCTCAGCAGTTAGGTTACATGTACACTGCTCTGTGTTGATGGATGTGAATGCACTCCCCCCCTCTTTGGCTGACCGCATGTGGGTGTAACAAAGGTATTCCCAGAGTAATCCAACTAGAAGTACATTTTTTAATGATAAATGCATTGAATTTCAAATATTTCAAAATTGTTTAGGTTTAAACCTGTTTTCAGGGGTAATGGAGCAGAACCAATTAGTGCTTATGTTTATCACGGGTTATACAAGATATTTACATCCAACCAGATGTTTTCCCTTGGATTTTGAATTTTGGAGGGTCTGAAGTATAAATATGTAGACCTTTGGATTGCTATTCCTATACAGTGTGGATTGTAATAAGAAGATTATCACTTCTGTATCTCACGTGGATCTTCAGAGAAATTTTCCACTGGAACGTTATGTAGTGAACGTTGCATGCATTGCATTGTAGGCACTTGTCACACAAACATTATCTACTGAGAGGATAGATACATCACTTTGTATGTGTTCACTAGTGTGTATGTGTGTTAACAGATCTAATTAGTTAAATTTAGAGACTAAATTCTATTCATGTCCCAACCCAAATGGTGATCGTGCTGTGCACATGAGCACATACTGTCAGATGTTTTCACTTTCTATTTAATTACCTTTACATTCCAGAGTGAAGAGGCATGTGGAGGCTTAGTGGCACACTATTCATAGGAATTCTATTGTCTTTTGTACCTTTGAGAAAAGAAACTGTTTGCCTCACAGGCAAATTAATCAGATTAGTTATTTTAATAAATCACTGGGTTCACTGGTTATAAAAGCCAATAGCATGCCTTAAACTGCAACAAACACAGTCATACATCATGGAAAATAAGCCTGGTTTTACTAATTTCATTCAGCTTAAATAAGATTAATACATAAATAGAATGGCAGATTGGCAGAGTGGTGGCAATTACATTGCAAACTTTTTAGAAATCAAAGGCATTTCTAATGAAATTATTCCAGATCAGTACAGGAAGAGTGCTAAATATACAAGATCAAGACAGTCAGTCTTGTGTTGGCCTGCTAAATGGCCAGGAAGCCAGCTGGCCCGCAGACAGTTGGAAGCAGCCTGAATGCGCAGATGTAAATTGTTCAGACTGACTAGCCTTTCCTCGCCCCGGGCTAGGCTTTACACTAGCGAGGAAAGAATGACCTAGTTGGTCAAATGCAACAGAGAAGACCTCTCACTTAACAGCAGTGAGGCCCTTCTCCTGAAGGCCAAGGTCTGTGGGTTTAAGGGTCACTGCATCTTATCCTAGGGATTTTGGTGTTCATTAGAGTTGACCCGTGCCAATTTCAAAGAGCAGCTGTTCCAGTGGGCCCAAAGGAAATGACAGTTTGAGTGAGTTACTGGAAGTGGACAGATTCCAAAAACTGTTTTTAGAAGTTTTAAAACTTGGGTTTTAATACTTGGAGTTTCTGACATTTAACATCTGCTATTAGTAATGTCAGCAGGAAAACATTTATCCATCTTTTCCTATGCAACTGAACTACAGACAAATATGTCTTCTAAGATTAGAGAAGAGCTGCTGTTGCAACTCAGGGGCTGTTTATGAAATTATATCCAGAATTTAGGCAAGCTTTAAGATTTCATTTGACTTTTCTCGGGCGTGCAATCAAATAGAGGCTTATTTTCACTGCCTGACAAGAACGCTGAAATAGTTATTCAGGATTGGCCAAATGTTTCTCTCAAACACACCTACTAACCTACTAAGACAATTACCAAGCCCTTCATAAGTGAGAACAGGAGAAGAGTAGATTGGCCACATTTACTTTTCATTTACTGCATCAAAATACATGAACCACAGCAGCAGAACACCTTAGTTAAGGTCATATCACAAATTAGATATTATTCAATCACGATGGGATTGTGTCACATCATATATAATGTGAGCAAAGCTTTAGACTGGGGAATTACTAGTGTGCTTTGCAAATCCCAAAACAATACTGGGAAGTCTGCATGAAGTCTACACTGCTTTTTTTATCCACTGCAGACCTACATGAATCTGTGCTCTTACTTTCTCAACATGACCTGTATCTACAGCATCTGCAGAGTTTGATTACCATGAAAATCATTTTACAAGTACAAACAGAACTCAACAGAAACCAAGAGGCATTTTTTTAATTCAGCTCCAAAATACAAAAAAAAAAAGTTCTAATGGGGGGGTGGGGGTAAGTTTGCAGAAGGTTACAAGCATGTGTTACCAGCATAGCAGTATGGGTTTACACAGCACAGTGGGTTTATACTGAGGTGAGTTTACACAAGCTCCTGCCTTCTCTTCCAGAGAACCTTATGAAAATGAAAGTAACCAGAACTGCTCAATTAAAGTTACTCCAATGTTAAACTTCACAAGAACATCTGTGTTAAGATGTTCTCATGTTCTCATGTCTGTCTCTATATATATATATATATATATACATATACACTACCGTTCAAAAGTTTGGGGTCACCCAAACAATTTTGTGTTTTCCATGAAAAGTCACACTTATTCACCACCATACATGAAATGAATAGAAAATAGAGTCAAGACATTGACAAGGTTAGAAATAATGATTTGTATTTGAAATAACATTGTTTTTACATCAAACTTTGCTTTCGTCAAAGAATCCTCCATTTGCAGCAATTACAGCATTGCACACCTTTGGCATTCTAGCTGTTAATTTGTTGAGGTAAGCTGGAGAAATTGCACCCCACGCTTCTAGAAGCAGCTCCCACGTTATATATATATATATATATATATATATATATATATATATATATATATATATATATATATAAAAGCAATAAGTGCACTTTCATATTAACTTATGTTGTGAAACACTATTTCCAATATTTATTCTTGGAATTCAGCAACTGCCCAGTCATTTCTATAACAGATTAGTTTCAAATCAATGGCTTTTCATTTATCTTCAACGAAGCGTATCAAAATGGTCATATCCTGGTATCTGTTCATATCGTACCTGTGTGAGCAACAGACTACACTGACAAATGCTGGAAAATGCATTCACTGTTTTGTCTGTTTTCATTCAATTGTGGAATTTTAGGAATCTTTAAATGAAATGTAAAAATGAGCATCCATTTAGCCTGTAAATCAGTTAAACAGCTATTTGTATAAAGTGACAAGTCCATTCTTACAGAGGTTACATGGTATGACTAAAGCTACAATTTCATGATGACAAATTCTGTTGGGAAATAAAGGCCTTAACATAACCTTTCCAGGCTGAGTATAACCATAAGTTCATTTACAGTGAATCACAATGACCTCTTAAACTTGGAATTTGGCAACAAACTTCAATCTGCATGTTGCATTTGGCTATATCACAAGAGACATACAATCAAGAGGTGGAGTGTGAGCAAGTAAGACTGAACCCAAAATTACATTTTATTTGGCTACTAAGGCAGCACGAACTTGACTAAAGGAGAGAAAAGCTCATCCAACTACTGTTCTAAATTTTATAAGTATGTGTTAATCAGAGTCACTGCCCTATAACCTCCAGTCCAGAAAGGTTCATACCATCATTCTGGGGACATTATCTTACATACAGTCCATCTGCTCAACGGCAAGACTTTGTGTGAAACAGCTGCAGAAGGTAAATTACACACATTAAATGTGAGTGACAGGAGGCTCATGTAACAGGTGCATGCACTGAAAGGATTCTTTAAAACTTTGAATATAACGCAGTAGATAGATAGATAGATAGATAGATAGATAGATAGAGAGATAGAGAGATAGAGAGATAGACAGACAGACAGACAGACAGACAGACAGACAGACAGACAGACAGACAGACAGACAGACAGACAGACAGAGTTTCATGTAAACATGGCCTGAAATCTTCAAGTCAACCTCAGAATAATGGACTCCAATATTAAAGTCTGACAGAATAAAAAAAAAAAAAAGTCATCACTCCAATCAACTGCTACATCACAAACACACCATATAAAGATAAAAGTCACTAATACAAAGGAACAAACAGACCATGTCAAAATAAAAGTAACTAAGATAAACAAAGCAGTGATACTAAAAGTTTAAATTACTGTCTCTTGTTTCCATTTTTCAATTTTGATGATCCAAAATGTGAGTTTTATGATCCAATACACCACTACCTACTAGTAAGGGACAAAACATGAGGTTGTCAAAAAAGGCTGGTTCAATATAAAACAGCTCGTCTTGTTGACTCGACACAGTCAGTCACTGTCAGATTTGGCTGCATGTGTGGCTGAGGAAATAAGAGTCACATGCAGGAGTATCCTTTTCCCTAAAATTTAATGAACATACCTGGAAGTGATGACACACGGGCTGCCAATGTCACCCATAAAAAGTATATCACAGACAAACCAACGCTGTCCAGTCAGGATGTTTTCAGTATGTCCGCTGGGTCAAAAGCATTGTCCATTCATATCCGGCCATTAATTTTTACGTGCCATGAAAATCAAATGAACAAGGGATGACGCTGTCCATGATTGCAGAGCAGCTCATTCATTTCCAGCTCAAAGAAAGGCCCTATTGTCATATTGTAAGTTTTGGATGAGACAGAATTCTCCCATTAAACTTTATACTTCCTGTGCTATTTGTTTTGGAATGTCAGAGAAGAAACACAGAAAGCATAGGATGAACTGTGACAGAGACATGAAGAAACACTGATTTATGAACTATAAGACATTGCGAAATTATTAGCACACTTGTTTTAGTCAGTGCAGCACAGCTCAGATGAGGCTTCCTGGCAGAAGGGTTTATTGAATATTTATCCTGGCCCTTCAAGTGTGAAGATCGCTGCATCATCTGGCACTCTGCCAGGTACATGATGAGCTGGTATGACATGTCCCAGAGTTCCCTTGATCTGACTGACGGGCGCACACCTCGGGCCTCCAGCTGGAACAGCCGATAAAGCGCCAGGTAATTTCTCACTTCGCTGGCTCCTGTCGAGACACTCCTAGGACAAACCCGCTCTTGGGCTGACAGCGGAACGGCTCGATGCATCTCGCTCAATCTGGCGTAAATTAAAGTTGAAACTTGCAGCATCAGAGCTTGCATAAGCAGGCTATAAAGAAAGCAGCTCACAGCCTCCAAGTGTGGCAGCCTGTTAATCGCCTGCGATCGCTTCTACCTTTACAAAATGCTAATCAAGATGACAGGATTGAAAAAAAGGTGTAGTAAAGTCTGCTAAAGCCTCCAACAGTCACAAGCAATGTTAAAAATGCTCAGCAGTAAACATCTGTTAAAGCAGCAAAAATTAGAACACACAAATACAGGAACCTGTTATCAGAATGTCTTTGCAAATGATCGGGTACCTTGTTCCCAGTTCTGGGCGATACAATCTCAATTTTTCATTTTTCTTTGGTATAAGTTGCTTGGGTCCCTCAGTTTTTGAGTTCTCCATTTTTCTTCAATGTCACAACTGGACAGGGCAGAGTCACATGATTACATGCATGACAGTATGTTGTATATATGAATATGCACACAATGAAGAGAATATTTACAGAATTTTACACCAAATAAATGAAATAATCGACAGGTGAAAGCTCAAGTCGATTAGAGTCAGTTTTGATTCATTTTTGATTAACTGTCCAGCCCCACTTTAACAAGCCACATTTTACACTTTCAAAAAAGTAAGAGAGCCCAAAGCAAGTTCGGGCAACCTACACGGGCAGTACCAAGTCGAAAATATCACAGCTTGTTGTAGCCAGAGTTTTGGTTCTTATGTGGTGGATTTTCACCCATTCGACTTCAAGTGTTAAAGTGACGAGTTACTTTGCATTATTTAGTTCTTGCTATATTAGTTTGAATTCATTACCTGTAAAAAAAACCCACACACAATATTTGCTTTACTACGAGCATGGTTACCCTGACTGTTGTACTGAACGTAGGTTTTGGTGAAAGGTACAGTGTTATCAGTTGAAAAGGCATTATATATTTCTTCATAGTCATAAAAACCTCTAAAAATGGAAATATTTTCCAAAACAGTACTTTACTGTGTCGGTGAAGTTGAGATACTCACTGACCACTGGTCAAACACTGGGCTTTCTCAGGGACATTTTTTAAATTGTTAAGCTAAAACATACATAGTTGTGTTTATTGTATGTTTAGTTAGGAGTAATAAGTAATTGCTTACTGCCTAAATAAACAGATTTACACATTTACTTTTCTCAGATGGCTTAGGCTTGTACACAATACTGTACACCAGCAGTAATGGAATTAGCCAAGGAATTCTGTTGTTCAGCAGCACGCACTGGCTCCTGCAACATAGTGACTGTTGACAGAGGGCAGTGACAGGCAGTGATGTAATAGGAGATGATGCTGCTTTCTCTGGGTTATTTTCTACTGTGCCCTCACTCAAAAAGGCAAACTCCAGAAACCAAACGTGTTGAGAAGTAAAAGTTATACATTTCATTTAATATTCCTAACTATTGCGCGTTCAGTGTCAGTCAAAACCAGATCTACTGTCTCATCAGTTCTGTACATCCATCGTTATAATGGATACAGATTGATTGTTGGTAACTATATATTTTAGTTGGTTCAAAATAGAATAGGTCTAATTTCAATACGTAAACCCAATGTTTTTCAACTGGTTTCACACATTGTATCCCCTTTTTGTTAAATATGTATGTTCAAGTACTGGAATGACTGACAAGATGGCTACGTTTAGCAGTTAGACCTGGTCATGGAGTTTGTTTTAGAGTTTTCCTGCCAGTTCATCTCAGCAAGTTCTTGTCAGTCGGTTCTTGTCAGTTGGAGCAGGTGTGCTAGAATTAGTGAGAACTCAAACAAGCAGGGCAGTGGTACTCCAGGGGCAGTATTGAGAATCACTGACTTAGACTAATGCACTGCAACAGAACCAAGAAACAAAAACCAATCAACTGACCACTGGCCCCCGGGTCAGCTTTGTTCCAGGGTCAACATACTGAGGACAATAAAAAGAATACTGGTGCAGTCACACAATATTACTCATAATGTAAAGCTTTACATCATAATTTCATGATGGATGGATCAATAGATGGTCCAAAATATTTTTACTCTGACTCCCATAGAATTGACATTTTGGAGATACGTGGTCCATATGTGACAGGGATGTTATGCTATTTATCGACAGATACAACAATGCTCCTGACAAAGGTAATGAAGTCATTTTGGGATTGAGAGCTATAAGGTAGAAGCTTCATCAAAACATTCTAGTATCAAATTTCAATAAAGTTTATAACTGGCCACAAGGTTACAGAAGGAACAAAAGCACTTTGCTGGGCGTGTTTTGGGCTGAGGGCAATGGAACAAGTTAACACAATTTTCCTCCTACTCGTGGCTTAGGGAGGGCAAATGAGACATGATGTCCACAAGTTCAGCTAGAGAGACACATGTGCACCATTTTCCACACAATGTGTATGAGAGAGAGAGAAACAGTGAGGGGGACAGACAGAGAGGGACAGGGAGAGAGAGAAAGGGAGAGAGGGAGAGAATATGAATATGAGAATGAATTAGATCCACCCCCAGAGCCCAGACAAGAGGCCACAGAGTGACCACAGTTGCTCTCTTCCACTGTAGTTTGGGCTGGGCTGGATTGCAGGCTTCTATTTTAAAAGGTGTTCTCAATACAGAACCATATCTGACAATGCAGTCTGATGAATGCTCTCTTACTGTCTCTCTGCTAAATATAAGACCCTGTAAATGTGAGTACACTTGTGACACATGCTGTTCCCTATAGTCTTAAATCTTAAATAATTTCTTTTCATCTCCATATTCATCATGATTACTCATTAAACAGTCTGATGGAAACCCATTTATGAATGTAATAACGTAATAACCTGTTTATGAATGTAATGTTTAAGCATCCTCCAAGTATTCCGAAATGCAAAGCTAATTTTTTTCAGTTAATCTATTTTATTTATTTATTTGTTTGTTTGTTTGCTTTTTAAAGCTCTGAATGCTCAACTCAGGTATCCATATACATCAGCAGCACAGTCTTTTACTAAAAAGTTAATATTTAATTTCCATCCAACTGGCAAACGTTGTGTACTGCTGGCTATATAGCACCATTTGTGACTGTTGGTACACATTAGCATGGTACTGTCCTCAATACAAACACTGTAAAAGAACCATTTACATGTTCCTAGACAAAGAATTCTTCATGTTGGCAGAAGGATTTTGTAGATGGTTTTCTACAAAAAAATGTTTTATGATGCACCAAAAAGGTCCACCATTGCAATGAATGAAAAAATTCCAATGGGTCATTACACACTGCAAAAAGGTCAAGGGCTAGCAGTATGTAAACTGATCATGAAGCATTACCTCAGGGGACAGTTTGGGAATGCCCACACCTGCATAAGTTGTAAGGTGTCATCTAGGGAGTGAGGTTGAACACTTGCTAGTGGGTTCAACCACAAACTGACAAAGTGAGAACCACCATGTCCTGTGTGTATTGGGAATACCACAGAGAAGGCATTACCACCCACAGTGAACAGCATCTGATCACGAACAGCAGCATCTGGCTCATGGCGTATGCATGCGTTAATTCATATATTTACCGTATTTTCCAGACTATAGAGGGCACTTCGATATAAGCCGCACCCGCAACGTTTTTTTTAAAAACTGGAAAGTAACATATCTAAGCCGCACCGGGGTAAAAGCTGCTGATCTCTACGGAACTGATAACGTACTTTAACTGAACACAAATGAACTGATTAGTTTCCAAAACTGTGCCTTTAGCATAAAAGTAAAAGTGCTGATTAAACAAAACAGAAAAAAAGTCCTCGTGCACTGAAACCACTGAAGTCATCTTCTTCAGTGTCAGAGTTGAACAGCCTCAGAAGAGCTTCATCACATACCGGTACTTTTTCTGTCGATGTCAGTGTTGCTTTCATTCCGGGGTGAAGCTGGCTCTGAAGCTGTGGTGCCCTCTTCACACAGCAGTCCAGCCTTTCGGAACCCATTGGTGACGGTAGATTCCTTCATGCTGCTCCACGCTGTTAGGATCCACTGACAGACATGCTAACTGAAAATTAGCGCTTTCTTCTGTGGTTTCCAACTTTGAATTCCCACCTTTTTACTTTCTGCTAAAGCGCCCCCTGGCAGGTGAAGAAAAAGCCGCACCTCATTATAAGCCGCATGGTTTAAAGCATGGGGAAAAAAAAGTAGCGGCTTATAGTCCAGAAAATACGGTAACTGATTTAGTTTGAATAATTAGTGCCTAAAATTGAGTCAATATAGAGGGAACAGAACAAGTTTCTCATCTTTTATACAACCTTATTGCCTACTGTGAAATGCCATTCAAATTCAAAGGCAGTCACTTTAAAATCACCCTTAGAGGTGACAAAGGTCAGCTGAGGTCAGGTCCAGACAAGGTCATGACTTAGAGTCTGCTGGACAGCTGAAGACAGCACACACAATCAATCTTCAAACAAGAAAGACTACCCCAAAATAAGTTTATGAATAGTTTATTTGTTTATATTAATTATATTAAATTATACTTATTACAATGCATCGCAAAAACCTTGCAGATCAATAATAAGCAGTAACAGCACAAGTTATTCGACCAATAACAATAGATTTGTGTGTTTTACTGTTTGCACACTCTTTAGATCAGTATTTTATCATTTTCATTTTAATGACACTTTTGGTTTCTCAGCTTACTCTCCAGTTTTTCCTTCCCCAAAATGAATAAGAAACTAAAACTGAACCTAAATAAACTGGTACTGGCATTTACATCAAAGATACAAGGGCTCAGGTTTTCTTTGATTTGTTGGCCCACGCTCACCAAACAGTTGTTCGTTTAGGCCCGTCCCTGGCCTTAGCGTCTGTCTAGCTACAGTGATCAGAAGCAAACTGGGAGAAAACGACTCCATTCATTTTTCCAGGAGCCTTTGAACACTGCAAAAGACAACGCTAAATATTTACATGGGCCCCCGCTGTTTGTTTAAAGGTTGGGGGGGGGTGTGGGGGGGTGCTCACTGGAGAGAGCGAGGCAGACAGAGAGAAAGAAAAGGACAGAGAGAGACTGAGAGCGAGAGTGAGTATGTTTAGACAAAACACCTTCAGCACTGTGATGACTGCCAGACCACACTCTTCAGTTTCTTTACCTCCTTTTCAGGGCATGATAACGCAAAAGAGAGTAACTTACACGACTATGACCCTACTGACCCGACTCCTCTAAGAATTTCAGCTGAATTTCTTCATAGTATCCCTAAGTCATAACTTTTCAATAGTGTTAAACTGAAAAAAAGCATAAAGCACTCACTTGTAATATAGAACAGCATCTCCATCTTTGCTACTCCAGGCTATGCAACTTTAGTGGAGCTGCAGACCTCTTGTTGAAAGTGCATGACACTATGCAACCCAAGTTCTATAGACAAAAGTACACCTGATTCTTCTGAAATCAAGGGTATTATAAAGAGTTCTGCTTTCGCTGGCATAACAGTCTCTACTCTCAAGGGAAAGCTTTCTACAAGATTGTGAGCTCAGCATGTTGGGCGATCACTACCAAGCTTCAGCCCCATCTCTCCAACTCATCCCAAAAACCTGGATGAAGCCATTATTCCAGAGAACACAGCTCCACAGCTCAATGCTAGGGCCTTTATACCCCTCTAGCCCACACATGGCATTAGTCATGGTGCTGACAGGTTTCTGTTTTTGCTCCAGAGAGTCTGATTCTATTGGCAGTCCTTCTCTACAGGGATTACACAAGCTGACTGTGCATTTGCACATCTATGTGAGCAATGGGTGCAACTTAAAATAGCTGAATGAATGAATTAGAAGGAATGTTGCAACCAATATTGCACTCTCATTGTCTAGCAACTAAACTCCTGTCAGTTACAGAAGAGACCTTCATAATAAAGAGCAGATAATCTATAATGGGAACACACTTTATTCTTCCTATAGTTAATCAACATGAACTGAAACTAACAATAGAAAACAGTGAAAGGCAATTAAATAGGCATAATGTACTCACAGAAAGCACTCTGGGACAGCTAAAATGAGCCTACGGTCCAGTGTCAAACACTGGGCTCAATTTGCTCAATCTTCTATATATAGACCAATGTTATCAAATATTTCAATATGTCAATTTGTAATTTACAAATAACAGAAAAACCATGACTGGTACATACATATATGTGCTTCAATGCCATATTAATCCACAGTGATGCATTTCACTCGCTCCAGTGTAGGTACAGGTCAGTAGTACATGTCAGGCAGCAGATTTAAATGAGTTATAGAGGCCATCAAGTCTGAACATACAGCCAGCAAGGCCCTCTGAAGGGGTTAAACAGGACTTTAAGGACATACAATTGTCACTTCTTTTGTTATCAATTGTTCACAATTTTACACCACACCACAGTGTCTGTTATGCAATCCATTATGCAATCCTTAAGGACACGCACACAGGCTGTGTTTTCTGTTACACTACTAAAACTGCAATTATTCATATGGGTGTAAATCACCTTGTATTTATAGACCAACAGATAAATTACATTTTTCAAATATATTACCAAGGAATGCACAGAACTATAGAAAAAGAGGAAACAACTTCACGTGAAGTACCTATATAAGCAGCAGATATTGTTGCAATAGTTCTTGCAATAAATCTCTTTCCTGTAACTGCACAGAACAAACATCTATGACACAGGCCTAAACTAGACAAACCTGTTACATTATACAATGGTTTCTTTCCTCTCTCACTTCCTGCACCTCTTTCTTCACACCTTTCTTCATGTCTGCCTCAAGGAATACCACACCACGACACTGCTCACCCTTTCTCGTAACCCCACTTTCTCTACAGATCATCTTCCCCTGCTGAGAAGCTACAAATGCTCCATTTGTCCTCATCACCTCTCCTCTAGGGGCTGCTGCGACCTTTCCCGTTCCCTGCTGAGTGACCTTTGACCTGTGATCACCCATACTTCATCATGGGTGGAAAGTGGTGGCCAACTAGAATAGGAAATAATTGACATAACCTTGATTTTAGCCTCTTTTTATAAAGGGAAGTATGTCATCAGAATGTGTCCCAGCCTGGAAACTGATTATGATCATGTTTGTAATACTATATTTATCCATTAGAAAAATACATCAGTATGAGCGAGCAACAGTTTTGAGTTACACAAATATGGTCTGGCACTGCATTCTAAAACGTGCCAGGACACAGCAGGAACTGAATTCTGAGCATGTCAGTACAGGGCGCTATAATCACAGTCAAGTAAGGCAAAACTATCTGGTCAACCATCACAGCAGACCAGCAGTTTGACCGATCTCTGACCAGTTCATGCCACTACACATGTGTGATACATACACACAGCCACTGGCTGAAATAAATGTTCAACATAATGCTCAATAGGGTGCCAGAACAAGCTGAAGAATCCTGTTTTTGTTAATTTCTGTGCCAAACATTATAAAATATTTTTACTGTTTATTGTGAGATTTTATCAGCAATTTAAATGTTTTTGAAATGGTAATGTGACTGTTTTGAGTATTTTGATCTTCATAATTTAATTAAAAAAATGAATATAAATTGGTATATTTCTAGCTTTTCAAGACTTTTTAATTTTGAAATTAATTTGTGATTGTCAAACCTGAATTTAAATATTGTAATGTAAGATTCTGGATTCTGAGCTATAAGCTCAAAAAGGTAAAAAATGTTTACAAGCATGATAACCTTTAAAACATTTTAACACAATATAAACAACATTACCTCAGGCCATATCTTGCTCTGTTTGTATCCCAATATAGATATAACTATTGATACATCCAGCCTGTCTACTTGCCACTTCAGCATACACTCCACTTCTATAGACATGTATAGTTACTGCTATTGCAAGATACCGTTCACAAATGCTCAGATTTGTTTTCCAACGGTCCATTTAGCATTTGAAAATGCTCACTTTGTATTTCATTATTAGCATGATAATTGCCAATTAAGGTCTTAGACTGAGCTTCCCACCACCCATGCTGAATATCAGCAGTGTGTGAGACTGTACTGTGCCAAGCAGACAATGTACTTTAACTGCACTTTTGTGTTTATGGTGACTACATTAGCCAGTCTGAAGATTGCTAGGCCAACTTAAGCTCAGCTCTACACATGTTGTGTCTGGGTTAACTTCTCTTCTACAAGTTGAGAGCCTCCTCAGCCCCTTTTTCGCACAAACGCACATGTGATATGATCTCCTTGGCTGCTGTCCAACCATGAACCCACAACATTCATATTTGAGGGTGCATCATTAAATGCTTACTTGTCCGTTTTCTCAATATCAGGGAATGATGTGTGACTGTAATTAAGCAAGGAGAACTATTAGCTGCTCAGGTGCCTTCTTTCAAAAAACGATTTCAAATGGGACATTACGCAAGAAATATTTGCTACTACGTTAGAAACACTCCTCGCACAGCATCAACCAATAGTGCTATGTCTCTGTAACAAAAGCATAGTTTATGCAAGTGTTGATACTATCCATCTCTCGTTCATAAACAAAACACCTTTGAATCACTACCACAAATGTATGATTTAAATTGGATAAAGGGTATCATGTACAGTCTTGTTGCAAAACTGAAATCAATTTTCCCTCATTACTATTGTGCTATACAGGGATAGACTTTTAACTATGTAGAATTACAAACAGATGAAATCGAACACTTCCTCATCAGCAACATGGATCAGCATTGGTCTAATAAACAAACACGTGAGTAAAGCTCTGTATTGTTCATGGAATAACCATTGAACATGTTGCTTAGAGACATCAGGCTCCCATTATTGAACTAACACTACATGGGAAAACTTCATAGCGTCCAGTGGCTCGAACCATCCCTTTCTTAATGTCTAGCTATATAAGCAAACACTGTCCATTTGACACATTGTCTCCATTCTTTAAACTGTGTTATTATAAATTACCAGTGAATTGTGGGAGATTATACTGTCCTCAAAATCATGTTGGAATTTTCCTCTAAAATTTGAACACTGGAAAATGGATGACATACTCATTAGTGCCCTAAAATGTAGATAGAATCAATTTTGGATCCAATATATATTTTTTCATTTCTTGACACCATGTTACATGCCATTAAGTAATCACATTTCTTCTGTACCAGCAGAAATTGACTAATCAAAGAAATCTTAATATTAAATAAAATGATATTTAATGCAACTCGTAATATAACAAACTGCAATAGTGTATGCAGTCCTGAATTGGCAAAGCAATAAAGTTTATGTAATGTAATGAAATAAAATCAGTGCAACTGACTAGAATTTTCCTCAGCATATCAAAACCACAAGTGCTCTTACTGCATTACATTGTATTACTTATGATGCAAAGATGCTCATGCAGAAGGAGCCACAAGAGTTCATCTTTCCACACTGTCTGCCATCAGTCTGTCTCGACCACAAAAACCAAAGTAATCAGCCTTCAATACTGTTGCACTCTATATTGCACTGTGCAACTTGTTTCATGCAGATACTGACTAAGATTTACCCATGAATGAAGTCTGTTGAACTCAGGCCTCACCATAATGAAAAAAGCCAGTCTGATCTGGGAAAGGTTTCCCTCCTGTCCAACTTGTTGTTACATCCAACATCCATTTCTGCCATAAACCTTCAAAAGACCCATCTTACATAAATGTTAATTTAATGTAAAATCAGTTTCAACCATTTTAAAAATGTATCATTCAGGATAACACACATTGGGAAACTAAGCAGCAAAATAAGTCGAATTTTAATTAACTTTTTTTTATTGTCAGGAACATTTACATCTGCTTCTCTCTGAATGACACAGTAAACGGTAGAATTGCATATGAAAAGCAAAGCGAAGCAAAATAGCTTTAACCATGGACATTTCCCACCATTCAATTTTACACTCAGACAAATTTAATCATTTTAATATTGATTTTTTTAAGAGCCCTACAGAGCAGTCAATCACAACAGAACTCAAAACACTGAGTGACACGGAAACAAAATCTAAACAAAGAGCAAAGAGCAGCTAGAAACTAGTAGTGGCTCAGCTGTCTCATGTGCTAGCACTAGGATCCGAGGATCGCAGGTTCGAATCACAGGTCATGCTGCTTGCCATCAGCAGACAAGAATCTGAGGGCACAAAATGACCATGCTCTCTCAGTGGGTAGATCTTGCTCTCTGCCCACGTCACCCCCAGTGCCATGCTAGTCAGCACAGACATCTGTAAGCTGCTGTATTGAAGCAGGGGACCTGGCATTTTCCTCTGTGCATGTTAGCTGTCCAATAATGATGCAATGGCAGCAGTTCAAAAAGATGTGGGCGCTCACTTCACATGTATATGTGCTTGTCTTCAACCTCCTGGTGTTGGGAGCATTGTATGTGATGTTAAATAGAAAAAAAAGTAAAAATTCCATAAAACAATATAAAGGCATGATACTGGAGCTTAAATTGATTAATAAAAGACTGGAAAGCATGCACCATTAGCCTGTGTGGACTCAATAATAATAATAATAATAATAATAATAATAATAATAATAATAATAATAATAATAATAATAATAATAATAAACAGATTTCACATATTAACAGTTTTCACAATTGCTAAAACATTTAATAGTTCTTTCAGTTAACTGGTAGTTTCATTGGAAAAAGTTCAGATTCATAAAACCAAAAGTGAAGTAGATTTTTGTCTTTGAAGGATTAAAAGTGTGTTTTTTCCGTGGCATACGTAAACAATATCAGGAAGGCTCTGTATGGGTTGACCATTTTATCCTAGCTCAGCTGTCTTTGTGGAGAGCTGTGAATTGTTTTCACAGCTGGAAGCTCGCAGTCCTCCCCTTTCATCACTCATTGCTCACTAGCAGCTCAACACAGTAACAGTGTCACAGAGAGAGTCGGCAGTGTCGAAATGATTCAGATAATATTTGAATTAAGTGTTATTTGATTATATTAATTAAAAACACAGAGTCAATTCCATTAACATAATGACCACTAGGGGGCCAACTAGATAACTTTAAATTTAGACATATGTAAATGGGATCTAAAGGTTAACTGTAGCTTACTGGGTAACCTATTCAGCAAGAATGTGATCTTCCAAAGAATGCGATATTCCAAATTCATATAAATATCCTTTGCACATTTTATATCATTTCAGAAATTGTAGATATAAAAATGTAATTAATGTGACTTTAGGCTATTAAAAAATTGCAATCACCACAGCACACATTCAGGCATAGTACATTTTGAATATGTAATTTTAAGCAGTTATTGTCATGTTGTTAACCACATACAATCCTTCCAGCTGGAAGAGCACGAACACCGAGTTCTTGCATTATGCTGCAGGGGAGTTCTGCTCCCTAACCACTTTCATAACCAAGATCACAACTGAGTACTTCTTAATGTCTCCAAAACGCTGACCTTTAACCAACATTACCTAGTGCACATTTCATTGCTAGAAGCTACTGTTGAAATCTGTACTGGAAAAGCATGCCCATAGGTTTGTGTCAGTTCCTCTAGCTCTATAGAGACACTAGAGCGACGCTCACGCGTGATTTCACAGCTGAGGACTAATGGCATTGCACTGCTGCCCCACTGTATTTGTCACGTCTCCGCTCTTGTTTTGGCAAGAGGCATCTCTGAACTGAATGAGGGGGCACTTCTTCAGATGACGACTGGAAGAATGATTAACAGCCTGGTTTTGATGTGCTGCCCCCAAGTCAGTGTGTTTATTTATGGTGGGTCAGTTAGGAGAGCACACCACGTGAGAGGAATGCTATGTTAAAGAACAGGTGTTAATGGACAGGTGTTGGGTGCACAACATGCTGTTAACTGTAAAACGGGCAAACAAAGCTTAAGGATAGCAGTTATTACTGTTTATTGCTATGCAAGCATTCATGCAGGCAGCAAAAATAGTGCTAATGGGTGGGGCGCAACCTTCCAATACTTGCTACTTATTGTTGCTGTCATGTAAAAACTCAATGTGTCTCACTTTTAGTGGCTGATATTTAAATTGTTTCAAAATGTCATGATGAATGGACCAATAGAAATGCTTTACCCATGAATGCCCATGGGGCACACGTGTCACACACCCTTTAAAAAAATGTTAAATTCCTTACAGCACTTTGTCCTTCACTTTAACTCAAGATGTCATGTTCACATTACCAGGCTGAACTGTCTCATATACTAATTAAAGTGATACAATTTTTTTCCCATTTTTTTAAATCACATAAGTGGTACTAAATCAAATACATATCTGATTTTTGGGTTTGCAACATAAAGGTGATCAGATTTCAGGCATCTTTTTGCATGTGTACATGTGCAGATGGATGTCAAAGCCCTAATGGAAAGCATTTTCAATTGGTGGCTAATATACATGAGCAGTGATCAAAATACTGGAAAATGAATGTCAATGTCTGTAGATGTGACATGCACAAACATACAAATGTGTACGTGTTCTATTTCAGTGACAGATTCTTTAGCATTAAAGACAGATACAGGCTAGGGATGCACAATATATCGTTTCAGCATCACCATTGCAACGTGGGCAAGTCCAATAGTTATATCAAAGGACATGCAATGGCTTGTAATGCATATTTAATTTAATGTTAAAGGGTTTTTATGCAGTTGAGGCAGGCTATCTCTACCCAATTTCATTTAACTCCACTCTTGGATACTCAAAAGCACATTATTGATATTGTTGGATCATTGATTTCTGATGACTTTGAACTCTGAAAAATTCCTGTACTTTTTTAATATTGCAATATATTGCAGAAGAAAAAACGATTGCAGTGTCATTTTTTGCGTAATGTAGGTCACTATCATTAATGAACATGAATCATCAATTTTCAAACCTGAACAAAGCAAAAAAAATCTGAATTGAGCAATGAAGTCTTTAATGTGAACTTTGCTTAAGTGACATTTACAACATGTCCTGTGACACATCCAAGATGTTCAGTATTTGTGAACATGTCATATTTACAGAATGATGGTGTGCTTGGTCAGTGCTTGAGGCAAAATAGGTTCATGCCAAAATTGTATTTATTTCATTCCCAAAGGTTTGTTCCAAACCATTGAACTATTTAACCATTCAAAAAAAAAAGTCATTTAACCAGTTCTGACTCATTTTCTAAAATGATCAATTTAGATTTTTACCTGAACGTATTTATAGAATAGTAGGAGCAAAAACAATAATGGGCAGCTCAGTTAAAGAGATTCAGTTATTTTGAATCTATATTCAAAATGAAGTCTGGGGATCTTATGGGTTCTGTTTCTTCAGTTTCTGAAAAATGGAAAATCAAAGTTTTTTGCCATGACAGCAACTGTATGTGAGCGGATAGCTTTGAATGTATATATTGTTACTGTAAGTCATGGAAGTTCCTAGAAAGATTTTTGCTGACAATGAATATTTAAATCTTTTGGCTGATTTATTAAATATTTTATCACTTTCATCACTTTGTGTTGTATGACATAACAGATCTGTCCTATAAAAAGCCTTCATGCATAATTATATAGGTTGCTTTGTTTCATTATGTAACTGGAGAGGTAGAACTAGGAGAGGAAAAGAACTCGAGGAAAACAAGAGGGAGCAAGAATGAGAGACAAAGAAAGCAAGAGAGGGAGAGAGCGAGACAGAATGAGCAAGAGAGAGAGAAGGCAAGATAATGGAAAAAGACAAAAGAAATGAGATGGCGAAAGGAGGAGAAAGAAAGGGAAGAGTGAGAGCTCAAGCTCATTACAGAGACTGCGGTATTCCGTTACACCTCTACACTAGAAGTCTTTACCTGTCTTCCCGCTGCCACTGACTGACAAGTATGTAAAAGATTATGAGGCAGCCAGAATAATGCTTTTAGTCACCCTTTCATCACTCATATTGTGGTAAAGAAGGGGGAGATTTTGAGGGAGTGTTTAACACTCAGTTCAGTCATGCAGACACACAGCTGACAGGTCAAGACCCAAGGTACGCTCCACCGGGCCCAGATGTGGGGTGCTTCCCCTGGAAAACAACCGCAACATCCCCTGTGCACCCATATACTCACTATTAAAAGCCCAACAGTTGTGCTTTTCTAGCCTGTAGTCTCAGCTCTGTCACTCACCCCACTCCCCCACCACGGCACTAGATTCCCCATAAGCAAATGATGTGGAAAAAGTGAGAGACTGAAAATCAAAGAAGATCCATGGAACACAAAACAGTATCAGAATAACCATTAAAGCAGTCTGGTGGGTTCTTATTGGTATCCTCTATAGAACTGTACTCTTCCCGACAACAATTCAAACCCTTTAGAGAAAGCTGATTTAGAAGGGTTATGTAGCAAGATCAAACACAAGTGGTCAAACATATAATTATCTGTAAGCTGTAATAAAAGACTTTACTGTCGAAATGACAGAGATTCTCATCAAGGACAAGTTCCTACATGAACAGACTTTAACAAGAGACTCTCACTTTTTGGACGCAACCACGCCCCACCAATACCACTATAGCTGTGAGAAAGTTCCCACATATCATTACACATTTAACACTGATTATCTATCCAAGTACCACCCCGGTTCTCCTCCTGCCACTTGCTCACATTCACAGAGTATGAGGTCACAGCTCAGCCTGTCAATCACTCAGGTTACGCCGAAAGGGGTGGAGGGAGGAGAATGATGGACAAGAAGAAACAAACACACACAGGCAGAGAGAAACCAAAGTGATGAGTCAAACAGGCCCACATGCCACACCTCTGACCTCCCTCCAGGGGCTACTAAAACTCAACACAATCCTCAATCATTAAAGGATTCCTTAATTAACTTGGCTCGATTTAATGGCCATCGTCATACTTTAAAATGTAATAGTACTTTCACTGTTCAATGTCCAATTATGACATAATAGCATGTGTGGGTATGTACATTAAATGTATTTAGCCAAGCTTAATCAGTTATATAAGCTGTTTTAACTCTGCCTTTAAGATTGATATATGGGAAATAGCTCTGTTCTGATTGACAGTCCTGTGCTATGACTCACTGAGAAAAAAATCAGTCATCACAATGATGAATGGTACATAATAAAACTTGTCTACAGAATTAATTAAGCTATGTACTAATATTTTCCCTAATACAGACGCTTTAACTGTAACACTGCCTAGTTAACCTCAAGTGAACCTCATGTAAAGGTTTTATGTTCAATTATGTCAAAATAAATTAATGAAATCATATATAATAATGCCACAAAGTTGTATAGTGTATTTTGTAGTAGTGTCACAAAACACATTTAGACACTATATTTCTCATTTGGCTGACCAGGATACATGCAAACATTTATTCATACTTGCACAAAATAGAGCAACAATGTCTACAAAACATTTGATATGCAGAACACGGATACAGCTGAATGCAAATGCTTACATTACATTTAAAGGGAGTTATTATTTTTTCATCTATTTTAAACAAAATTACTTATATTATTTGCACCTTATAATAATGCTAAAGACAATGTTTTTGTATGAAGTTAAAGATAAAGGCCATACAAACCTTCATGTTTATGCCTATTCCTGGACTACAGTTTCCAGACTATTAAAAGATATTAACTAATAATACACCCTAGCCTACAAGACAGGCAATGTGAGCTGTGAAAATCTGGTACAGACCACTATTGGAGGAATCATCCTATTCTAGACCACCCAAATTGTTTTCATTGTGACATCTCCATTTTGCATCAGAAACAAAATAAATCAAATTAGCCCACTTAATTATTCTACACGCTGTTCAGCCATGCATGCTAAATTGAATCAGCTCTTTCTAGCATTCAGCACGCAAAGTGTCTCGCTGCGTTTCCAGAAATGTGACACACATTGCATATTCTCACACAGTAGTAAACAAACAAAGCAAAACTACTCACCTCGCCTCGGAAGCCACTGCTCAGTAAAAGGCACGTGACAACCCATCTGGAGTTTGTCGTAAGGACTCTCAGACCATGAAAATCAATAAGATTTGATTGGACTGAATGCCACGCATCATGTCTGGAGGAAACCAGGCACTGCTCATCACCTAGCCAATAACATTCCTACAGTGAAGCATGGTGGTGGCAGCATCATGCTGTGGGGATGTTTTTCTGCAGCGGGAACTAGTCAGAATCTAGTCAGTGTTGAGGGAAAGATGAATGCAGTGATGTACAGAGACATCCTTGGTGACAACCTGCTCCTGAGCACTATGGACCTCAGACTGGGACAAAGGTTTATCTTCCAACAGGACAACGACCCAAAGCACACAGCCAAGTTATTAAATGAGCGGCTCTGGAACAACTCTGTAAATGTCTTTGAGTGGCCCAGCCAGAGCCCAGACTTGAACCCAATTGAACATCTCTGGAGATCTAAAAATGGCTGTGCACTCACCATGTAATCTGATGGAGCTTGAAAGGTTCTGCAAAGGAGAACGGGAGAAACTGTCAATACTTTAGTTTTCTATAGAGTTATAGATTCTGAAGGGTAGAACATAGAGCATGTAGAAATTAATTACACAGTTTAATCCAAAAAATCAAGATAAAAGATTGGATTTGTTTATCAAAGGGAGTTAATACTGAATGTCTGCATCATGTGGCTCATATTTCAGTTTGGGGCAAACCAGTTCTAACAGCATCTTTATTATCCAGCAGAGGATCTGTGATAACAGATATCTTCTATATGGTGTAAAACAGGGACAGAAACATTTTCTGCAAGATTGAAACAGAATAATATTCAAAAACCATTAAACTCGATATAAACAATAAAGCCTCAGCCCATATCCCGTATCGCCCAGCCCTAGGAGAAAGTCTACTGAGTTGGCACATAACACTCTTACCTGTCATAATGACAACCTTTATAACAGTTCCCATAAAATCCCAACCCCATCTCATACACTGTCCCTGATACATCTCCCTCACTGTGATCATCATGACTTACACACCAACTGTAACCAAGCTTTATTACGAGGAGTGTCAGAATAAAACCATAAAACCACATACAAGATCTTTTCTTTCCTTCGCATGTTTGACTTCCAGTAAACAATACAGACTTCAAAAAGAAAGAGCAGGTTTAATGTCTCTTCTGTGCTCCAGGATTCAATAGAGCTACTTCCAGCGAAAGGGCTCGCACCTCTTCCATCAGCCCGGGGCTTAGTAACTCTCCACCAAAATAGGTCAGTTGTACAGCATGAAAATGAATCATTCTTTGGTGTGTGTGTGTGCGCGTGTGTGTGTGTGTGTGCTTTCCTACTATGCAGAGTGCTGGCAAAGAAAATGAACATACTGTTTGTAGTAGCAGTGAGTCATATGCTAACAGAAGCTGAAAATCAGCCAGAGAGAGCTCCTGCTTTCTCCTTTCTCCTCAGCAGCTGCTGACCATCCGATTGTCTGGTTTCCAGGAATGACTGAATGATCGTTAGTCTTGAGTACATCCACAGTGTGTGCAGACAATTTACTGTTCAAGTGCTTTTACTTATTAGCAATATAAAAATCAAATGATAGTCCTGCACCTAAAAGCTGGGGTTAAACAACACAATAAACAAGTCCCTACACCGTCCCTAAAGTTGGTGTGGCCGTTTACGATCCGATCATAAACACTTCAATTTATCAATGCTACAGGAAGATAAGACTATCCTACATCTAACATCTAAGGTTGCCGTGGCAGTTTATGATCCAATCAGCAACCACCAGACCACTACTGCTCCCCTAGGGTTCAGTTCCCTGGTTGGGCACTACACTGATAAGAGTCCATGGGCAAGACCCCTAACACTAAATGACTTATCTGTATAACATATTTAAAATGCAAGTCAGTCTGGAAAACTGTCGTAAAAGTAAATTATTAAACGATGACTAATGTAAAACCCTGTATCTCCACTTTCCCTTTTTGACCAAGTACGTCTGACAGTTTTCCTTTACATTGGGTCAAAATAATATGATCAACTTACCTACAAAACTGCTCCATAATGACTAGCAAAACATCTTTTATACTGATTCGGTTGCAATTTTGAAGATACAATTTTTTGCAGGACAGCAACAAAATATAACCTATATAAACCAAACAAAAAGTCATCCGTCTGACCATGCTGTCAATAAACTTGCTGCCTGACTCTTGTGACTCCTAAGTAGTTCCACATCAGTTTAGAAAAAAAAGAATCAAATCCAGTAAAATATGCTTCAAGAATTCTTTCAGATCATATCGGAAACACCCCTAGTGTGCAATTCCATTCACCCAAAACATTTGGCCTGAGATCTGTGTATGTGTTTGCGTGACATGGCTAAACTCTCACAGTGGGACACTGAAGCTAATCCTGAAGCCCAGCAGGCTGACTGCCCTCAAATGGCCCACAACACCACCCCACTCAGACACACACTGCCACTGCCCATACACTGCCAGCCCTCACACGCACACATCCACACATCTACCCTCTTTACAGCTTAGTCTTCAAATACAAGCGGCTTTGTTTCTGTATCTTTGCCTGTTGGGTATTATGTGTTCTGAGTGTAATTACTTTAATCTGACTTTTTGCCTCTGACTTGTTTACAGTGACAGTCGGCAAAACATCAATTTTGCAAAAGATTTCCCCTTAACCTATCATACTCCGTGTCTGACACCAGTCTGTCTTTGTTCTGAAATCAACCGTTTTAGGGAAGTCATCTCTCCCACACACTCCCATCTTTTCTTCAGCATCAACCCCTTGTGATCTGAGAAGGCTTTACACTAGGTGAGGTGTTCTTGCACTTCAACCTGTCCTGAATATGGTGCTTCACTGCTGCAGGGAACACAGTTGCACAGCTCCACACATTTTACACCACTCTATTTGATGCTTGGCAGAGTATCCCATAATATTCCTCAGTGATTTTCTGCAGAGATTATATCTGAATATCTATTAGAAACGTACGCCCCATAAAACAATCCAATTCACTTACTCTGAGGAAACAGCAGTGAGCTAAATCATTACTACCCCGATGCTTAAAAGTAACTGATTCCAAAAGTACATTTTAAGCACACACAAGTACATTTCTTCTTGAGAGACAAGGCACCAAGTAATGCCTGAAAAGGTTATGGTGGCACCCATCCCCGCCCTCGATTGATCGTGGTGAAAGGTGATCTGCAATCAGCACTGGTTCCAAAAAACGAATCGGTTCATCTCTAGCCAGCATCAACTAGAGTAATGTTTATGATCATTATCCTGCTATAGAAGACATCCTTCCTTTCCTTTCATTTTTTATACTAATGGAGTGCTGTTTGCTTTAGAAGCTGCTAATCCACTCTTTCCTCCATCTTTCCTCCAGCCCAAAATCACGCTTAAACCACCCTTAACAGTTGGAGGTGTTCTTTTCAGGAAGGTCTGCAACTTTTTCCTCCAAACAAACCTTTGCTTACAGCAGCCAAAAACATTCAAAATTGTGGTGAGGAAACAGAAAAGGTTTTCTTTTGGTGACTCTTTCACAAAGGTCATATTTTTTGCAGGTATTGCTGCACAGTAGAACAGTGCACCACCACTGCTAAATCCTCCTGATGGTCTTCTGCAGTGATTCAGGTGTCGGCTGTGTGCGTGTGCGTGTGTGCGTGTGTGTGCCCAGAAGTGCTGCACAATATTGGATCTGACATTGAAATATTTTGTCTGCAATATATGATATTAAAACATACAGGAATTTTCCAAAAGCCCTATTAAGTCTGAAATTACTCATTTAACTTTTTTTTTCCTTCAAGGAAATACAACCAAAGTCCTAAAACTCAGAACGGGGAAAAAGCTAAATGAGGGGAAAAATGAAATTTGGGGAAAAACTAAATGGATTTCAACCAGTTTTATCTAAAGTCAAAGAGCCAACATGTGATGATAATATTAATGCACTCAGTGCATCCAATACTGGAGTAAAATAAGTGATACTGAGCAGACAGAAACAGCCTCTAGTAGACAGAGCCTGTAGAACTGTATAAACAACCTTTTTTTATATTAGTGCAAAGTGTGATTGTGAAGCGTGCGGACTGCAAGAGCATCTGTGGATGTCTTTACAGTGTCATTATGATAATCATTCATTCCATTTAATTGTGTTATTTTAGCTGTAAATGTGGGTCCTTCTGAGCCCGTCTGGGTCCATGTGCATAAGAATTTCAGATGATTACCGATGTTATATGTTACTGTTTAATGCTGTTGCTCAGGCCAGTCTTTTAGCCGTTCTGAGGACTGTTTTAAGTTAAGAGTCAACTAGCAACACTTCGAGATTGACATCGCACCCAAAACCCTCAGCAGCTGTTCAGAGGACCATGTGTGTGTGTGTGTGTGTGTGTGTGTGTGTGTGTAGTGTAATGTATGTATATATATATATATCATATGTATGTATATATATAGTCTGAAAGAGTTGGGGAGAAACTCAACAGTCTAATTCAGACATTCGCTATGAGACTATGTAAGAGCAGCCTGTCAGGGAGAACGCTACTTTATGGTGGTCCGTGCGCGTCTCATTAAGCGTGCAAATGTGGGAGGCCGAGTTTTCCAGCAGTGTGCTTTCGTGCGCAATTCTGGCAGCCAGACAGTTCAGGGTCAGCACGGCCAAGCAAAACCCAGACACCACCTCCGCCGCTTAAGCTCAGTGACGGGGGGTGGGGGGCAACAAAAAAAAAGGAAAAGACAGGCATACAACAGGGTGGTGTCCTATATCAAGCCGCTTTATGCCTCCATGAATAAATCTATAGCTTCCCTGCTTACATAACATAAAGCAAAGCAATGGAAAGTGGGAAGGGCAGAGGGAGAGAGATGGGAGGAGCGAGAGAAAAAGCAAGATGATGGGGTTGGGGCTGTTTGAAATGTGTTTTCCGGGTTCCTAGGTGTTATGTTAGGCGTTCCAGCTACACAGGAGCAAGGGAGGGCAGAAAACAGGCTTTCAAAAGTTCTTCCCAGTTTCGAGATCATCAGAGGGTGTCTTGCTAGACAGACTGGAGTGCCCCTTTACCTGAGGAGGAGGTAGTTAGCCTGACAGACAAACTGTCCAAGCTTTTCCGAAGTAATGCTATTAAAAATCAACAGTCTTAGCTAGCTACACTATATGTAACCCCTTCTAAAGAGTGCATTCAGCTAGATGTGCAAATGCACACAGGGACTAGATAAGCTGCCAATAGAATAGGACAAACAAACATTCAGCCATCACGTAATCAAAGGCATGAGCTAGAGGGGTATAAAGCCCATCATTAAGATGTGGCGCAACGGAACTGTGTATATATGGAATAATGGTTCTCCATCCAATACATATGGAATGAATTGGGGAGTTGGGGATGGGGTGAGGTGAGGTGGTGCTCCTCTAACATCCACACTTGAGAGATGAAATTTCAGAGTTATGCATTTGGGAGGTGATTTTAACTCTCAAAGTGTTAATTTAACACGTTGGGATTTAAATGGTGTTCAGTGTTGGCGTTATGTGACAAGAGTTGATCAGGTCAGAGTTAATTCAGTACTGTTCAGCTCTGCAAAGACTTAATTCAACTCCACTGACCCTTGCAAATTCCTCAAATGTGGGGATCTCGACTGCATAATGTCTGATAATGGGGCACTGTGTTTGTGCTCTCCACTGATTGGCCAGCCATGGCTTGGTGGTTAGAGAACCAGCCTTGTGACTATAAGGTTGCCTGTTCGAATCCCTCAACTGGCAGGGCCTGACTGAAGTGCCCCTGAGCAAGGCACTGAACTCCCCGGTGTGAGAACCCACTAGTATATGGGTTAAATGGGTTAGTGTTCATAGCTTAAAAGTTTAATGGAATTAAATGAATACTAATGAAATAGTAAAACAACTCAGAGCAGTGTTATTTTTCTGCTCCCTTTAACCCTGTTTTGAGAGTTAAAAAAAAAAAAAAAAGAACTGTGATTTGGTTTTAAAAGTTAAAAAAAAAAATGTAAGTGTTGATTTAACTACAGTGAAAAGTGCTGAAATCAACCCTATGGGAGTTAATTCAACACTGGACTTTTTGCTGTGTAAGGCTGGGCGGTATATCAATATTTATATCGATATCGGGATATAAACAGATCTGGATATGGTCTGAGGCAATATCGTTTATAGAGATTTTAAACCTTTTTCTGCTGCTTTGCTCTGCTCCAGCTGCTCTCAGTTCCTCCTCTTCTCTACCCTATTCACATTCTCACATACACATTATGAAAGGGCATAAGGCTTAGTGTGTAGAAAGAAAAAATGAAGATCAAATTTCAGTGTTTAAATCTAGTAATATATATATATATATATATATATATATATAATAATAATAATAATAATAATAATTATTATTATTATTATTATTATTATTATTATTGGGTGTCCTATTTTTTTCACATTATATTTTTTGTGTCATATACCATATTGTACAACATCCTACCCTCAAAAATGGTCATCACTGATTTCAATCAAATCCTCACAGCAATGCTCCAAAATCTAGCAGAAGGCCTTCCCTGAATAGTAGACAGTTACTCCAACTACACTCCAATAACTCAAAACACCTCTCTTTTTAATACCGTTGACTTTGGAAGAAAGCAATAACTGTTCCATACTTTTGGCTATATAACGCACAAAAGTTGATTTTGTGCATATGAGTTAACTATTTCCTAATATAGCTAAGAAATAATTTACCTCTGCACAGGAAAAGGCTTCACTCACCCAAGCAGAGTCTTTATCTGTGGGTTTGTGGTCTCACAGCACTCAAAAAAAAAAAAATCACAGAAAGTTTCTGATTAATGAGAAGTTAAGGAAAGTAATTAGGGGCTGTTAGTGTGCAGTACAGTACTTAAAGGCAGGTAGAATGCTGAGCTCAGTCGGAAGTCATACAGGGGAAAGGACGAGAGAGAGCCAACGATAAAGAGAGACGTAATGCACCCAGATCTCCATCTGTTTGAGTGTCTGGCGCAGCAGGGACCTTCATTCCAAAACTGAGGGATTACATAACCCATGGAAACGTGTCCAAAAAGAGGCCAACAAGTCCGCTTGTGTGCTGGAGTCCCACCTTCTCTGGCAGTCTGTAACACAGCTGATAGCTTTCACGTCCCTCACCTCAGCCTTTAAGCAGAACTGCCTTGAGAAAAGTAAGATACACTGCAGGGCCAACATGTAGCTTTTGCTATATATAGGATAGTTTTTACTGAGTCAGCGGTCAGATCAGCAAGCGGATTAATGTGCGAGTGGTGTCACTATAAAGCCTTCTTCTGAAGATAGTACGGGTCATTAAATCTAAAATCTAAAAAGCTTGTGTTAGACAGCATGTGAGGAAACCATACTTAGTTGGAGATGTGTTTACTGTGCAACCCAGATCCCTTTTTACATGAACTTCCACTAAAAGTTAATGGTTAACATTTTTTGCCATTTTTTCCCTGTAAAATTACTGTTTGACAGCCCAGGTTAAATTCTGCACTTTGAGTTTCTTCCTATCCTGAGTTCACAGACTAGCAGTTTATGTACTGTAGTACATTATACTCTGTTAGGCTAACTGGGTTTGCAATTACCCCAGTCCTTAAAGCCTGTAGTGGAAACGGCACATAAAACCAAAAAGGCAATGGCATTATTAAAAATACAGAGACTGAGACTGAGGGCACTCTGTGAACTTGTTGCCTGATCTGTAGTGATGTAGTTTTAAACTACACCCTACATTTTACTTGTATTTAACCACTTGGTGGGTGTGTTGGTTTCTTTGACAAAATCAAGTGTGCACATGTGGTCATTTTCAAATGACTCCAACCTTACTGTTCACTATTGTTACTGTGCACTTAAGACAGATTTATGCATCGGAAGTAATAAGTAGTTAAACTTTAATTCCTCTGTATGTAACACACTGTGTTCATCCTCCGCATTTAACCCATCCTCACACAGTGATGCTCACATACACAACAGTGACTTCACACACCAGGGGGCAGTGAGCACACGTGCCAAGGGTGGTGGGCAGCCGTATCCTCAGCGCCTGGGAAGCAGCTGGGGAGTTCAGTGCCTTGCTCAAGGGCACTTCAGTCATGTCCAGTCATATCCTGCCAGTTCAGGGATTCGTACCGATGACCTTCCAGTAACAAGGCTGGTGCGAATGCAGTCCCCCATTATCAGAAATTATGCAGTCGAGATTCCCACATTTGAGGAATTCGCAAGGGTCAGCACAACCAGAGTGCAATGGCTGAGCCTCACCTTGTGCAAACCACCTTCATGATCATGGGATCAGCCCTGCCAGGTAAGTATTGTGACTATTCAAAAAGCAGTCCAGGTTGAAACACAGGTTATAACTCCCAGCATTAAATCGTGTTTATTTAAAATCCATTTTAATTAATTAATCATCAAAATTAATAACAGATCCTTGGTTCAGGTGATGAGCAACAAAAAGCCACTCCGAGGTCCATGCATTAATTCCCTGTGGTAAGCCTACAGGCTTACTGACTGGGGTTTCAGGTTAGTCAACATTATATCCTTGGAAAGCTAAATGATTACATTTCACTTTTGGTGCTTTGTGTGAAAGAAGAACACTTGCCATTATTGCACAAATGAACCTCACACACAGTTTTGCATGACAAAAATAATAAAACACTTTTCATGTCTCCCAACGGCCACAAATTACTTTCTTTTTAAAACACTTCATCGCACACTGATATTTCTGAAAATACACTTATTGTCACACCTAGAAGCAAGAGCTGGATTACAATGATATTCAGAAGGAAGATAAAGGTTACAAGGAACAATAGATCATTATAAAATTAGACTGATCTCGCCAATATTGATTCATATACAATACAGATGTAGGGTCCCTCAGTACAGCATCAGGTACAACTCACAGGCTTGGAAAGGACTTGTAGAGGTTTCTTATGTCCTGAGACAATTCATCCTGTGTAGGTTGAATATTCAGTTACTGCAGCTCGTGGGGTAGAGGTGGAGTGATGAAAGCATCCAGTAGCATCCCACGCATTTTCAATCAGGGATAGGTCTGGAGATGAGACTGGCCATGGCCCAATATCTGTCTTCAAGGCAAGATCTTGCAAGTGTGTGTTTAGAAATGGCAGGACCAATTTTTTGCTGCCTTTTACATGTTCTATATTTCTCTGTCATGCTACACCAGGTGGATATTGTCTAATACATGTAAATTGTATGATTTGATGTGTACATATACAGTTAATCTGGTAAGTATTCACAGCACTTCACTTTTTACACATTTTGTATTGTTACAGCCTTATTTGAAAATAGATTCAATAATACAATAAAATCTCAGACCATGAGAAACAAAAAGAACTTTTTGGAATGAATGGCAAAATTCAAGTTTTGAGGAAACCAGGCCCCACTCCTCACCAAGTCAGTACCATATTTTTCTGCAGCAGGAACTGTGAGATTATTCAGGGTCGAGGGAAAGATGACTGCAGCGATGTACAGAGACATCCTTGATGATAACTTGCTCCAGAGTGCTCTGGACCTCAGACTGGGACAGAAGTTTATCTTCCAACAGGACAATGACCTTAAGAACACAGCCAAGATAACAAAGGAGTGGCTTCAGGACAACTCTGTGAATGTGCTTGAGTGGCCTAGCCAGAGCCCAGACTTGAATCCAATTGAACATCTGTGGAGATCTAAAAATGGCTGTGCAATGACGGTCCCTATCCCATCTGATGAAGCTTGAGAGGTTCTGAAAAGAGGAATGGGAGAAACATCCCAAAAACAGGTGCCAAGCTCATAACATCACACTCAAAAATACTTGAGGCTGTAATTGATGCCAAAGTGTTGAGCAAAGGATGTGAATATTTATGTACGTTATATTTCTAAAGATTTATACAAACTTCTCATTTTGTCATTGCGGGGTCTTGTGTACAGTGTCTTGTGTATTTTGAGGGGAATTTTTTTATGTAATCTCTTTTGGAATAAGGCTGCAACATTACAAAATGTGCAAAAAGTGAAGAGCTGTGAATACTTTTCGGATGAACTGTATGATATCAATCTGCTTGTTCTTCACGTTGTATCAGATCATGTTGAATGGACAAAAAAAAACTCCAAAATGACCTGGAATAAAATCTTTTTACATTGTCTGCCTCTGAAACCCTAACCATTGGGTTTTTCCTGCTGTAAAGATACCATTTAGAGACGCAAGGGTTTTATGTGACGGTGACGGCGTCAACAGACATACAAATTTACAGGCAAAAATCACACAGTCTCGTCAGTCGGGAATTCCCATATTGCTACATCCCTACTGATACTAATACCAGTACCACCCACTAGATAAGCAGTTTCGGCCTAAACCTCAGCCCTAGCCCATCGGCCTAAACCTCAAACGGACAATGCACAAGATACTGGCCCACAGACAGGAACATTTACTATACAATACAAAATATTCATCAATTGTTGTTTTTTTTTTCCCACCACAATCTTATGGGCTAATTAAATAAAGTATGTGAGGAGACATCTGGATATTCATCCAGCCCTGGAGTGAGCATGTGAGCATATGAAATATGTGACTAGGTTCTTATTATTGGACTCGTGCATTTGTTGACACCATTAGGCTTCATACAGACTACAGTGAGCAGAGAATCAACAAATATATTCTATGACATTGTCTTTAATAATGAATTTGAAAGGACAGTTGTAAAGGGGAACGTTTTAAAAGCATGTAGAGGAATGACGTCTACATTAAGGCTTAAAATAGATAATTGGTACTTGAAAATATTTACACATCTTGTCTTCTGATTATAATATAATTGCCAGTTCTTTATCAGCATATCACATTCATTCAATACTTCCACAAAGACACTAGAATGCAGCAACTGGCTTTTGCACAAAGCAAAGCAGCAAGGCGTACCGATCCAATATGGCTGTCCCTTCCTTTTTGGTGAAATATGTTCAGCAAGACAGACAGACAGACAGACAATAGCAATGTGACTGCAGCATGTAGATGGAAGGCAGACCTTCTTGTTCAGGTGAATCCAATGACTTTTTGACACATAAAGACAAAAGACCTCTATACCCGACCTGCTTTCTTTTCCAAAGGTAGACTAAGAGCATGCATAGTATTTTGCCAACTCAATATTAGAGCACTTTAGGGGGAATAACAACCTACTGAAAGATAAGTGAAGACAAGAGGTGTGACTTATTAATCAAATCCAAAAAGCTCCATCATGGAACACAACACAGATGCACGCTCATGTTAGCATGCTCATACTGCTCATACTGGATATGATCAAAAGACTGATGATTTGTTGGGGGGACAGAAATATAAATAACACTTGTACTTCTTCTGATAACACCTCTATCTCTATTTTAAACCTTCCATTCTGTTAAACAGCTGATGCATTTGCTTTCATATCCAATGCCATAACAATGCCCCCCTTCTGAACACTGATCTGGCCATATGTACTGGTCAGCAGCTGCATGCACACCGATTATGGTGAGCAGGTTTTGTGTTCAGCAGTCTGTTTAGCCTGCTGGCACAATGCAAAGGGACATGACAACACAGCCTGGAAATAATGCAGACACTTACCACCAGCTTCTGCCACAACGTGCTCAAATTCCCCACCTAGTCCTACTCGGGGCTGCGAAGCTGATGCCTGGGACAGCCTGGCTGCTGGACCCCTCTGCGGTCAGCTCCACGCTCACCTCCCCTCTCGTCCATGTGCTCAGAGCGCGCGCAGCCTTCTGCACGCAGACGGTCCCGCACGGCGGCCGTGACGTCACGGGCGCGCGGCTGCGCTGTCACGAGGACAGGGGGAACGCGCAAAGGGCCAGAACGCGGGAAAACGCTCCATGTGATTTAAGGACGAGTCCTCAAAAGTCGACGACGCGAACAGCGATGCTTCCCGAGCGTGAGAGCGCCAGTGCGCGTGCGCGCAGTAATGAGTTATTATTGTCTCTATTAAAGTGTTTGGAGGTGACTGCCAGACATTGTTATTTTCTTGAAATATTTCTTCACTTCAGATGTAAATATGAACAGAATGCAAATGTGTGTGAATTTGACTAAATGTATTTATTTATTTATAAATAAATAATTTAAATATTTATTTTAATATATAAATTTTGCCACAAAGGATAAAAAAAACACTTTCGATGTAAGTAACCCTGTTAGAAATTGTTATGATTAGATTGACAAGAAAATTTATAATAGTCAGTTCTTGAAAATGGTTGACAGTCATTCAAATAAACAAAATAAAATACAAATAAAAAACAACCTAAAAGTCCTTTGTCATTTATGTATATGTCAGTATTATCCCTTCTTGGGACTTTTATTCTGTTGTTTTTCCCCCTGAACAGCACCCTGTGACCTACGAAAGAGAGCGAACAGCCCCTCCCTTCTCATTTTCATTTACTAGCCAATGTCTGCGTCAGTGACGTCGTTTGCCACGCCCCCTCTTGCTGATGAGTGGGAGTCAGATTGAGGGAAGACTTGGACAGACTTGGACAATTACTCACTGATAATGATGACAACACAGTTAGAGGAATAGTCTTGTTATGATATGTGTATCATGCCTGATGGTTACTCTGATCCTGAGATATGAAACCTAGAAAATGGCAAGTAACTACCTGCAAAGTGCAGATCTCAGGTTCTAAGGGCTAATGGATTGTTTATTTTTGCCTTTATGAGGTTCAAACCGCTGAAAGTAGTGATGAACTCTGTGCATACTAGGCTCCTAGTTGCCTGATAACATGCCTGAATATCAGTGATTTAGTTGGCTTTAATCATTTGGAATGCATAGGATACATAGAATAATAAAGCAATAATAAGTAAAGATGTGTTTAATTCAGGTCTGTACTTCTATATATATATATATATATATATATATATATATATATATATATATATATATATCTTTCTGGCTGCTACACTAGTTTCCAGTCCAGTATCACCTTCTCCCTTGTGTTCGAGGGCTGAGATGTTTTAGCACAGATGGATACTACTTCAGTTTCAGGTAGCCAGTACACCTGACCCAGCTCTTGGAGGGCTAAATAATTTGGTGTTGACTTGGATCAGGTTTATCAGAGTAGCTGAACTCAGCAGGGTACCTGGCACTGGAACTGAAAACAACCTGGTATAAACAGCTTTTCATGGCCAAAAAAGGTGACATGGATTAGGCTTAGTAGTGTGCTGAATTTTCCTTTAAAAATGTGTCTGTGCAGTACTACAGCCAACATACTCATGTGCTCTGAGCAGGTTTTTACATGTGTTATTACAGTTGGGCTTCCTAAATGGGCTCCATCCTTACAGCCTACCATAATCTCACATGCGTCTCATCTAGGACCTAATATGCAGTTGATAAATCAATCAAATTTTATTTGTATAGCACTTTCTACAACAAGGATTTGTCACAAAGCAGCTTTACAGAAATCCAGGTCCAAGCCTCAAATGAGCAACCAGTGGGCAAACAGTGGCAAGGAAAAACTCCCTCAGGCTAGGAGGAAGAAACCTTGAGAGGAACCAAGACTCAAGAGAGGAGTCCTCCTCTGGTTGACACTGGAGAGCATAAACAGTTGACAACTCAGATTGGGCTCATGTTTAACCCCTCCTGATCCCATCACTGTCCCTGGTGGGCATCCATATTTGAGGCAAATATGGAACCCATGGACAAAACATTCTGGTACCCCACTCTGCTACCTATACAGACCCCACCTAGATCCCACATTCATTCATTCATTCTTTATAGCCAGAGAGTTGAAACACACTCATACTTTGAAGTAATGGTGTATGAAATAAAAACATGTACATTAGATATTTTAGTTGATACCATAAGGATGTTTATCCCGATTGGATGGACAGAGGGGTGGTAGGACATCCAAGAGGATACCACCATCCCATCCATCCTTCTTTCTACCACCATCACCAACTCCACCTAACATTGTGCTCACATTGACTAATATTTAGATACTGTTGAACATTAATGATATATGGAAGTAAATTGCCCTGCTTTACTACAAACCGAAACACAAGCATACACATGCTGTACAACCACTTCTGCTTCCATGAAAGTGTCATTTAGAGAGATGTGAAGAAACTTTAAATTAATAATCTTTACATCAGATGAAGCTTCTTCACACATTTGAAAGCATCTTCACACTACCATATCTTTGGATTGCATGGATTCCTCCATGGCATTGCTCAAAATACCAATCTGAAGCACCTTTATTTTTAAGGGTGTAGGTAAAGACATTGCCATTACTAAAGAACTCTTCATGAACCCCTTTTTATGAGTGAGAATGAAAAAACAGAGACGATCTGTTTTCAGAAAGAAATGCATTTATGATTCAGAATTGCTGGAACATAACATACAGTGAAACAAAATAGTGTCTGGTGAACACTCAGACAATACAGATCCAAAAATACATTTCTTAGGAAATATGAATCCATTATATACAAAAAAACATACAAATTATTTTGTTTGGGCTGTGAGTGCCCTGTGTTTTCTTATTTTATTATTAAAAATAAATGACTTAAATACAAATTATTCTATTTGACCACTTTTTTTACTTTAAATTGTGGCAGTTTTGAACATGGACAAAAAAACCTGACAATATTCAAAAACAAAATTGCATTGGGCATGCAAAATCACAAATATGCCAGCAACAGTCTTGAACTTGCATAAAAAGCAGAAAAAAAAGTTTCTAAAAAGTCTGTTTTTGTTTTCTGAAAAAGTCTCTCTGCCTCTTTTCAATCACACAGACTCATAGCTGGCTCCTCCGTAGCTGCTGTAGCCTGTGTTTTAACAGTTCACTCTTTCTCCTCAGCTGTTCTTTGATGGACAGCAGCCTATGTTCATCCGACTGCATGCTGCGGATGCACTCTGTGGCTTTCTTCAGGATGACCACCTTGGCTGCCTTCTCATTATTGGCCACCTCGGGGATTTCGTCCCGCAGGGCGAAAAAGCTCAGCTTGAGTTCGTTCCTGCGCTGACGTTCTAGCACATTGTGAGTCCTCCGTTTGTCATTGTCCTCAGAGTCTGATGTCCGGGGACTCGTGCACTTCCTCTGCTTGCTTTGTCGGGTGCTGCTGCTCAGCGAGGCTGCTTCCAAGCGTGCCCGCTTGATCGCGGGCTGCTCGTGTCTCGTTGAGGGGTGAGCAGCGTAGTTGTGCTGGTGTGTGGAGACATGACACCGTTTCAGCACCAGTGGACTTAGCTGCCTTGATTCACACGCCTCTGCCTCACTCCGTCTCTGCCGCTTCTCCACAGTGACCACATCAATCTCCTCATCTTCCTCTTCCTCCTCCTCATCTTCTTCCTCCTCTTCTTCCTCCTCCTCCTCCTCCTCCTCTTCTTCGTCTTCTGCAAATAAGGACAAAAACATCAAGGTCACATGTGAAATCTCAGTCTAATCATTGCACATTCCCAGAGCTCAGACCTGTGGGAAAATAACGGAATGTAGTAAGTGCTATTCTACACATGGCGCGAGGGAGGCGGGCAGGGAATGAGAGGGGGAATATCTCTGCATTCCAGTCCCCACCCACTTTCCTCGTCAGCTGATATTTGAACACTGCAGCGTTTAAAGCCTCCCTTATGGCTAAGACTTGTCTGGCTGTTCTAGCAGAGCAGAGTAGTTTGTAGAGAGGGGCGGAAGCTTACGCAATTACCACAAACCTGGATCACCCATTGAAAGGCACCAAGGCCATGGTGCAGACCACTTGCCCTTCCTCAGCTACAGAATCACACTTTCACCCCACAGAGAGAATGTGTGACAGCATGTCTGACATCTTAGGATCTGCCCATGGGTCTCAGAGATCCCGTCTCTACCCACAATGGTGTGAGGGACTAGTTTATGAAAGTGCCATGCTGCTTCCTAAAGTGCTCATAACGAGCCATTATGACATATGGATTAACATGGAGACCTAGGACTGTCTGGTCAAAAGCGTGCTGACTGATGAGTGTCTGGTGAGTGGCACAGCCCAGTGAGTTAGGGACACTACAAAGCGCACACTTTGCCAGTCCAGGTACCTGAATCGCTGCTGCTGCTGCTGCCGCTGCTGGTCGGCGGGGTGTCCGGCGCGCCCGCGGGCGGCCGGGGCGACTCCGTCAGCGGGTAAGGGAAGACCACGGACGGGTCGATGCACTCAGACGCCGGCGTGCCGAGGTCCTGCAGGTAGGCGGAGGCGCTCGGGCGCGCGGCTCCCCGGCGGGCGGCGCGCAGGGACGCCAGCCGCTCGGAGACCGCCCTCTCCAGCTTGGCGGCGGCCGAGAAGCCGCTCCACATGCAGTCGTGGAGGACGATGTCCTGCGCTTGCGACGGGTCCGCGTCGCAGATGAAACTCTGACTCAACGCGTCATCCCCCAGCAGCTCCGTCACGATCTCTAGCTGGTCGGCGGTGGACGGCCGCCGGCTGGGCGACAGCGGGGGCGTAGGCAGCAGCTCGAACTTCTTCCAGATGTCCTCGCTGGGGGCCGGAGGCTGCCGCTGCTGCTGGTAGAAGTCCTCGTCGTCGTCGTCATAGTAGAAGAAGGGCTGGAAGGAGTCGTAGTCGTAGTCGTAGTTGTAGCTCTTACAAGCCAGGCTGGCGCTCATCGGCATGATGGCTCTGGAGAGAGAGAGAGAGAGAGAGAGAGAGAGAGAGAGATAGAGAGAGAGAGCAGTGGTCAGAACTACACCTTATACAGCATCAGCATCAGGCACCGCAACTCCGACCGGAGTGACAGAGTGAGCGTGCACGCGCAGAAGTCAAGTATCAACACAGCATCCAAACACCCCACACGCGCACGTGTACGCGCTGACACCGATGTTTAGAAGCAACAAACTGCCCGAACCCAGCCCCCCGGGCTGGTTCTGCCCCGCCGCTCGTCCCCTGACCCCGTGTTTACTCCGTCAAACTTATTTCCAGGTAAACAGCCTCTACCGTCCATCCACTGCAGCCCGACTCACCGTGTATCATCAAAACTGCGGCGGAACGGGTAAACAGCGGCGTAAAATCCACTTTCCGTGACTCGGCGCCCCCTGACAGCTCGCAGAGCGAAGTCACAGCCTGAGCAGAGCCCCGACCTCCCGCTCCGCAGTCAGAGAGCGACTGATGGCCGCTCGTCATGGCACGGGGAATAAGTCCGGCGCGCCGATGTACTACTACGATATGCTAAGCCATATCCCTCCGCCCGCTTTTCCCGCCAAACCCAGGCGCGCGCGTAGGACCTTGTTGTCGGAATTCTTCCGACGACTTTGCACCGGATCGCGCGAGTGCACGCCCCCGATGTCGTCTTACTAGGGTTGAACTCCGAGCGGCTCAGGCGTTTGAGCACGGCGCGTGCATGTGTGTGTGCGCGCCGGGACTATTTCGCGCGGAAGGAGATCCGCTGAGTGTGAAGTGTGACGGAGATGAGTGAATGGGTGGGTGGGAGGACACCAAGGCGCAGGTCACACAGCCGAGCAGCTTGACCTGCAAACACGCCCGTGGTGTCGGCTGGAGCGCTTCCACACCACTGCATCACACGTCAAACGTGGAGCAGGAGGCTGATAATGCTGACATAATCTGAAAAGAGCGTTTCTGTGCATTAAAATGCGGACTGGGAAGCAGGACAGATTTGTCCTATAAGCTCAGGGCTGGAGGTCTGGGGATGGAGGTGTCAGGGGCTCCAGCTGCTCACAGTGGGAGCTGGGGACATTCTGGGACATTGTCTGGGATTCACCTGGGAACCATTTGTCCTTCAGTTTGGTTGACATTCCCATCAGTCTTCAGAAAGATGATCCAGTTCTTAGAATCCAGGATCTCCCAGTACAGGTCCCCTTTTAGGTGTGTGTGTGTGTGTGTGGGGGGGGTCTCAAACTGCCCACAGACCCCCATTTAAAGGGGATTGAGCAGAACCTGCTGGACTTATCAGATCCTGGTTTAAGATGCTGTCTGCCCACTTCCTCTTCCTTTCAGCAGTTTTGTTCCTTTAAGAACATCTCTACTATTTAAGATCCAGTCTGTAGATGTTCAGACACTGAGCCCTGCAGTAATGATCAGTTTCACTAATGTATCTGTATAGTGTGTACTTTGTGTACCATTGTTTCCAGTCAAGTGTCTCTGTTTTTCACATGTTTATTCCCCCCAAAGGCAGGGAAATTGTTTGCCAGCTTTCTGGACCATACAAGGTTAAAGCCAAGGTTTCCTACAAATGAACACAAACAGCATTCTGACCGCAGAAGATAAGGTTGACTTTGAAAAATGTACAGGCATGTAGCGCCCCCTGCTGTTGCTTTCTGGATGAAGACCAGTAGAAAGTTCATAGCCCCCCTCCTGAAGACCTACCTTAACGCATGTTCCCATCCTCCGTGGTACACACCTCATTTTCAGGCCGCCAGAGACTTAATCAGAGAAGTAGTTAGCAGGATCGGTTTGTGGTTGGATCTAAAGCCTGCAAGATGGCAGTGGTCTACTCCTACAGTCTCTGCTGTGAAGAACAAATGTGGGGCTTCTAAGTCACTAGAACCATAGTAGAAGACCACAAGCTTTATATTCTTACAATTATCTAATGAAAATTTACCCACCAGTTAACCCAAACCCATGTCTGTATGAGTAAGTTTATCAGCTGCAACAAAATCGCTGGGGAATTTAAACACCTCAGAATAGTCCACCCCTGAAAATCTAGCCGACAGTGGCTCTGTGGTCAGTTTCAGACCACTGATTAAGGTAAAGTACAGTGTACATCTACGAGGTACACTCTAAGCTATGATTAAGTAATGATAGTTCTGAAGGCTGTTCTGAGGAATTACTGCTGGTCTATATCTGCATGACTTTATATTTTAACACACTGCTGCACATTGTTTTACTGATTAAAACTGCATGAATGAGTAGTTAGAAAGGTGTTATTAATAATATAAAATATATAAAACATTTTAAAATGTTCTGTATAGAACCAACTATAAGATGTCTCATTGCAAAGAACCATTTGAGTTGTCATTCTTTGAGGCACATTTATAGAACCTTTGCCTTTAGTATAAAGTGCTTGAAGAACCCATTTTAAGGATATCAGTCCGGAGTGGGGAAACAAAGGCTGTACTCCCAGCGTACAACTGTACAAGTGGTGAGTTGCATTAGGTGTGCTTGATCAGGAAAAGCACAAAACTCTGAAGGAATCAGGGCCTGCAGGAACAGAGTTCCCCACACCTGGTATAGGGAGTTATAGTGTGTTAAAACAAAAACAACAATGCACACTACCATGTTATGTTAAAGATGAATTTGCCCTAATAAGATCTGTTTAGTGGTGGTATCATGCTCCCTTTTCATTCAGGGGCAGGACACAGGGGGCTGATAAGTGCATGACATTCACGTCCAAATATGTGTGGACACCGATGTGCAAATGCATACACACAGCTCATCTAGTCTATGTAGCAAAGTATTGCCAATTGAATAGGACTCTTGAGCAGATAAATGCAAATGTATTGGCACCATGTCTAATGCCAGCTTTGGGCTAGATGGGTATAAAGCCCCCAACACTGAGCTGTAGAGCAGTGTTCTCTGGAATGTTGGTGCTCAATTCAGTACTTTTCAGTTGGGGAGCTGGGGATGAAGTAGGTGTTGTGATCATCCAACATCATGACTTCATTAACAGTCTTGTAACTGAATGTAATTAGATCAAGGGTGCCCAAAACTCATTGATGTGATCCATGGAGGCCCTACCTCACAACCTACAAGAGAAAAGTTCGATTCTTTGGTCAATTGCTTCACCACCATATGTACTGTAGCTCACGGCTGTAAGACCCCTTTTGTACATGGTTATTTTATATGACTAGACTTGATATCGCATCCTGATGAGATTTTAACCACAAGCATGTACACTTGGTTGTTAAATGTGCCTTTGGTTAGTCACATGCTAACACCAATGCTAGCAACCAAATGCTGGTTGCTATGTGGCGCCTAATATGCAAATCTATTCATATATAACAACAAATTGCCTTCTTGGTGTCTTGTTTTCTTCTTTTCAATTCAAAAGATGGCTGTTGCCTTGCAATTATGTACAACACATTTCATTTTCTTACACTGGAAGTCACTGTTTACAAGAAATGGACTGTTTAGAATAATTAGCCTGGTTGGTGGTCTCTTCCCCATATTCAGAACCACAGTTGGATGTCTCATTGCAAAACTACCCTTTCGTTGTCGAATAGTGTAGAGATGGCTTCATCTTCTGAAGTGGTCTGAGCAATCTTTTAATGAGTTGTATTTATACCTACATTTTTGTGTGGAGAAGTTCTATTCAGGTTTTATCCTGATAATCAAGCATTAAACGAGCACACATAAATATGCTCTTGACATGAACACTCTCTTTTGACTCAGGAATACTACAATACTCGGTTATACAGTAATACTAGCTCTTATTCAGTAATAAGAGTACATCACTATAATGCTATTGGAACGTCACATAGGATTACAGATAGTAACACATATATAAGACTATAATAAAGTAACCCTTTTTTTGCATCTTATCCTCTTATAACATCCGTGGAATAACAGCCCTCCAGGTGTTCAGTAGTCCGAATTTCTACAATAAAAAACACAGATAGGAAAGACTTTTGCTTGTCTGTTTAGTTAAAATAAGAGGTTTTGGATATTCTCAAGAGTTGCTTTGTTGTGTCCCACCTGTTGCTCCACAATGTCTGTCAATGGAAAGAGACCACTATAAGACCACAGCTGAGCAGATATTATTTAGGTGGTACATCATTCTCAGCATATCAGTGACACCACAATGCAGTGACATGTCAGGGTGTGTTGTGCTGGTATGAGACTATCATAAATATTTTTACTACATTGGTGTCACTGTAGAGTTGTGAATGGTGCGCCAGCCAAATATATCCAGACAACAGTGGCCACATGGTCAGTTACAGACCTTATCTTCTTCATAGCCAGGTTGCTGGAATGGGTTGTAACTTATCATCTCCAGGAATTTAAGTCTTTCTGAGCTATTTTTTAAACAATCCATGCATACTATTGATTTCTTGCTGCAAACCAGGACACATCTCCTGTCTCCTGCTGTTGGTATGACGGCAGTTCACAAGGCATCCTACAGGACCCAGTTTTTTGGCATTCTTCTTCTTTTCATTATCTAGATGTTTCCCTTAGTCAAAACATTTTCTGCTATCAACTTCATTTTCACTGACACACTGATGATACTGAGATTTATATTAGGACCAAATAGTCCACTAAATTCCATATTTTTAACAAAGCTTGCCTGTGCCCAGTGCTTAATCATTATCTATATGAAAGTCTTTGTACCGTATATAGGCATTCCAGACATAAACAATGCTATGTTCTTTAATATAAATTCAGAACACAGGTAACAGAATTTCTTTTAATTGTTTTTCTGATTTATCTCAAATCGCTTAAACCATATTCATTACCATTTTCATATAACAGCTTTCTGTAATCTACTTTTTTGTGGCATTAAACTCTTTAATTTGCATTACATACTGTAAACAGTTCTGGCTGTCACAGTATCTGTCAAATCTGTGAAATTCCCATTAACCTTCACTTCCCTGCCTGAGTCCTCTGATTTTCTGTTGCTCTCTGATTGGCCCCCGAAAACTAAGAAAATTGTACAATCAAATATTTTGATTGTGATTTTCACTTTAATTCTTCATACTCTCTCTTTTCTGAATGTATTGTCACACAATGTGGCTTGTATGGCCACGGTAAAGAGATTTCATTTAAAAAAAGGTACTGTTCTGATTGAGAATGTTATTGATATTATTCACTGATGAACACCTGAAACAAATTATGAATGGAAAAACTTGCACCAGCGTGTTTTAAATAAAATCAGTCATTCAGATAGAGCCAGTGATTTCTGATAAAGTCGGTGTATAGAAAGAACAACACAAAGAATATGTAAGCAGTAGTCTCATGATGGTCCCATGGAACAGACAGGACAATTCTCATGAAAACTGCAAAACACTATAAAATCAAAGTCATATACAAGTAAAAAAATTTTTTGAGAGCCACTCACTGTGACATAGTGACTTTAATCCAATGTGAGCCACTTTCTAATCCAAGGCTCAAATTCTAAACCACATTAAGCACCTGACTTACTGGAATTTTCACTGCTGTGTTAAAAATAGTTCTCCAAACACCACTGGTCCAAAACCAAACATTAATGAAGCCTGTAGGATTTTATATGAAAGAATTTGAGCTATGGTGTCGATTGTCCAGCTAGTGGAGAATGTTATAGGAATGTTCAGCAATGGGTTTAAAATGTTCTGCTCCAACATTCATTCAAAGCTCAAAGCTCTATTTAAACTCAAATTAGTGTAAATGCTAATAAAACTAAATTCATGCTGTTGTCCAGAAGTTCAAATATTGTTTTACATTTTATATCTATTACTACCCTAACAGGATCCAGCATCAAGCATCTTTTAAATTTCATATCAACAAACCATTGTTGCCATTAAGTTCAAACAAAAAGCTAGGATTCCTCAATCAGAATAACTAGTGTCTTCCCACTTACAGTACACTCGGAAAAGAGTAGTGGAAACAAACATACTCTCAATCTTGGACTCTGGTGATGTAGTTTATCGAAAGACACATTCAATCTACCATTTTGCCCTAAGATTTGTTACTGGCATCACTTAGTGATCTCACTACTGTAGACTGTATGAAAAAGTTGGTTGGTCTTCACGGGCAGCATGAAGAGAAGGGCTGGCTTTTTTTTTTTTACTCATAAATCACTCTCTGGTCAGTTACCATTATATCACTGCCCTGATCTAAATAAATAACAGTTATGGCTGCATCAGAGTTTTAGTGAACTGCTTTTAGCTATAGTTCACCAGCGAGCTGGAATTAAATACAGAAGTCTCCAAAACTCAGCTTGTTGTGGTAACACTTATCACTTAACCATTTTAAACTTTTATATATATTCCACTTTTATTATTTATCTTGGTTTACTTTAAATATGATTTCTTATTGATTTATCAATTTTATTAACTTTCTTAGTAATTTTATTTTGATTTTTTTTCTCTCTCATTTAATTTATCTTTAATACTATTTAACATTTTGTTATCAATCCCTTTGTAAATGTAAATGAACGTGTCATTTACATGACCCTCAATGTATTCCTAGTGAAAATAAAGGTTGATTGATTGATTGATTGATTGATTGATTGATTGATTGATTGATTGATTGATTGATTGATTGATTGTGCCACTAAGTGTCCAAAAGCAAAATGACTGATGGACAGTCAGAAATCATTGATATTTCTAGGAATATTTCAGCTGGCAAATTTGTTTTATTTTTTATATTTTGGTGAAAATATTCAACACCTACATCAGCAATAGGGGCACCTAAACTCACTCATTGAAATGGATGTCTGAACACCTTTGGACATACACTGGATAACTACAGCCATAAAGGGTTAATAACCCAATTTATTTGCAATTTAGTATAATACACAAGGGCTTTCTCCAGCATCTCTACATTAAAAAAATCAAATTAAAATTGGAATTTAATACATTCCACAGCATAGAGCATGGCAGGTAGTGGTGTAGCACCCACTAATACCCAACAGGTGGCAGCAAAGATTAATAAAATAATCAAGCACATCAAAAAGATTTTCTAAAACATTTCAATATTGTACTTCACTGATATGTACAAACATATCCTAAAATATTCCTGATATATTTGATGTGAAATAACTCGTTGCACAAATGTGGCTTATTTATTTACTAGCTATAATCAGCAGTGAAGCTACCCATATTACAGATTTTCATATAGAACATTGGTTATGGCGAATCAATTTTCTTTTGGGGCAACTTGACACAGCACACTAAAAATTAATAATAGATACAATACATACAATAGATACAATTCTAGGATAATTTCAAGAATATTATTCTAAAAATATTGCTCATATTTAAAAAAAGTCTTAAGTATCAACATATTAACAGCTATAAAAACTTTCTGATGTATTTTTTTTCCAGATTTTAAATTCTTTAGTCATCTGGTTCCTGACACCAACATCAACTCTGTATGTTTCTCTAGAACAGAGCATTTTACACCTACTCTGCCTTACTTCTTATATCTTAACCAGTTAATGATGCAGAAAAAAAGAAAATAAAGGTGGATGTAGATGAACATGCGCACTCCAAATATACATATTACAAACTGTTGTTGTGTCTCTAAGGGGCAGATTAATATTGAAATAATGTTTTCTGGCAACACAAGAAACAACACATAACAAAATTTATAAGTTGAATATCTGCTCTAATGTAAAACTGAATTTAATTCTGAAAATGGGGGAAAAAAGGTCACATGCATTGAAGGAACCATTCTTTTGACCTCTCATATACTCACAGAGGCACAGATGGTCAATTGAAATTGATTGTCTTGTTGTTTTAATCTAGTATTTTTTTTATTAAAATGTATTGATCTTAATAAAACATAACCTAAATATGTAACTGTGTAAAATAAATCTGCTCACAGATCTGCTGTGAGGACAGATACACAAAATTTTTTTTATTTTTTCCTCATCTTCCAAAAAAAATCTTTGCACCCAGTAGGTTTCAACCTGGTGAAGGCATCAATCTGGCAATGATTATGTGCCAGACTGTCATGGAGTCTCTCAGAATGGAAGCTGATAATCTATGTAGAGTTTGTTTTGTCTTGGTGGAGATTCAAATTTGTGTGGAGGCACTGTGGTCAGCATCAAAATCAATAGATTCTTGTCACACATCACACATCCACAAAGTCTTAGACTCAGTCTAAGTTATTTATTTTTATTGCTTGTCTGAGTGTTAAACTCAGTATAAGATTTATTTATATTGCCTGTGTCGGTGTTAGACTCAGTCTAAGTTATTTATTTATATTGCCTGTGTCGGTGTTAGACTCAGTCTAAGTTATTTACTTATATTGCCTGTGTCAGTGTTAGACTCAGTCTAAGTTATTTATTTTATTGCGTGTCTCGGTCTTAGACTCAGTCTAAGTTATTTATTTATATTGCCTGTGTCAGTGTTAGACTCAGTCTAAGTTATTTATTTATATTGCCTGTCTGGATCTTAGACTCAGTCTAAGTTATTTATTTATATTGTCTGTCTCGGTCTTCTCGAAAGCTCTATGGCTGTGACGCGAGGGGTCTGTGGGCGTGGCCTGTTTGTTGTGCCGCCCCACGTGTTTTCTAAAAAGGCCGAAATGACAGCAGTGAGCAGGAGCGGTGGGAGCTGCTGGTATGAGAGCACAGCTCCTGCAGTGTTGTGGTTTGAGAAGATAAGCTGTCTCCAGCCCTGCCGGTGAAGTTTTCTGTGAATCTGGAACTTTATCTTCGGACGACCTTCAGGATGTTCAGCTGATGTTTTGGAATGACCTTGTACTGTTTCTCTCAGCTCCGAAACGTCTTCCACAATGCTGCTGCCCACAAGCTTCCGGACCTGCTCACTAGCTGCCTGTGCTGTGTTTCAGACAGACCTTTGTTGATCTGTGCTGTGCTGTGTTTCAGACAGACAGGTGTTGATCTGTGCTGTGCTGGTTATTTATTTATATTGCCTGTGTCAGTGTTGAACTCAGTCTAAGTTATTTATTTATATTGCCTGTCCTAGGGATCTTAAACTCAGTCTAATTATTTATTTATGGCTTCTTCTGGATCTTAGACTCCAGTCTAAGTTATTTATTTATGTGCCTGTGTCAGTGTTAGACTCAATTACAAGTTTTATTTATGTTGCCTGTCTGGATCTTGGAGCTCAGTCTGAGTTATTTATTTATATTGCCTGTCTGGATCTTAGACTCAGTCTAAGTTATTTGTTACTCTGCCTGTGTCAGTGTTGGGCGCTCAGTCTAAGTTATTATTTCCTGTTGCCTGTCTGGATCTTAGACTCAGTCTAGGACATTTATTTATATTGCCTGTGTCAGTGTTAGACTCAGTCTAAGTTATTTATTTATATTGCCTGTCTGGATCTTAGACTCAGTCTAAGTTATTTATTTATATTGCCTGTGTCAGTGTTAGACTCAGTCCTAAGTTATTTATTTATGTGCCTGTCTGGATCTTAGACTCAGTCTAAGTTATTTACTATGTTGCCTGTCTGGATCTTGAGCTCAGTCTAAGTTATTTATTTCTCTTGCCTGTAACCAGTGTTAGACTCAGTCTAAGTTATTTATTTATATTGCCTGTCTGGATCTTAGACTCAGTCTAAGTTATTTATTTATATTGCCTGTGTCAGTGTTAGACTCAGTCTAAGTTATTTATTTATATTGCCTGTCTCGATCTTAGACTCAGTCTAAATTATTTATTATGTACTTACCATGTCAGTGTTGAACTCAGTCTAAGTTATTTATTTATATTGCCTGTCTGGATCTTAGACTCAGTCTAAGTTATTTATTTATATTGCCTGTGTCAGTGTTAGACTCAGTCTAAGTTATTTATTTATATTGCCTGTCTGGATCTTAGACTCAGTCTAAGTTATTTTATTTATATTGCCTGTGTCAGTGTTAGACTCAGTCTAAGTTATTTATTTATATTGCCTGTCTGGATCTTAGACTCAGTCTAAGTTATTTATTTATATTGCCTGTCTGGATCTTAGACTCAGTCTAAGTTAGTTATTTATATTGCCTGTCTGGATCTTAGACTCAGTCTAAGTTATTTATTTATATTGTCTGTCTCGGTCTTCTCGAAAGCTCTATGGCTGTGACGCGAGGGGTCTATGGGCGTGGCCTGTTTGTTGTGCCGCCCCACGTGTTTTCTAAAAAGGCCGAAATGACAGCAGTGAGCAGGAGCGGTGGGAGCTGCTGGTATGAGAGCACAGCTCCTGCAGTGTTGTGGTTTTGAGAAAATGCAAGCTGTCTCAGCGCCGCCGGTGAGTTTTCTGTGAATCTGGAACTTTATCTTCGGACGACCTTCAGGATGTTCAGATGATGTTTTGGAATGACCTTGTACTGTTTCTCTCAGCTCCGAAACGTCTTCCACAATGCTGCTGCCCACAAGCTTCCGGACCTGCTCACTAGCTGCCTGTGCTGTGTTTCAGACAGACCTTTGTTGATCTGTGCTGTGCTGTGTTTCAGACAGACAGGTGTTGATCTGTGCTGTGCTGTGTTTCAGACAGACAGGTGTTGATCTGTGCTGTGCTGTGTTTCAGACAGGCAGATGTTGATCTGTGCTGTGTTTCAGACAGGTAGGTGTTGAGCTGTGCTGTGCTGTGTTTGAGACAGACAGGTGTTGATCTGTGCTGTGTTTGAGACAGACAGGTGTTGATCTGTGCTGTGCTGTGTTTGAGACAGGCAGGTGTTGATCTGTGCTTTGTTTCAGACAGACAGGTGTTGATCTGTGCTTTGTTTCAGACAGACAGGTGTTGATCTGTGCTGTTGTGTTTCAGACAGACAGGTGTTGATCTGTGCTTTGTTTCAGACAGACAGGTGTTGATCTGTGCTGTTCTGTTTCAGACAGACAGGTGTTGATCTGTGCTGTGTTTGAGACAGACAGGTGTTGATCTGTGCTGTTCTGTTTCAGACAGACAGATGTAGGTCTGTGTTGTATTTCAGACAGACAGGTGTTGAACTGCTGACCTGTAGTGTGTTTTAGGTGTCAAACTTCACTGTGGATGTGAATGTGAGCAGGGCTGTTCTTCTCCCGCTGGTATCATGGTAAAGCTGACATGTCTCACTTCCTACTGGCCTCTCATCAGATTCCTCCTTCCTCTTGCTATAACGAACATAGCCATCGATTTTGGAGAACAGGTAAGAGATGTTAATGAGGAGACTCCTCAGAGGTCGTTTATTTCACAAAATCCTATTTTTCTTCTATGATAAGTTTTTGTGTGGGAATGTGAACCAAACAGCCATCATTTATTTATGGCCGTTTTCTGATCTCTACAGAGACCCACAGGTGACATCCCACATAAATAAAAACAGGGAAGACTTAAGAGGTGTGAATGAGATAAATAAGCTCTGACCACAACCCAGAAAGGATCTGAAACAGATCTGTGGTAACATCTGGGATTTATTTGGAAATTGGACCATATCCTTCCCTGATGTGGATTCAGGAGTCTGAGCAAATCAGGTCCGGACTCCTCCGGTGCAAAACTGACCGGATTCTTTTACCATCATCCTTTTCGGTGTCAGCTCTCTTCTGGGTCCGGTCTTGGACAGTTGCACTTTGCTGTCTCAGCAACCAAATTTGCCAGTGTTCAATCAACAGTTGCATGATAATTTAACACCTTCTGTGCTGATTGAACACTTTCAGTGTTGATTTAACACTGGCAAATTTGCAACAACATGAAACATTAATACTATTCCAGATCGTAAAATCCATTACATATTACATTAAAATTTGTAGCTTTTTTATTGTCTATAATGTATCAAGCCAGCAGTTTACTCCAAAGGAAAAAGTACAATATTGCAGGGCACAGGTTCAAACTGAATCCAAATCTACTAAATCACTAAATTAATAATTACTAGAAAGGTTATGAAATAGAATTAAACATTATGTAATCATTTTAAGAGTCGTTCATCATTCCAGAGAACAAAGTTACACTGCTCCACAGCTCTGTGGAGGGGATTTTGTACCCCTCTAGACCGTGCCTGTCATTAGGCATGGTGCCAATAGGTGCCTATTCTCTATAGGGACTACACCAGCTGTGTATGAGCACACATGTGTCAACAAGTGCAGCTATCCTCTTGTGCCTGTAATCAATCAAGTCTTTACAGCAGTTTTCAAAGTGTAGATGGTGATGACTGCACTCCCTATCGATGTCCTTGATGGTGTGTATGTAAGTGAACATACAGGGGTTGGACAATGAAACTGAAACAGTTGTCATTTTAATGTGGGAAGTTTCATGGCTAAATTGGAGCAGCCTGGTGGCCAATCTTCATTAATTGCTCTTTGTACCAGTAAGAGCAGAGTGTGAAGGTTCAATTAGCAGGTAAGAGCACAGTTCTGCTCAAAATATTGCAAAGCACACAACATAATGTGTGACATACCAGAGTTCAAAAGAGGACAAATTGTTGGTGCACATCTTGCTGGCGCATCTGTGACCAAGACAGCAAGTCTTTGTGATGTATCAAGAGCCACGGTATCCAGGGTAATGTCAGCACCACCATGAAGGACCAACCACATCCTACAGGATTAACTGTGGACCCAAGAGGAAGCTGTCTGAAAGGGATGTTGGGGTGCTAACCCGGATTGTATCCAATAAATGTCATTCCCAAGACAAACTGATGCTCTATTGACCGCAAAAGGAGGCCCTAGTACACCATACTGATAAATTATTGTGTCTACAACTAGCAGTTTCATTGTCCAACCCCTGTAGATTACTATACTAGCTGACCTTGTTTAGGATTGATGGTCTGCGGCTTCAAACAGTTCAGGAACCTGCAGAACAAGTCATGCAGTTCTCACATTAGAATTTTTAAGGTAAATAATCTGGTATTATAAAAGAGCCATTACTTCTTACCTCCTGTGAATGTGGGGGGGTTCTCCATAGAAAAGATGCTGCAGTTCCCTCAGACTGGTTTGGGCTGTAAGAACTCATAAGATGAAATCTGTAAAGCTGTAAACTATAATACTGAAGTGATCCATCTCAATGGGTTTCAGATACTGAACTTCTGCCTAAGTAACTAATATTTCCAGCTGTAGTGGAACCAGGACAGCACACTTCATGTATTGTCATAACTGTATTTAATACACTGGACAAAAACAATTATTCTGTATTAGCCAATTTATATAAAAAGCTACGGGATAACCTAACAGGTGACAACTCTATGTCATCCTCCTGCTGTACTGTATCGTGGCCATGACTTTTTTTTTATTTATGCAGGATGTCACTAGTGGGGCTTTGTAAATCTCTGTCCTTAAAGCTGTTCATGCTACTGTGCCTTTAAGATTCAATAAATAAAGAAATAAATCCCGTCTGTAGCACTTCTTAGAACTTCTACTTTCTATTTTCCATTTCTGCTTTATGAAGAATTCTCTCAGCTGTGTAATGTTTCAGTTTCAGTTTTTGGACAAGTTCTTATATTTTCTATAAACACCCTCAGATATAAGAATTGATAGTGGATTCTATGGATTCTATGCCCTGCTGCATCAAAGAATCCCCAACCAGGACTGATCCTCCCTCATGCTTAACAGTTTTCTTTGCATCAAATGTCTTCTGTTACTGTGCCCAAATAAATGAAGTTTGGATTCATCTGTTTAACGTGCATTGCTCCCAAAATTCTGGATATTCTCAAACTTTAGTGTGTCCTGTTTTTTTTTTGGACGCTAAGGGTTTTCTCCTTGCACACCCATGAAAATCCAATCCTTGTTTGGTCTCTTTATGATGATAGACGCTGCACTTTGACATCAGCTATGACAATAGCGAGCTCTTTTAGGATTGTTGAAGACACATCTTGCAGTCTGCTCTTGGACTGCAGGGGCTAGGACATTGACCTGATCTGGATATGTTGGCAGTTAATTTATTTTTTTCCACTTCTTAATTATTTTCTGGATAGAGGAATGATATAATCCTGATGGTAATGAGCCTTTTTAAACCAACTCTCATATTTATATGAAGGTCTCACAGAGCTTTTTGATTGTCAATACAGTAAAATCACTCATTTCAGCAGTCAGGAGCAAACCTAATATTTGAGGTTTGTATAAGACCAAAAATAGTAACGTGAAGTCACCGTAACTTTTTCCTTACAAGAAAATGTTATTTGTATTAATTAAATTTGATAAATTAGTTTAAATATATTTTACAAAAGTGAATGTTTTTGAAAGTGTGCATGGCACATGATGTAAGTTTTAGTTTTATAAATATTGATAGTTGATAGTCGCTCTGTATTATTGAATAGTGTACTCTAAAAGATACATTTCTTATGTAAAACAGTATAGAGTTAAAAAGGTTGGTACTTTCCTAATACATTTTTAAGTTAATTTAGTGCAGCATTTACTAAAGTGCCGCACTTATTCACACCTTCAGCTCTTAACTTCATTAGTAGGCCTTTCAAACCTGAATCAGGTGTAGAGTAAACACTAAGCACTGGTTCCCTCTAATGAGTTTGTCAACATTGCACATCGTGTTGTCTCTTGTTCGGCAGCTCTGAGAATGTGTATATATAGATAGGCACTTGGCAAGCAGCTGTCCTTGTAGTGGATTTGTGGGTTGATCTTCATCATCAGAACATCTTCAATGAAAAATGAAGTTAAAGTCAGCTAAGCAGTAGAATGCTGCTGTGATAAGTTATATTACAGTGCAGATTTTCTTGTCCATGACAGCTATTATCAACACTTCCAGAATACTGAACATTCTTCATAAAAAATTAGATTATTAATCTTTTTAGTCAAATTATTTAGTCTTTAAACAACAACAACAACTAATCTAGCGAAAGTGCACAGTACGTCCCGAACATAGTAGCAAGTTTTTGATTGGACACCATCTTATGATTTTATTTTACTAATGTATTTAATCAATCCATTGTTGATGTTTGAAAAAATATATAAATTATGCTTTTTAGCATTATGTTTTTGGTGTACCTTTTTCAATAATGAAATTAAAACTAGACAACCTAATGCATATTCTGTAATATGAGAATATTTTCAATGATGTTAATATTTGATTAAATATATCATTTTTGTTTTTGCCATAGTACTGCTGTGCAGTGTCAGTGTTTGGGGCAGTTATTTGGTGTAGTTAAAAATATTATGCTATAATATTTTATTCTAAATGGTATGTTGAGATATTTTTATTTAATATTATTATGGGGGTGAACGTTTTGAAAGAATAAAGTATGTACTGTAAAGATTTATCACAAAATTTTATCAAGTTATCTGCCCTAGATTTCAACACCACTTCCGAATTGAAGAATTCTGGATAATAGGAAGTTGGATATTAGTAAAGTGATGCCCTTCGTGGCTTTTGGCTGACGCCCCATTTTTGTTATTCTGTTATTTCTGATGCATCACGCTGCATCTCTCTGATGTTCCATCTCAACCAATACTGCAGTTAAGCCGTGGTTAGACTGAAAGCAGATAAGGAATCCATGACCTTGCCTCTAGTCAAATTCGTAGTTGGGGCTGTAGTTTGGTTATGTTTTTACTGTATGCACAGACATCCTGAAGGCTTTGCAGCACATTACTATATTCAAACACTTGCTTGTTGTTCATCCATAATATGTCAATTTACAGCAGTCCAATTAACTTCAGTTAAAGTCTATTTAAATTTCTTTTTCATTTTTGGAATCATTCACAGCTCTCATTGTTATACAAATGAGAAAAATCATACTTTTCATTTTGCTTTATCTTCCTAATACTTCATAGAATACTAGTAGAAATGTATACCAGTATTTACCACAAAATTACTTTTATATTAAAAACATTACAAACATTACAAACATTAATTCAGTGGTATGACTCTAGTTTATGTCAGTCCTCACTCCTTTATTACTGTGTAAATGTGGTGTACATGTCCTGCCATCCTCTCTTACTATTTCTGTTCAGGGGACAGCAAGTTCCCCTGTCATGTATGTGTGTGTGTGTGTGTGTGTGTGTGTGTGTGTGTGGTAGAAGAGAGGGCAAAGGATTAGCCTTACATAATGTCAGTGTGTAACAGAAAATGTATTAATAGAAGTTGGTCACCTTAGAATGACAACTGTGTGGTGTTTGAGAGAGAAAGCTCAGTGTGACTCATTCAGGGCTTTGCTTGGGTTTAAGTGCTTAACTAAAGAGTGCTCCTTAAAGTGTATGTAAACTGTCTTTTTTTAATTTGCAACTATTTTCACACTCATTTGTGTAGCATTTTGTAACATTTTGGACAAAACATTTTATGCTGATAAATTAGACTTTTGCCATTCCAAACCTAGCAAGTGCACCCCGACCAGTTAAAAGCTTGGTATCTACAGGTCAAAGTAGGTCATTTCAAATGAAGTGTGTGTGTGTGTATATCTTAAAGGCACAGTAACATAAATTTACTTTTAAGGGATATGATTTTTGAACATTTAAAAACGAATATGATCTTTGGTATATAAATCTTTCAAACATTGTAAGTGAACTTCCAGGAATAAATATGTGGAATGTCTGAATAATAGACCAAAATTCACTCAAACATTCTTTGCAGGGTTGCTATACATAGGACATCTTCTAAATCCACAGAGTTAGTTCAGCATTGATTCATGTTGCCACCCATAAAATAAAAACATATAAAGCACATTTCACATCCTGGATGTGGACTTGAATGGTGAGGCTGCTACCTTCAGGATGCTGAGACTGTGGTACCATGTTATTGCTGCAGATGAGATTTCTCTGCTGTCTTGCTTATTTGAGTGCATGTAGACTACAGTACACCAAAGATGTTAAATAAATGGTTTCTTATTTCTCACGTGTCTCAAGGCTCTGAACAGAGGAATCGCTTCAGTGAAGGAGGACCGTGTGGAGATGCTGGCCAGCTATGGACTGGCCTACTCTCTTATGAAGTTCTTCACTGGACCCATGAGTGATTTTAAGAGCGTAGGGTTGGTGCTTGTACACAGCAGGAGGGACAGAATCAAGGCTGTGCTCTGTTTGACTGTGGCTGGTATTATAGCCATGATCCTCCATTTTCTCATAGGTATGTGTGTGTGTGTGTGTGTGTGTGTGTGTGTGTGGGTGTGTGTGTGTGTGTGTGTGTGGGTGTGTGTGTGGGTGTGTGTGTGTTGAAAAAGAAAAGTGACAATACACTTAAAGCGTTTGGAGTCACTTCTCATATGAATTGTGTTGTATTCACAATTTTTGCTGCTATATGCTGCAAGTTGGCTTGGCGTAAGAAGTGATTTGCATCCAGTACGAAGCTATTACATGATAAATGAAAGACAGCAAATATATCTTATATCTTATATTTTTAAGACTTTTTTTAGGTTTGAAAACTGCATTGAAAACAATGTAAGACAACATGTTGAAATTGATATGCTAAGAAGTTGATGGTTGGTATTAACTATGCAATAGCCAATGGTTGTTGTACATATTTAAAGAGAAATAATTAATTAAACAATGAAAATTTGAATGATATTTTTTGAATCACAGCTTTGATCAGGAGAAGGTATTGGTTCGGTCCTATTACCTTAAAAAAAACAAAACAAAAAAAAACCATTTCGTTATTTTACAGCCTTATTCCAAAATCAATTAAATTAATTTATTCCCTAAAAATTCTACACATAAAACCCCACAACAAAGTGAGAGGTTTGTTCTCAATTAAAAATAAAAACACAACAATATAACTAATTTAACTAAAAAGATATCTAAAGATGGCTGCGCACCCATGTTCCCCATCCAATTGATGGAGCTTGACAGGTTCTTCAAAGAAGAATGTTAGAAACTTCCCAGAAACAGTTGTGCCAAGTTTGTAGCATCATACTCAAGGCTTGAGGCTGGAATTTCTGCCACAAATGCTTCAACAAAGTATTGAGACTGTGAATACTTATGTACATGTTATATGTTTGTGGTTTTTTTTTATTATGTTTGCAAAGATCTCACTTTTTTTTATATATATATATATATATATATATATATATATATATATATATATATATATATATATATATATATATATATGAAGAAGTATTCAGCATTTTCATGAAAGGGGAATAACAAGTTTCATATGAACAAAAACAACATTGACTTGTCTGTTACAAATACTGTTATATTGTGTCAGCTTACACAGATCTCGGATATTACATTATCAACAAGCTCCACCATGTGGATGAATCTGTGGGTAGCAAGACGCGAAAGGCTTTCCTGTACCTTGCAGTGTTCCCCTTACTAGACTCCATGGTGAGTATGAGCCCTCCATGTCCATTAAGCAACATACAGCAACATGAGAGACCATTTAGTGTAAATCTGTCAGAATAATTTTACAGAGTAATAGTGAGTGTAATCTATGATTATGATTCATCGCCGTCACTGCTTTTAAATCATTAAACAAATGAATACAATTAAACCACCTCAAACATTTTTATTATTATAATTAATTTATTTATGTTTTTTTTTTTATTATGATCGTGACATTCAGGCTAATTATCCTAATTTTTAGTTAAAACTGTGGTCATGTGATAAACTAGAACAATAGAATTGTATTTGTTTAATGCAAATATATAGAACATAATGTTATTATGACATATTATGAAGGACAGAGGTGTGAAAATGAGAACCTTCTGGTCAGTACTACAACACAAGATCAGTTCTGGAACAATACATAATGCTTCAATTCTGAAATATTAGCAATATTTGAATAAATATATTGATAAATATATACTGTATCTGCTGGCATTTCAGCATTTATTCACCATTGAATCAATATCATTGTTCATGGATGAATCAACATTCAACTGATGAGTGATTTTGAAAAATCACATCATGACATTGTTTCAATGTTGTTTAGGTGTCATTTCACCTTCATTATTGTTTTTATAACTCCTCATTTTCAAATGCAAGATTAATTCATAAGTGTTTTTTCTACCTTTTCACAACCATTTAACATTAAACATTGTTTCAGATTTCTTTTCTAACATTATTTCATCATTTCATTGTTCTGTCGTGTGCCAGCTGGGGTTACAGTCGGGACAATAAGTGTTTGATACGTTGCCGATTCTGCAAGTTTTCCCACCTTGAGCAGCATTGAGATTCAGCTCTCTCTTTTCTTTTGGATTCAGGTCTGGAGACTAGCTAAGTCACTCCAGGACCTTGAAATGCTTCTTATGGAGCCACTCCTTAGTTACCTTGGCTGTGTGTTTGGGGTCATTGTCATGCTGGAAGACCCAGCCATGACCCATCTTCAATGCTCTTACTGAAAGAGAGAAGGAGGTTGTTGGCCAAAATCTTGTGATACAAGGCCCCATCCACCATTCCTTCAATCCAGGGCAGTCATCCTGTCGTCTTTGCAGAAAAGCACCCCCCAGAGTATGATGTCTCCCCCCATTCTTCATGGTTGGGACAGTGTTCTTGGAGTTGTACTCATCCTTCTTCTTTGTCCGAACATGGCAAATGGAGTTGATACAGAAAGTTCTATTTTGATCTCATCTGACCACTTGACCTTCTCCCATGCCTCTTCGGGATCATCCAGATGGTCACTGGCAAACTGCAAAAAGACCTGGACATGTACTGGTGTGAGCAGGGGTACTTTGTATGCCCAGCAGGACTTTATTCCAGGACAGTGTAGTGTGTTACTGACAGTAATCTTTGAGACTGTGGACCCATCTCTCTTCAGGTCAGTGACAAGGTCCTGACCTGTTTAGTTCTAGCTGATTCCTGACGTTTTTCAGAATCATCCTTACCCCAGAATCATCCTTACATAGAGCCCCAGACCGAGGAGGTTTGACACTCATTTTGTGTTTCTTCCATTTTCACTTGTTACCTTCTCACCAAGCTGCTTGCCTATTTTCCTGTAGCCCATCCCAGCCTTGTGGAGGTCTACAATTTTGTGCCTGGTGCCCTTAGACAGATCTTCGATCTTGGCCGTGGTGGAGAGTTTGGAGAGTGATTGATTGAACTTCTTACCTGTATAAAAGTCACCTGTCCATGCACTCAAACAGGTGTAATTAATTCAGGTAACGAGTGCAGAGTAGGAGACCTTCTTAAAGAAAAACAAACAGGTTTGTGAGAGCCAGAATTCTTGCTGTTTGGTAAATGATTAAAAACTTATTTTATGCAATAAAATGCAAATTAATTATTTAAAAATCATGCAATGAGATTTTCTTGATTCTGCCACAGTTGAAGTGTAGAAATGATAGAAATTACAGAGTTCTCCGTTCTTTGTAGGTGGGAAAACATGCAAAATCGGCAGAGTATGAAATGCTTATTTTCCCCACTGTATATATATAAAGAAATCCAACCATGTCAATTGAATTGAATTTTGAGGTTCATCTGGTACATAGAAAAAAGAATAATACTTGAAAATCAAACAACTTCCAATTTATCTAATTTTATTTGATTCCTGTATCCAACAAAGGCATGGATTCACTCTGGCATCCTTCTGAAGCACAAATACAGCCTGCTCGTGGGTTCAGCCTCTATCTCGGATGTTGTAGCGCAGGTAAATTCAGAACTCACTTTTCTTAAAATGGAAGTTTGGTAAAATATCAGCTATACCCCGTTACTGAACTTCATTTCTGTTTCAGATCTGAATTAACAGTGAGCACTAAACATGTGTTAACTGAGAATGTGAATTTATTGTAGATTATTTTGTTTAGGTTATGGTTAATTTTATTGCTGACCTGTGGCTTTAACATCTCCTTTAGCTGAGTAATAAAACCATTCTCAGTCACAGGTAGACACAAATGAGGAACTGATTCATTTTTCACAGAAACATGCAGCATTGAAAGAGGTGGAAAATCATAATATTTGGCAGAATATTACAGTTTGAAGCTGAAGCATTTTATCTCTGCTGTGCTGTGCAAATTAATTCTTAGCAACACATTTATTCACTACACATTATATCTAAACGTATTCATCTTTACAAACACTGAGAAAGAAGTAGTTAAACAAAAAATGATTGTGTGACTTGGCATAACCATGCTCAGCTCTTTTTGATGGAGCTCAATATTAGTTTGTCACATTAGTTTGTCAGTCCTTCATTAAAGTAAATCAGGTGAGCTGCGGTGAAACTGGGTACATTTACACAGTGGCTGGGTGTTAGCACCTTTATTGGATGCCCCCTGGGCACGCCCCACCGGGAGGAGACAGCAGGGTAGACCCAGGACACGCTGGAGGGACTATGTCTCTCGGCTGGCTTGGGAACGCCTCGGGTTCCTCCCAGAGAGCTGACTGAGGTGTCGGGGTAGAGGAAGGTCTGGGCATCCATGATTAGACTGCTGCCCCCGCGAGCTGGCCCCAGATAAGCGGAAGAAGATGGATGAATGGATGGATGAATGGATGGATGAATGGATGGATGGATGGATGGATGGATGGATGGATGGATGGGTGTTAACTCTTAGAACCCGGGATCTGCACTTTGCAGGCAGTTACATGCTGCTTTCTAGGTTTCATATCTCAGGATCAGAAAAAAAAAAAATTCATGCCCTGGCTGGGGGCGTCCAGGAGAAATCTGGAACCAAGCTCACAAGATCTCAACTACTTTCTTACTGCATTTATGTTTTCCTGCATCTTTTCTAATGTAATGTGGTGTTTTACAAGCAACTGAGATGAATGGTTTTAAAGAATGCACTTGGGTGCTCCAAACGTCTGCACCTTAGTATATATTACAGAAATACATTTTATTTATTTACTTTTTTGTCCTGCACTAGAGCTGACTTTATTTCTATCTCTGCTTGGCTCATGTTGAAATGTACATGTAATGTGTGCACAGCAGTCTTTAGAATTGTGTCCATTCAGCATTTCATCTCTCATCATTTAGATTGTGTTCGTAGCCATTTTGCTCCAGAGTAACCTTGAGTGTATTGAGCCTCTGCTCATTCCCATCCTATCTCTGTACATGGGAGCAATGGTGCGTTTCACCATCGTAGGCCTGGGCTACTACTGCAACATTCATGACACCTTCCCTGAGTCCAGCAGCCAAGAAGTGGGGGTGAGTGTGTGAAGTTGTGTAATCAGTCTACAGATAACAATGTATTATGATATTATGTCATAAAATTGCAATGCTTTATGCAAATTGAATTTAATTGACATCAAATGTTTGCGTGTCATGTACCTTAATGAAAACTGTGTTACCTGTAAATTATTCTCTTTGTAATTAGAATCTTTTTGACATATAAATGTTGTATATAATTGTTCAGTGTCTGTGTTATAAATGCATTGTTTTCCTGGAAGCTCAATTAGCATTCATTTAGGCATATTTTAATAATCATATTAGTCTTGCATTACTCTGCTATTTCATGTTTATGGGAACCAGGTAGAGATAATGATGACTGTTATTATGCAACTCTGATATAGACTTGTGGATCTAGAATTAGTAAAGAATTTTGTTTTGAGTCACATCTGGTTTGGACATTTTTTTTAGTTGCCTCTAAGCTAAATCAACCTGTTTACATCAACAGTAATTAGCATATTTTTTTCAAAGCAGCCTTAACATATATGCTGATGTGTTCTGAGCATGCATCCCTACTGATTATTAACTGCAATGGTCACAGCATCAGAAATCTGTTACAATTATGTTTATCTTCTTTCATATTAGGTTTACACTTGCTGTTTTTTAGGGCGATACTACAGTAAGGATGATGCTGAATTTCTGGTGGCCACTGGCACTCATATTGGCCACCCAGAGGATCAGCAGGCCTGTTGTCAACCTCTTTGTGTCCAGAGATCTCAATGGCAATTCTTCAACGGAGGTCAGTGGTTCTGCCTTTCAGATTGTGTTATGGCCTTCGGCTGGAACAAATAGCAACCTGCTTCGAACCTTCCAATGTGTTTGTGTTGCAAGGCTGTAGCAGTCCTCACAGCCACCTACCCCGTGGGACACATGCCCTATGGCTGGCTGACAGAACTGCGAGCTTTGTACCCAGCCTTTGATAAGGTATGCCTCTCTCAAGGTGTCTCTCTCATGTCCTGTCAGTCAGGAAATTATAGATTTATAACTATGAACTATTTTTAAATATTCTAATTAAATTACACTGTTTATTTAAAAATTTACAATTAAACAACATCATTTAGATTTGTTTGGTGGTTTGATGTTGTTCATAATTAAAAAAAAAAGAATCACAACAATCTGCATGTGCTTTTCTGGTAATCTGGCAAACAATTACTTTGTTTCAGTCTTGGTTAAAACAATCATAAAACAATGGATCTTAGTCACCAACTGTTCTTTAGCAGAAATTTCTATAGAAAACCCAGGAGTTCTCTGATATTTACCACTGTTTTCTTATTTGGGATTTGTTCAATCTGTTAGGGTCCCATCATTTCCTTGTACAGCCCCTGAAACACGCAGGTCAATGGATCAAATTATTTTAGATTTTAAAATCTTTAATTTAGCTTTGTGACAGATTTATATTTTTTTCCCCATTCTGTGTGATCATTCTGAAATCAAATCACAAACATGTCCTGGTCTGCCTTAAGACAGCGCAATGTTCCAGCATCAACATCCAACGCCCATCTCAGCCAGTGTGTTTTTCATAAAAACCATGCCTATAATTACATAACAGCGGTGTAAGTGTGTCAGTTCGACTAACACTCAGCCCCTTACCTGTGGTGGTGGAAATTTACCAGAAGGGTGATGATTCAGTTGTTTGGGTTTGGTCTGGCTGAAGAAGCACACAAAGTGCATGGGCAACTCCACCTTCTTTTTTTACCTCTTTTTGTTTGTACGGAACTCAGTGAAGTATTCTTTTAATCAGTTAGGTAGGCTTTGGTTCTTGGCCTTTACTTCTGACTGTTCTCTGAGCAAGTGAGCATTTATGCAGGCATAGAACTAATAGATTCATTGAGTGCATTCACCTTTATATTTAGCTTACATGCATGGTATGGATGTAAGGATTCAATCAAATATTTTTTAATATTTTTGTGTTCCAATGCAAACAAAAGAAATAAACATGAATATTAAAGCATTTATAATTGTAACAGCAGTGCAAGTGCTTCACTTTCTGCCAAGATTTGTTGTTGAATTAAATTATTATGTTAAGTATAATAAATCCACATTTGGCTATTTAAAATGATATAAACCATAAATACATGCATGGGCACCCAGCTACACTATTGATTGGCTTCACAATATCACATGCTATATCTGTGTGCATGTTTGAATTGTTATTATTGAAATACTTAATAATAATAAATGCTTTTTTCCTTCTTTCTGAATTCACATTAGCCAAAATGTAATTTTCATTCAGGAGCATATATACTTTCACCCTCAATTCTATTTGATCAGCAATTGAATTCATGTTTGTTGTTTAATAACTAATGTAATTTCATTGTCCTCTTTTTTTTAACAGAATAATCCCTCCATCAAGTTGGCTGGTGGTGCTGCAGTGACCAAATCTCAAATCAAGAGGTTCACATTGGCTTGCTTTACCTTGTCTGTAACGGTAAGAAAGCCTGTCAGTCATTTTAAGCCAGTCTGTATAAATACAAATATGCACAAAGTGTCCAGAAGTGTCTCAACCACTCTTAGAATTTCTGAGTTCAAATTCTTAAGGCATTCCTTTGCACCAACACACATAATTGATGGAAATGATAGACTTGAGCAGTCAACTAGGAGTCTAAAGTTAGCATACCAAGCAGTGAGATGGGCTCAAAGATAAACCACATGATTGCAAAATGTTGGCTGTGCAGTTTAATAACTTTATATCTAGAGTGTATATCAAAGTGAGTATTTTGTGAGTTTGCTTATGGTGTCCTGTGATGATGCATACCATGCAGGTTGAATATTCTCTCTCATTGGTCAGTAGCATCTGACACATTTTCAACCGGTCTGACGACGCAGCTATTGGAATAACACACACAGATTTATTGGTCGTCTCCACCAAGAAAAACGTGGGACACGTCACTGCAGATGACCCACTGCCATTTTGAGTGACTCTACGACAGTCTGGAATGACACCATTGCAGCCTTTCGTGATGTTGATGTTGTGCTAAGGGCAGTCATCAGTCTGCATGTAGTCTTTAATTGTGCAGCCATCTGCCAGTGGCACTAAAAGCATGATGCATGAAGGGCATCATTATTTGCCTTATGTGAGCCTACTGTGGCTCTTGGGTCACTCCACATTCAGATCTCCCTCTATGTGTTTTGTGTAAGTCTCCCAGGGCCTTCATGCCGTTCTTCTATTTGCTGCCACCAACAGCGTGCTATGGTAATAATACATTTTCTCAACTCGCAGTTGGTAATCTCTTGGAGGCCTTTCCAGGCAATGTGGCTTATCAGCTCATCAGCTCTTTGTAGTCTTTCCTTCAGCCTGTATTTGGTGTTTTCATACAGAATTCGGTCCTCATTCCTGAAGGCTGTTAACTTTTTTTCTACTGACCAGCTGAAAACCATGACTTGTGCTTTAGTTGAAGTGCAGCGGTCCTTGCAGAAGCTGATATATGATTTATGATATCACATAGTCCATCTGTAGCCTCTTCAAGAGCAGTCCAATCTGTGGGTTAAAATGTCTCCACTGGTCCACCTCTGCACTGTTGTAACAACAGACTCATAGGCTTTGGATTTCAGCCTGTGTGTTCAGGTGATATGGACAATACTGCGGTTGGAATGACTTAGAGCTGCTTGTGTGAGTGCGTGAGAGGCATGTTTACAGTTGTAGCAGTGGTCCAGAATATTTCCTGTTGTCTTAACGTGGACATTTATTTAGTTACATTGGCACTCTTGGATTGATGCAGTCAGAACGATGAGTAGAGAGACTGGATTGTCTCTTTTCTCTAACAAGGAAAAAGGTCAGTTTGTATTTCAGGCTGACTTTATAGGCTGTGTTTTTTTTCCATAGCAGACATTCAAAACAAAGAACTTTTATTTATAAGAAAAAACAGATGAGATTAGATAGAACTTTATAGGTCCTTTGGGAGGGTTCCCTCAGGGAAATTAAGGTTCCAGCAGTACTGCCCACGACTGTAGTTTCAGTTGGTGTTAGGCTCAGATGATGGGCCACAATTTTTGAGGCATTAACAGATTGGTTATGGATGATCTTAAATTATGTTTCTGTTCCTGTCTGATTCATTCATCTGTGTTTGCTACATGAGCTAAATTTATACGCAGCCTTGCATGAGTACAAAGCATGCAGGAATTGTTTTGTTGTTATTCAGGATCTTTAACAGATGACGGTAAAATATGTATCAATGCAATAATTAAAAGAGGACTGTGGCGTTCCCTGACTAGTTCAGGTTATTTAAATTTTGTTGCTTGTGTGCACATGCTCTGCATGTGGAGACGGGGAGGAATTAAACATTAAAAGCTCAGAGTTGGGGACTTGTGCTCACCCACTGCGTTTGTTTTGGGCAACATGGATCTGGAAAGTTTAGAGATTCTTGTAAAAGAAAGCAGGAAGTCGTTGACTTTCATGTGTTCAGAGCTTGTCTGGCCTGATAATAGTTTGATTGGATAATCAGATGAGGTGTACGTAGAAATTGTACTCATAATCGATGTGCTTTGAAGAAAGTTGAAAACATGATTTCTCACCAGATGTCGACAGTCAGCCAAGAGAGTTAGTTTGCTTCTTTAGTTTGTAATGGTAATTAAAATAGTTTGCTATGCTAAGGTAACTAAAATGCATTATTGTCATTATTCTCGTCTCAAACGAGCCATTGATTAGTGTTAATTAACGAAAAAATTTTTGTAGTAAATTTGTATCAAAGTAAAATTGTATCATTGTATATTGCAGTACTTGTATCATAATGAAATGTGTGAGGTTGTGCACTCTGTCCTATATAATGTATCAATATCACCAGCATTTTTATTTGGAATGCAGGTGTGGATGCAAAGATAGTAAGCCATAACTGAATCTGTTTCAGTTCTGATTGTGTGAATGTCACTCCAATAGTTCATCTCTGCTCTTGTTTTTCTTCAAATAGTGGTTGCCTCTGTTTTAAAGAGATGTAGTAAAGCTGGTATTCCCATAAAAGGCAACCAAAATACGCCCTCGTAAACAGCACAGACTACAGATAACATGCTTAGGTCCTGACACATGCCAAATTGAGGTCTTTGTTTTTTTGTTTGTTTTTTGAGAAAAAATTGAGCCAATAATAGAGCACATCCAACGGTGTAGTTATTGGCAGTCCAGTTGTCTGTTTTGTTTTCTGTGGCTTGACCATTGATAAATGTTGTAGCCAGAGGTGCCTGACCTTACAGGGAAAAGAACAAAACAATAAAAACCACATTGGTCAATAGGGATGAGGCAGTGTGCTTTGATGTCCAAGCCCTGGGGACTGGCCGTGGTTGGAACTCGGTTTTTCTCAGTTCAATAACAGGATGTTTTGTGGTCTGGGCAGAGCTTCAGGAGGGCGTGGCGAAGGGCCGGGGGGGCGGACACACGGGTTCTCTCTTTGAGAGGCTTTGCGCTGTAAACAAGTGAGTCAAGCCTGCGCCTGGCTCAGCATGCGAGCGGCAGGGCACAGAAGCATGGCCGCAGGCACTGGGTGAGGGAGTGGGCATATGTGTGAAAAAAGCAGTGCACAAACACGCTCCTGCCGAGACGAGTCCTGATTGCATGTCTGTGCTAGAATGATGACAGACGTTCCAGCCCCTGGACGAGGTCAAAACACCATACATGGAGACAATGCACACTGCAGAGCAAAATTGATGGGATTAGGGTGTTGTTTGGCTAAATGTGACATGTTCTGTGGGAAGAATCTACTATTTAAATGACCACTTTCAGGTTCTTTGAAACTATAATAGTAAGTAATAGTGATGCATTTGCTCTTGTTTGTGTGTGTTGTGTATTTTCTGTCTAGATGTGTTTCATGGTGTTCTGGATCCCTGGTGTGTCTGAGAGGATCCTTGTGGATGTAATTGGAGTGGATGCGACATTTGCTCAACTCTGCGTTGTGCCACTCCGGATCTTCTCCTTTTTCCCTGTACCAGGTCAGGTCCACTCCTCAACCACTGCTTAAAAGCATGCATAACCACATGTTGCTTTTCAGGATCATTAATGCAAATATAGTAACCTATACTTTTTTGTGTAGCCTTTTTCATGTTCACACACACTCTGGACATGCATGCAGCAACAGCACTCCAAAATCTTTACAAGACTTCCTGGGTAGCATACTTTTATGTATCATCAGCTGTAAGCTTATTCAGTGGGTGTTTTAAGCGGCCTCTTTTGCCTCCTTCACTACTTAAACAGGCGCCAAGATGGCATCATACAATCAGTTTCCAGGTCATGGTGAAGAGGAGGAAGATTGGTAGGAAAAAAGCAGTAACATTTCTAGAGTTTCTGGATGGTCCCAAGAGTGCTGTATCAAAACATATTAATGGGAAGTTGCCTGCAAAGGGAAAATGTTGTGGGAAAGGTGCGCGAGCAACAGGGATGACCACTGCCTTGAGAGAATTGACAAGAAAAGTTGATTTAAAACCTTGAGAGAGGGGCTCAGAGAGCAGTCTAACGCACTACCTCTGAGTGAGTGTGAAATTGGCCATGCTCTTTCTTGGTGGGTAGGTGGCACTCTCTCCCCATATCGCACTCAGTGATTCTGGCAAGTGTCTGTCAGCCCTTGTATCGGAACTGGGGACCTGACGCTTTCCTCCAAGTACGTTGGCTACCTATCAATGATAAAAAATTGTGGCTGTTCGAAAAGAGGCGGTGGTTGACTTCACATGTCGGAGGAGGCATGGGTTCGTCCTCACCCTCCTAGTGTCGGAAGCATCCTGTGTGATGGGGGTAGAGTGCTAGTGGGGTTGGGGAATTGGCACTTGCGAAGTGAGGGGAAAAATTGGGTAACAATCAAAACAAAGAAATGGACTGAGGCTACAAATGCAACGTAAAGTCTTTTATCAAGACCCTCAATAACAATATCACAGCATCTTACCTGGGATAAGGAGAAAAAAAAAGTTTCTGTGATTGTTTAGGGGCCATGTCATCTGCTGGTTTTGGTGCCTTGTGTTGTATCGAGTCAAAGCAGCATCTTCCAGGAGAATTTTGAGGTGTTGAGGAGCCTTATAAAGAGGCCAATTTTCTTTTTCAGTAGGACGTGCCACCTGCCCATAGTGCTCAAATGCCATAGTGAGTTATTTAATTGAATGGACTGATGTTCGTAGATATAACGCTATAAATCAAAGGGAGAAAAAGGCTTAAAATACACAACTTTAAATGTAATGAATGTAAAACATATGTGAACTTTTACCCTTTTGAATGAAATTATCAACATAATTTGTGAAAGAATTATAAAGGCATAAATCAGGAAAAGGTAGAAATAACATCCCAGTTGATGTGTGCATTGATGTATCAACAATAAATAAGACATGTTGACATGTCAGTAAAATTATTTATAGTGAGATGAGACCTGGAAAGAGCTTTTTGTCAAAGTTTTTGTCCAAATTAAATGTTGATATGCCTGGGTGCCTCACAAATAGCCATTCATACTGTGAAGCATGGTGGTGACAGTATCATAGCATAGACATGCTCTTCTTCAGCAAACACAGGGCATCTTTTTCAACATGAAGAAAGTGGATGGAGCAAAGTACAGGATATCAAAGAGATGCAGGTGACTAAGAACCTTAAGCTTGAGAGACAGTTCACTTTTAAGATGGATTAAGATTGATTGCATGAAGTGCCAACCAACTCCCAAGAGAAAATCTTTGTAATCTACCGTGTGAGATTGGGCTGTATAAGATGAGAACCAGTGGTGCTGCTGAAGTATTATTAACCAATAAAGCTGCCAAGACAGATCAGGTTTGAGGACATTGAGTGGTTCTCTGTGTTGTTTGGCAAGCTTCTCAAACTGACAAGACAACTCAGGAGTGTCCAGACATGTGTACAAACTGGTTGGTAGGTTGTGAGATTACTGATTTTAATGGGTGGGAAGATGGAGGCTCCATGAAGGTGTGATACCTTTGGTGGAATGTTTGGTGGAATGTGACTTTTTGGTGGAATGTTTATTATTGAGGCCCAAGACCCAAAGTGAATGTGTCCACATTTAAAACCATCCTCGCACTGAAACACATACATACACACTACTGAATTCACACACTAGGGGACAGTGAGCACACATGCCCGGAGTGGTGGGCAGCCACATCCACAGAGCCCAGGGAGCAGCTGAGGAGTTAAGTTCCTTTCTTAAGGGCACTTGGTCATGTCCTGCCAGTTCAGGGAATTGAACCGGCAACCTTCCAGTCACAAGGCTGGTTCCCAAACCACCAGGCCTCAGCTGCTCTATAGACAGCTTTTGTCTGAGAGTTTGTAGTTTGTTTAAATAACCTTCATATCACTCATAGAAGATGAGCAAACTTGGGCTTGAGTTATGTGTGTGAGAAACCTATAACTTGGTTAAATGAAAGACTTACCGTATTTTCCGGACTATAAGGCGCTACTTTTTTTCAATGCTTTAGACCATGCGGCTTATAATGAGGTGCAGCTTTTTCTTCTTATATATGTTATTTACCATTTTTAAAAAAAAAAACTTAACGGGTGTGGCTTATATACAGGTGCGGCTTATAGTCCGGAAAATACGGTACATATTTTTTTGACCATATAAGCATGATGGGTGACTTGGCCTTCATTTCTGCTGCCCCTTGGCTATGGAGTGCCCTCCCTGACCATATTTTATTGTAATTCTTTATCATGCAGCACTTGGAGATCTGTGTCATATGTAAAGTGTGTTACAGATGCAATATTTTTTTTTATTATTATTATTATTTAGATAACCTCTATCAAGAAAAGAGTTGAAATGGCCACATATAACCTTTAACTGCCTTTTTTTTTATTGAAGTGACTGTTCGGGCTCATTGGACTGGATGGTTGATGACCCTGAAGAAAACCTTTGTGCTGGCTCCGAGTTCAGTGCTGCGGATCGCTGTGCTGATAATAAGCCTTATTGTGCTTCCCTATTTGGGGTATGCAAAAACATCAGCACAAACACTTGGCAAAAACAAAGGGTTCCTATAGTGTTGCATAAGTACCTGTATTTCTTGTTTCACTACTTCATCATCTTGTTTGGTCGTCCTACTTCTGCTGCATAGTTAACCTCATTTTTAAAATGGCTGCTGTGTTTTCATCTGGAGGTTTGTCGTGGGAAAGAGACCGTAAACAGCTATAAACAACGATGTGTGCAGTTAGATTTTCGATAACACTTTATACTTTAGCATCACTGTTTAAGGAGCCCAGAAAACGGACAGAATTTGCCTGAAAGTGGATTAATAATAAATGTTCATGTAAATAATTACAGATGATGATTGTGCTGACAGTTCATAAATGATTAATGTTGAAACGTAACTGCTACATAACATTAACATAACATGTCTTGCCAGAGGTCATGACAGAATATACCCATTAATTACCTGCTAACATTTCGTGACAGATCCTGTAATGTTAGATGTTGCAATGATTTATGTCACACTGGTGAAAACAACCCATCTCTGGGTTACTAGGCAACAGAACCCACACTAGGTTAAATTGACCCAATATTGGCAACACTGCTAGGTTATTAAAACAATCCAACACAGGTGGTCACAATATTTACTCAAATACACACCGTCGTCTACTTTTACAAAGCACTGACTTGTTTTTAGTTCTTTGGTATTTTTAATCAAACATTAAAATTTCATTCTATTATACGTTTACATGTTTTCCCCCACTGTGGGACAAATAAATGATTATCTTACAGATTTATCATTTATTGATAAAATGAAAAATTAAATACCAGGACAGCAGGATGACTGACTGAAATATTGCTCAATAATGTCAAACTATTCTCTTAAAATCCTGTCTCTGACATGTGCTTCGTCTTGCAGATATTCAGCCTGTTTGTTCCAACCTGGAAAGAAAAATGTAGAAAATGTAGAAAAACATATGAATCCTTTAGTACTTGCAGACAAAAGTGCCAAACATTTAAGAGAAGAACAGAAATATAACATTTATTAAGTTTATTTGGTTAATTCGCCTACTTCAGTAACTTCAGTAACATTATTACACAGATATTAATATTTATATAAAATGTGCTTCACTTTCAGCTATACGTTGAAAAATCATATAATTACAGGAAACAATGGAAACAGACATTTTCAGAGTGTTTTCGCCCTCAATATCTACTAGTTTCCTATCCTTTCAGCACATTTGGGAAAGGCATGTAAGAGGGTAGATAACAAGGTTGTGGAGGCAGGGCACAGTGAGGAGCAGGCGGGCTAGAAAGGAGCCAGTTTAAGAGCTTTCTGCTTCTTCAACACTGTGACAGAAAACATCAACATTGAGAGGTTCGCCAACCACTGTTATGTAATAATGGTTAAAAACACTCACTATTTCATCAAGTGAAGCTGAGTTACAGATACGGCAGATATTTTCAGCCTCTTTGGGGTGCACAAGCCAGGGTTACTAAACAACTTTATCACTTTTTTTACATAATGCAAAAGAAAAAAGAAAAGTTGTTTAGTGATTATTTGCTATTTAGTCTTGTTCGTCCCACATTAACACACATTGATAAGTGTTAGTAATTTACTAAATGTATGGAAGCTTACTTTAAAGCCTTTTTTACCAACTCTGTTCTAATTAGTTGGCCAAAAATGTGTTTCTAGAGACTTGACAGTTGCTGGTAGTTGTGAGGTAGCTCTATATGACATTGTGATATGTTGATGGCATGGTTATATCAATGTTATGTAGCAGAGTTCAAGTGTTACTGTCTTTATATGATGTATATGACACATTTTCACATGTAGGTTTTTGTTGAGACTGTCTGACTGCATAAGAAAGTGTTAATAACCAACCGAAATTTCTCCCAGATTTTGCTTTTCTGTCCGTGCCTGCAGTTCCAGAACCAATTTGAAGCTGTGCTACATGTGAATGTTCGGCTGTCTAAAAATAGGTTGGAGATTAGAAGCTCTTGTCTGCCTTTGAAGTCATTATGTTTCAAAGCTGCATATCCACTGATTACAGGAGCCATAAACACACATCAGCCGTTGTACACCTTTAATGGTGAAGCAATGAGAGGCACAGGTTGTGGGTTTGCATCCACAAAAACTGTAAAGCTGTTTATCATCTCAGCACAGTTTTATGGAATAGAAACATATTTGTTGTAAAGACTACGTACGTAGCTGTCTTCAAGGCCTGCATGTTTTTGCTCTACAGAATATGAAGGTGGTTCTGGAGATCAGTGTATGTTAACTGTATTAAAGGATAATAATGGTAATTGTACTCTTGTAAAGGGTGCATGGAGCTACACTGGGAGTTGGTTCTCTACTGGCTGGATTTCTGGGAGAGGCCTTAATGGTGGCGGTAGCTGCATGCTGTGTGTACCGACAACAGGTGAGCAAGTTGTTATAGCATACTGATTAAAGCCACTGCATTCCCTGCAACAAAAAATGTAGGGTTTGATCTGATAAAATAGTTGATAGATTAACTGATAGTTGTTGGTAGCAGCTACGTTCACACGTGCCCAAATGAACTTGTGCAGTTGTGAAAATGGCTTTAATCTCTGTGGATTACAGATTGTGTGCTAGTGTGAAGAACGTTCTATAAGTTAGACATCCCCATTTTTTGTTGACTCCACATTGTTGACCTCAGTCTTTCTCTGTCCCCCTGTCAAAAATCCCAGAGAAAAAAATCGGACACTGAAGAGGTTGTGCAGGCACATGACTCCGCCCCAATGACCGAGGTCACACCCAGGACTCAGTTAAATGACAACCAAGAGATCGCAGAGGAGGAAGGGGAAGATGGAGAATGAAGATTTGGAGAATGAGAAGTGGTTTACGGGGGGTGGGGGGGTGAGAATAAGCCTTGAGTGGAGAGGATTGAAGGGATCTAATGTCTTGACAAGAAAGTCATTCTGAACTTTTAGCTAAAACTGAAGTTTCCACTGCATCCTGCTCTTGAAATCCAAAACAAGACCACCTGCAGTTTGCCAATCAGACAAAAGCCTGAATTGACGTATCTGCTATGGCACTTTCTGCACTGATGGACTTTTTTCCTTGCACTTACAAGTTCTTGCAAGACTTTCTGCAAAGCAGCCAACATTTTCCAAACCTTGTGAAGTTGTTGGAAGCTGTTTGTGTTCTTTCTTCACACTTAACTGTCACATACAACTAACTATGTGAAGGGAGATCAAACCACCCTCTGATGTATCAACAGAAGATTTGAGGGGATGGTAACTTACTTTTCTTTCTTTTTTTGCGAGTTGCAGAACTTCTAGCTGCAGGACTTTGCCAAAGTGAAACATACCAGCTGCTCGTTTTAGGCCTTGAAATGCACAACAGCTGTTAACGCACAATAGTTACCTGATTTATTCTGTTGAAATGTGTATTTTGTTTGGGTTCTGTTTTTTGGTGGATGTTATTTTTTTTTATATAAATTTCCGACAACCAGACAAACAAAATGTTAACTATATGAACATCATTGGCCTACTTCAAGGACTGTTTATTCCTTGGTTTATTCTTTGTTTTCAGGAAAGCCCCCAGATGCACATAAACACGATGACTGCATATGGTCATTGCTGATGGTTAACAATTCTGCTGGGAATCTGAGAACAAAGTCTGAAGAACTAGATTTGTTCACATGTTGCTGATTAGTACCTGGTGTAAAAAAGCTACTTTTCACTGAAGTGCTCTAACGGTATCTCAGTGAAATTTTAGGACCATTACCAATCCCAAATTGATTTATTTAAATGTTACTGTACAGTTTGAATGACATTCATGTCCATGTGATTCACTGAATGGCAACTGAAACAAGTCGTTTTTCAAGATTGAACTGTATGCAATATTCCTGGTCTTTCCACAAATACAGAAAATGCCTAAAATAGAACATCATCCCCTTTGATTTTTTAGGGACTTGTATTGGCAAAATGATCCAGACAGCCTTGTAGACTTCTAGTATTTTTAGACGTCCTATAGGCATGTGGCTTCAGATTAGTTTTTCCTCATTTGCTATCAAATCGACATCTAAGGGGAGCAACAATATTTATTAAAACAGTCACAAACAAGCATGAAAATGAGAATTTCTGAACGTATTTAATATTTCTTCTGGTGCTAGTGTGGAGTTCATGTTTTCATAAATTACAATCAGACCAGGTACAGAGAATATTGTATCAAATATATCCATATTTGTTGTTGGGATCATTTTTTGGAAACCTCTGAAATCAATAGAATGAATTTTTCTTTATAAAATGGTGCTGTCAAGCATTTTTATTTCATAACTGATGCATTATTCCATGTCAAAAAGGGGCCAGGAATAAATAAGCTTGTTTGTGGTTGCATGTTATTGCAGTTTAAACATTTGTAACATTTAAGGATTTATGCTAATTTATTGTACATTGATTATAATGTTTGTGAAATAAACCCTTGGCTAAAGTTCTCTTCTTTTAATCATTTCTAAATGTATATTGACAAGAGAATTTCACTTTAATCAAAATAGTTTTATTTCCACAAACAAATGAGCTAGTTCTAACACCACAAGAACACAACCTGTTTCATGACCATCTCAAACCATAATACTTGGCTATTCCTTTTTTTTGTCAAACAAGAAACTTTAGCTTAATGTTTGATACATCATCTCATATTTTTACTACCTCTATTCAAACTGACGGAAGCACTTCTTGCTCCTTAAAACAATTATAAATTAAGTGGCCTGGGTATAAGATTGGCACATTGTGTGGAGCACCATTGTTTTTTTTTGTTTTTTTTTCAATTATGTGTTTTAATTTACTAAATTTACATAGTAGTAATACAACACTAAAGAAAAGAAATATTTTTGGTAGCACTTTTTTTTGAATGAGCTTAAGACAGACAGGTTTTGCACATTTCTTTGAAACAGAAAATCATTTAAAACATTAAGCAAAGATGACACCATTCAGGATCAATTTCTATTATCTAACCACCAAGTAGCTCATTCCATGTTCCAGACCTTACTTAAGCCAAACAAACTGAGTTCTGTTAGTTGTAGTTGAGCACTTTTGCAACATCAGTTCTCTGAAATATTTTAAATAATCCCTTTTTTTGGAAAATAAAAGATCAAAACAGAAAAAGACTTTTGGAAATGTTATGTACTTTGCACAAAGTTAAAAATCTTACATTCTGTAGCTACACCAGTGTAACAAGGAGGTCCCTGAGGATCTCCAGCACTTTTTAAAAAATATCCCATCTCCCAATACACCTGAGCCAGATAAACAGCGGTTTATAGCCCTTCATTACATAGTTCAGATGTTTTGGAAGTTGAAATAGAAAGAAATGCGGCCTGGCTGTGTCCCCATGGTCTGATGGGAACATTTGATGTAGTGCAACACTGCAAAACAACAATTACACTGTTAAGAAAACAAGTAAACTTTTTATCTTGAGTCACTACGACTTCAAACCTAAAATACCAAAATCATTGTAAATACTGTGAATAATGAAATCTGCCAATGTGATACACACAATGTGATACAGCCAACAAAGGAGTGCCATTTGGCCTTTTTAAGACTTAAGACTTTGTTACCTTGGTATTCAATAGAACAGTTCTATTCTACCAATTTAGTTTCAATTATTACATAGATTTCCTAAATCAAAATGCCATAAAATAGCATTTTATTTGATCTGAATTCCAAAACAGCTACAAAAATATGTATTGTGCTGCCCCCGTATTAGATATCAAGGATGCATTGAAAACATTCAGTGTCAAAATGTACAAAAGATCAGACTGGTTAGGGTACTGCCCCTTCAAGGCTTGTGCATGAAGGTGAATAGCCCATGAGCTATGAACGTTTCTCTGAAGTTATACATACAGTATAGTGTGTCTATGTTAATGTTCCAAATACTGCAGTCAAGGTTGTTTGTTTGCACAGCTACAAACATAAAGCAAATAAAAAAATAAAAATCGGTAGCACTTTATAATAACAGTTCCTAACAAAGAAATTTATCTAATAAACATTGAATGCCTGCTAAGAGTAAAATAAGTTAGGTATATACACTTCAAATAATTAACCATTTCCTTAGTGACATAAGAAATTTACTACATTCTGGATTATAGTAACCTCATCATTAACTGATGTGTAATTAACAATTACAGTGTAAATATTAAGTACTAAGTAAAATCTGCAAACAATCCATTATAATTACTTGAATTATCGATAAACTCATACACAAGCAAGTAGTTATTTATTTTATTGAAACTTGCATAAACTTTTCCTTAATGCTTGTCAATCCTTATTAAGTGGCTAATGATCAATCAACTTGGCCTTTGTAAGTAAAATTAATTATTGACTTAATCATTTTATTTATAAACAGTTCATGTTGCCTGTTCAACTTAAATAAAACATTTAAAAGAAAGAATTTACAGTGCTTTAATTATTTGTATTAAATTGAGTAAATGGCATGTTGTAATTGTATTAATGTAAAATTAGTAATATTATATTACTACCTCAACCATTACATGTCATTAACCATTATGTAATCTATAAGATAATGATCAAGTTTCTAATTATAGGAGATTGTTATTATAAAGTATTACTTTTATAAAGCAAATTGCAACCGAAACATCTAAATCTAATGTTAAACTTTGGCAACCGATTACAAAGACATTTAACAAAAAATCTCCATAAAAAAAAAGTCTCCGGTGGTGAAAAGATATTCCTACACTGGAACACATTGTACTATCAGCAAGCAAGCAAGCATGATGTCTGCACTGGAAAATTCTGCACATTAAATCAAAACATACACAAACAACAAGCATTTTTCAAAGATCGGGACATTTTAGTTAAATATTTTAAATCTTTTAAACAAACTGTTAATTAAATCTGATCACAAAGAAATTATGTGGGAGTTTCATTGATTGAACTGTGAACTTCACTGTATGAAGAAGATTCAAGATAAAGAAACTGTTTGCCTGTTTGTTAGTCAATCTAAAAAATAATTAATGCGATAATCAATCGAACTGGGACTATTTAACTCAAATAAATACTTTGAATCAAATAGTTAATTCAGTGTATTTATCCGAGTAGAAAATTCCCAGGTTGAAGGGATGAATAAAGAGACAAACCACTTTTTACAGTGAAAGCACTTCTCAAACTGGCTGCAGTCTGTAGCACTGCCTAACCACACTTGTTTTTAGGCAAAAAATAGATACACCTCACTTATTCCTCATCGATTTTGAAACTTTTCCAGATGTTTGAGTTAAATTTATAATGCTTGTATTTGTTTGCTGTTGGCAAAATGGTAACAGAATCAGCTTTGCTGGTTCAATAACTACAGTGGGTTTGTGTGTGTAATTCAACCTTTTTGAGTAAAACTCACACCTTTCCCACTGGATCTTTCCACCATTTGTTTGGTTAAGTAGGGAAGTGCTACCAAATATTAGCACAAGATTAAATAATCAATGTTCACCCTTAATTTAACACTTAATTTATTTAAGGCAACGAGTAACCAAAACAAGTTAGGTGAACTTATCTGGGTTTACAGTGCAGACAACTGAACTAGCAGCTTATATATGTACCATATTTTCTGGACTATAAGCCGCTACTTTTTTCCACGCTTTAAACCATGCGGCTTATAATGAGGTGCTGCTTTTTCTTCACCTGACAGGGGGCGCATTAGCAGAAAGTGAAAAAGGTGGGTATTCAAAGTTCGAAACCACAGAATGTCTGTCAGTGGATCCTAACAGCGTGGAGCAGCATGAAGGAATCTACCGTCACCAATGGGTTCCGAAAGGCTGGACTGCTGTGTGAAGAGGGCACCACAGCTTCAGAGCCAGCTTCACCCCGGGATGAAAGCAACACTGACATCGACAGAAAAAGTACCAGTATGTGATGAAGCTCTTCTAAGGCTGTTCAACTCCGACACTGAAGAAGATGACTTCAGTGGTTTCAGTGCACAGGAGGACGATGAATAAACCAATCAATAACTTTTCTGTTTTGTTTGATCAGCTCTTTTACTTTATGCTAAAGGCACCGTTCGTAACTAATCAGTTCATTTGTGTTCAGTTAATGTATGTTATCAGTTCAGTAGAGATCAGCAGCTTTTAGCCTGATGCGGCTTATGTTATTTTCCAGTTTTAAAAAAAACTTTCCGTGTGCGGCTTATATTGAAGTGTGCTCTATAGTCCAGAAAATACAATATATAAACCTTATGTGATTATTAGTTTTCTGTACCACAGAGCACCCTGATTTGAAGTGTTAGCTTGGGAGCAAGTGTCCCATTTGAAGGAGACTGTAGAGTATCTATTCTTTAAACTATTGCTATATATACAGGGGTTGGACAATGAAACTGAAACACTTGTCATTTTAATGTGGGAGGTTTCATGGCTAAATTGGAACAGCCTGGAACAGCTAATCTTCATTAATTGCACATTGCAGAGTCTGAAGGTTCAATTAGCAGGTAAGAGCACAGTTCTGCTCAAAATATTGCCATGCACACAACATTATGGGGGACATACCAGAGTTCAAAAGAGGACAAATTGTTGATGCACATCTTACTGGCGCATCTGTGACCAATACAGCAAGTCTTTGTGATGTATCAAGAGCCATGGTATCCAGGGTAATATCAGCACCACCAAGAAGGACCAACCACATCCAACAGGATTAACTGTGGATGCAAGAGGAAGCTGTCTGAAAGGGATGTTGGGGTGCTAACCCGGATTGTATAAAAAAATATCATTCCCAAGACAAACTGACGCTGTATTGGCCACAAATGGAGGCCCTAATACACCATACTAATAAATGATTGTGGTCTAAAACCAGGTGTTTCAGTTTCATTGTCCAACCCCTGTATATAAACACATAATTAACATAACTGTTATAATTTTTTTATGTTTCTATTCAACAGATATTTAACTTTTATATCCATATTAAAATGAGAGTATTGGTCATGGTGTTCATATTTCTGTCTTATGGATTAGTCTCTCCTCATCGTTTTTGGATGTTTAAGGCTAGAGCCTTTCTATGCATGTTAACTTGGTCACAAAATCTTTCTTTAAAACTTTCTGGAATTTAAGTGCTACTGAGGCACTGCCCCCTAGGGATGTGGGCCAGTTGACAACATGAAACTGATCAAACGTGGGCCTGGTCTGTTAAAAAAAAAAAAAAAAAAAAAAAAAAAAGAAAGGCCAGGGCTAATCAAGTTGCTAGACCAGATCTGGCCTATGTGAGAGTCATGATGCATGTGTGTATGCATAATTAACAGCAAGTATGTTTTAACTAAAGGCAGCTTCATTAACTGCAGCACTTGCCAAAAAAAAAAAGAACATGAGTGCAAAGCAAAAGATATAAAAACATTAATATCTCATTACATTCTGCTCATTCACGGTCACTCATACATATCGCTTGCTGTTAGGACAATGTGCAACTCTATGGTCTCCAACCCTGCTCCTGAAGCTCTACCTTCCTCCAGCCACCTTATTCAACTCATTAGTGCCTTTAGAAGTCATTGATTGGCTGAGTGGAGTGTGTTGAGTTGCAGATGAAACCAAGGAAGACAGATCTCAAGGAGGAGAGCTATAAACCACTGGTGTAAATGATCCTTTTTAAACGAGGCTTCTGCATCACCAAAAAAAAAAAGAACAAAAAAAATGTTAAATGTTAAATGTTAAATTATGTAAACTATTTTCCTCCCACTCATTAAAATTAAGCCAAAAAGTCAGCTGGAACTACTAGTTTGTTCCTTCAGTCACCTTCCAGTCATTTATATGGCCAGTCAACTGAGGTTAGGCCATGGCACTGAGAGGTCATTGTTAAGCTGATGTTGTGCTAGCTTCCTGATGGGGACATTGTAATGTCGATCATCCTCCGTGACGATGCATACACAGGGCCATTCCTGCTTGTGGTCATCTGGGTAGTGTGTCACAAACTCCTCTGTGTCCATCTTGTACAGGCGGAAGGTTTGAATGGTGTGCTGTAAGGCATAACCCAGCAAAAACATCTCCACCTAAAGTGCAGAAGGTACACAATTTTTACACAACTGTTGACCTCAAGTTGTCAATCTTTAAAATATGTTTCATGTTCAAAGTGGGACACAATAGAATGCCAATGACAATAGGACTCTCTGGAGCAGATAAACATGAACCTATTGGCACCATGTCTATTGAAAGTGTGGGCTAGAGGGTTACAAAGCATCACAGCACTGAACTATGGAGCAGTGGAACTGTTCTCTGGTATGACAGAGCTCCACCCAATACTTCTGGGATGAGGTGGGGTCATGAATATCCTGACCTCATTTACTCTCTTATTGGTCAATGCAATCAAATCCTCATGGCAATGTTTCATATTCTTTAAGTACCTGTGATTTTGGAAGAAACCGTGGTCCCAATACTTTTGTCCATATACAACAATCAGCCATAACATTATCTACGCACTACAATAGCACTGACATTGTGGTGTGTTACTGTATGTTGCACTAGTACTAGTGGATCTAGTGCTAGTACTAGTGCCTACTGCTGTGGGGTCACAACCATTGAAGAACAGGATGAAAGGAGCCAAAGGATCGGTGTAGTGTGTGTGTCTATTTAAATGATAACAGCGTGTTTTTCAGTGTCAAGAACCACATAAGCAGTTCGATGTCAGATGATCTCACAGGGCTGATTACTCTGGAACCTTGAGTGCCTGACTAGCAGGAGGAAGTATTACCCATTGTTTCATATCTCCTTATGAGTACAGTTGATCTGTGCTGTTCATTTTAGAGAAGGAAGAGAAATCATAACGAAAACAGTGTTAAGTGCTTGGTCTCCTGTTTACAACGGCAGTCAAAAGCTCTCGTGCACATGTGTCGTATACCAATGATTAATGACAGTGATGTGCTCATCTTGTCTCTTCACTCAAAAACCATGAAAAACAACAACATGAACGGCTAATGTTCTAAACAAGATCACACATACTGCCATCCGTTCCTTAAGTTCATTTCAGGCACAATTTAAAACCTACTGTGAGGTTGGGAGGCTACACTGCCAAACGTGTGGGGAAGAAATATCCAGCCGCTGGATATTTGGATGGTCTGTGGACAGCACTGAAGAAAGGTTGGGAAGCAGCACCTTTAATTGAATTCCATTTTAAGAAACTTTAGGAAAGTGTGACAAAGCATGAGGAGGTAGTCTTTACAGCTGGAGGAGCTACAAAAAGCTGAGGAACACCATAACCCTCCAAGTTTCTTTGAAATGATTTACAGGAGTTGCTTCCCACACATTCTTCACTGCTCCCCACAAACAATCCAGTTTGGCTGGTTTTTCTTCTCCAAATTCCACAAAATCTGTAGGTTTTGAAACAAAGCCTCAATTTCACTTGGAACATCCATCATTTGTTGTGGTTCTCCTCCTTTAAGTGAACAAACAGGAGAAACACATAAACAGTTGCTAAACTTTAGTGACATGTGGGAGCAACTCTTCAACTGCCAGCATATATTTCATAGTTCATTCATGCACTGAAGGTCTTAAACAACTGCGTTAGTGCTCGCATAAAAGACCCAATGCAAAGCCTATTCAGCTTTATACCTCTAGTGTGCATCCAGTATATTTTGCATTCAGTATCTACCTGTTCTAGCCCTCCACCGAAGCCAACCTGGCTCAGGTGATTCTTCAGGAGCGTTTTGGGGTTTTCAGATGTGTCCCTGGCAAATAGAAGCCAACAGAACACAGGCACTTCCTGCCCCGCCTGCATTTGGCTGTGTAGTTCCACTGCTCTGGCCAGCATGAGGAACTTCAGCACCTCCAGTAGACCATACTCTTCTTCTCCGCTCTGAAACACACTCTCACACAAATGTTGCTTCTCCTCTAGGCTCACCGACTCTGCTGCTGCCTGCCACTGGGGAGTACATGTAACCAAACACAAACACAAATACAAGCATTAGATGGCAGCATACCATACCATACCATACCACGTGATTTATAAGGCACTTTAAAACCAACAACAGGTCTGACCAAGCTGAGAGATTCATAGTATGTCATAAGTATCTAGCTTAACCCAAATCCCCACTAATGCTTTTACTGTTCTGTAAACTATTTAACACTCAGCAGGACAAGGATAGGGAACTTGAAAAAATGGTCACTGGATTCTTTGGATTATGAGGCCATTAAGGGGTTGAAACATTAATATAGCTTCCTCTTTTCAAGAATGGCAACATTGAACATTCAGCTGACATCACATGAAACTAAAATAATATTTAAAGCAACATTATGTAGCATTTTTACTTTAAAATAGCAGCTATATCATCATAATATAATATCACTGATGCTGCACTGAATGTCATTTCTGACATCGGCACTTTGTGCCAGAATGCCAGTTTCTGCCTCCTGTAACAAACGTGAACTGCGTAGGACAATGCTTGTGAGAACTGTGCAATGCTGCATCACATTTGTGCAAAATCCTGTATTATTACTCTATTGTCTCAGTCCGCGTTTCTTTCACTTTCGGTGGCGATTATACATTGGGGTTCATTCCAACAGACTCTACAAATTCACACAAAGTATATTTTGGAGGCGTGTACATCAGGACAGCTTAGAGTCTCTAATTTACCCCAGAACCCCCTCCTACCAATGTAATGCACATGAATTAGCAAAAAGTGAAGCTTGAGCAATGTGTGTATTAATACACTGTGTTCACTGATGAAAATGCTATCATTCAATGAGATTCACCCTTTTCTGCAGGAGCTCCATATAGTGTTTCAGCTTCTCTACAGCATTCTTCTTCTCTCCTACTTTCCTGCACTCTGCAGGGAACCTCCATCCAGCAAGGAGGTGCTCCTGGGCTTCAAGTTTCTCTGGTAACTGAGGAAATGGGCCAGGATTGGCAGTATTAAATGCACACAGGTTGAAAATTCAATTTATGAGTTTACAGTGAAGCAGACAGAAAGGTCACATGAAAAAATATAAAAATATATTTATTCTCATATATATATATATATATATATAAATAAATATACACACACACACATACACACACACACACAGTACAGGCCAAACGTTTGAACACACCTTCTCATTCTCTGTTTTCTGTATTTTCATGACTGTTTACATTGTAGATTCTCACTGAAGGCATCAAAACTTTGAATGAACACATGTGGAGTTTTGTACCAAAAAAAAAAAAAAAAGGTGAAATAACTGAACATGTTTTATATTCTAGTTTCTTCAAAATAGCCAACCTTTGCTCTGATTACCGCTTTGCACACTCTTGGCATTCTCTCAACATCTTTAGTAGTTTTGATGCCTTCAGTGAGACTCTACAATGTAAATAGTCATGAAAATACAGAAAACGCATTGAATGAGAAGGTGTGTCCAAACTTTGTCCAAAGATATGGTTCCACGTCATATAAGTGGTTCCACTAGTTCTGATGACATGTTTTCTCTCTGATTTTAATTCAATGCCATGACTCAGCGTGGAGGGAGTGCTTCTTCCCTTTTGACCTGCTGGAATTATTCCAGGCACTTGCAGAAAGTTGGATGACCTTAGCAGAACAATGTCCTCCATTGTTCAGTTTCTCAGCTGTGCTGGCTTTGTCAGTGTGGAAAGCATTTATGAGCACTCACTGAAGTGAAGTCTTCTTCCTGCAGCCAGTCCGGTGTCTGCATGGTGGTGGCCAGTACCTGAAACAAGGTAGCCCTCAGAGCACAGTAGTTGTCTCCCCTCACTCTCCTTAGGCCACTGAAACTGCAGGACATCTCTGAATAGCCCTGAGGACATTCGAACAAAGGAGACGCAGGGTTTAGCACACTGATAATATTCAGATAATGTCTGTTAAAGAAAGCTTCTCCATTCTGTGCCTGTATTAGCAATGACCCTGAGAGGTTCTTTCCAGTCATACAAGACCAGGTTCACATCATCCTAAAGCATGAACATTCTTTAGCTGCCAGTAATTTGTTCCCCATGACTCTTGGCAGTGTGGCAGCACTCCTGAACTTGTGTTCTGCAGTGATGCATAACCAAGCACAAATGCAGTCTCCTCAGACAAGCATCTGCAGTAGTTTGTTCATGATGAGTTTGATAATTGTGAATGTAATATTACTTGGACACCATTTTCAAACAATGTGAGACTAGAAGGATACAGCTTACAATCAGTGTCAAGACGTTTTCTTCAACCACTGGCCATCGTGAGAATGTGGCATGATTGCATGCCACTTCAATAAAACGGTCACACAACAGGCACAATCTCACAAGCAGGGACACATAGTACAGAACATGTCATCGCCTCACATCTGTCACCTGCTTTGGAAGGCTTTTTTCATGGCTTTTGAGAAGGCGGACTTGAAATTCCTGTCCTACAACACGATGGCTGTTATTGTAAGCCAAATGTACAAGCTTCTCTGTCGTTGACCTTCATCACAGTGCTTCCAATTTGTTTGGCTTCGCCTTTAATTCTTCCTACGCATGCTGTGTTTTTAAACAGTGCCTTTGTGTGTCATCTGTTTTGCATGAGAGCTCAGTGCCGTGAGGAGCTGGATTTATCAGATGTATAAACAAAATGTTAGTAAAATCACACCATGTAAATCCTCTCTGTGCAGTTCCTAAATGGAAGACAAAAAGAGAGTAAGTGAAGTATTTCATTTGACCATGATACAGACAGACTGAACTGGAGTGTCAAATCACTCTGACTGAAGTTTCAGTGAATTATTTGAGGTTGTGACCAAGGTGTGCCAAACAAGAAAAATCTGCAAAATTAACATGAACCCAGTTAATTGCATATAATTCTGATACATTCAGAATCCACAGGCATGAACCTATAGATTTTACACATACGATTTTGGTTTTAACTGCAGATACAAACAGTTTTTGAGTGAATTTCTGCATGTCTGTGTAAAGAAATAAAATCCGTGCAAAATATGAAAAAGAGGAAAACACAATACAATGCATTTTTAACCTTAAATGATAAATAGTTTAAAAATTCTCATATATAACCCAAACAGTACGAAAAAGTTCTGATGAGTGCTACCATATAAGAGCTAATTACATCTTGCCTTGGTGATACCCTGTACTTCAACAATCGGGAGCAAATCACACTAATGTAATGAGCCTCCTCCATAGTGCTCTCTAATGATGGTCAATTCAGCTGATGTGCTGCATCTGATTCTAATTTGAAACATTTACGAAGTAATTGTGGGGGTGTCCTAACCTTTTCTCACATGAACATTGCTTTTCTATTAATGTTTTCCACACTTTTTTTAAATGGCTGGTCTCAGTTGCCTCTCAATATAGTTTAAATGAAGATCAAATACTTAAACATGTTTCACATGACTGTGTTGGTACATTTCTGATGTTGAATGAAAATAGAAATGTTTGCATATTAACAGACACCTTATTTCTGCTTTTTCAGAAGATGCAAAGGATTTATCAGGACACCACTGTATATCAAATCAAATGATATATGCTATGAATCAATGGAGTATCAAAACATTCCTGAGTATTAGTTATCAATTGCTCCTTTCATTTTTAAACCCACAAGCTCTAAATAGCTTTCTACTTAATAATGTGCCTTACAAGGGTCTGCTCATTTATTAACATCACTTTGAAATGCTTCAATTTCAGGCGTAAATATTGTTGCCTAAATAGTGTTCATTTTCCTCTAAGAAATGAATTTCCTTCACATTAAGATGAAATGCTGAAACCTCTTTTCGATAACCACTCAGATTTAGCAGGTTTACTCCCTGAAATAGCTTTAAAAACTCTCTAACCCACCTTCCTGATCAGTGTGCTTTTGGCAGTGTTTCCCTTCCACTCCCTCTCACTGTAGGCCAGTATGTCAACAGCAGTTGCTAAACTACACCTCTCTTCCACTCCAGGGACTGGGAAGAAACAAACAACACAGGATACAGTCACTTCACTGCTCTTTACTAGCTGAATTTTTTACTTCTGCAATAAGAAATCACTGCTTTTATCAGATTTGTTTGTAAGCTATACGGCACATAAAATATCACAGCAGTGGCATAGTTTACACTACAAACATTTTGTTAGTATCACATTTTAAATTAAGTCATTCATAATATCTAACTCTTGGTCAAGACAAAAACATTTATCTGGGCATATATTACAGTTTACATGCATATGTGAACAGAACTGCTTCATATTGGTATGTTTACAAATGAATTGACCATTAATTAGTAAACATCCCCTAGTACAAAAACGTCTATACTGTGAGTCTTTCAGAATTCTAATGCTCAGCACCTGTAATCCTACCAATAAAGCAGCAACAATGTGACATGTTACTGTTATGTAGATAATGTACTTTGTTCGATTCTTTAATATGGTGATAATTATTTCTCTGTTCGAAAGCGACAATTACATATGAAAATGTGTTGTATTATCTTTTATATTATTATTTTAAAAAGGTAACTGTGGTCAACTGGACAAGACGTGTTTTGGTGTCTTAACATTTGCTTAATAGCTCCATTTGGAACATTAAAGAAGCAAACTTTAGACATCTCCATCAATATACAACAATATACTGTGCAATACATCAATAAACAGCAAAAAATGTCAATAGACATGTTGTTTGAGTTTAATAAATGTTATAGACAATAGACAGCATAAATGTTTAAAGCTCTGTTTAATTAAACCTACTGATATCTGTCCATGCTATTACTGCGTAACATGAAATCGACCTCCATAAAATATCAATATCTTCATAAAGGCCAAGCCTCAGTTTGAGGATGTAGAAAGGTTGGAGTTGAAAAATCCTGAAACATCCCTGATTAACTGTCCTGAATAATTGTCATTATTAAATTAATATTATTATCATATTTGAATGAGACAAAATTGCAACAAATGAAAGATTGATACTTGTGAACTCCAGGAGAGGCTTTAATTGCTGTTCTTTCGGCAGTTCTTTTTCAATCTCTTCAGCTCCCCGGTAGAGGTCTTCACTGTTGAATATATATGAGAGAGAGAGAGAGAAATAAACTAAATACATAAATGTGACCAGAGGAATGGTTTTCATTCCCAAAAAGCCAGAGCACACCTTACACTAATTGTTCAATCAGTTGTTCTCAGGTCTCCAAACAGCTGATCAGGTGTGCTCCTGCTTTGCAGGAATGAGAGCCTGCAACCACAGCAGCCTTTTGTAGATAAGAAATGTTTTACATGGTGTGATTTTACTAACATTTTGTTTATATATCTGATCTCATCGGACACCGCTGATGAACACTCTAGTGGAATATGGTATGCTACACAAAAATGATGAGCTGATACTCACTCCCCCTGCTGCTGCTGCTGCTGCTCCTCCTCCTCCAAGAACTTCTCACTCACAGGTATCAGTGCAACCTCCACAGCTGGGCTGCTGCTTAGAATAATCTCTGCTTTTTGAACCTTCTGAGTTTCTAGTTTCTCTTTTTCAACTGGTTCCTGGGCAGTCATTACTTCTTTCCTCTCACTCAGCTGGTGTTTGGGTTCTTCCTCTTCTCGTGTATGGTCATAATGTGAGAGGGCTTGCCTTTCAGTGGGCTCAGTGTTCTCCACCTGAACAGCATCGCTGCAAATGGAGAAGAGAGCAAAGAGGTTTGCAGGCATACTTTGCCATTCCCGGTGGTATTGAAATGGGATTGCAAAGCTTATTCAAATTCTGAAATGGAAATAAGTAAAATGTAAAAAATCACAATGTTTAAAGATGCCAAAAGCTGGTGGTGATGTTAAACACAGATTATTCTGCGCACACTGTAAAAATATCAAAGTTTATTTATATAGTGCTTTTTACAATGAAGTCGTTTTACAGCTTTAGAGAAATCTGGGACCAAGCCTTAACTGAGCAAGGAAAAACTGCCTCGGGCTAAGAGGAAGAAACCTTGAGAGGAACCAAGGCTCATAAGCAATGAACAGTGACCATTTCATAAGACTTGTCTTTACAGGCAAGGGCTGGTAATCCTGGTTTTGCTTGTTTTAGGGTTTTCCTTTAATTCTAGCACACCTGAACCAAATAATTAGCTAATTGCCGAACCCTTGCTGAGCCAAACTGGGATTGGTACAGCAGGAAAACACTATGGCCACGTCTTCTGAGGAGGCAGGAAATTTGCTCTTAATTTGCTCATTTAGAATTGAATATCTACACTTTTCTAAAATGATTAGCTGACTGACACATGACAACTTTAACTGATGAAGGACAAACGGACCACTGATTGACCAAAACTAACATTCAGCTCTATATACAACCTCTGTTACGCCAAATATAACAATCCCAGTGGTTGCTTTACTCTACAGGTTTGCAAAGAGCTCTAACTATTGGCTAAAATCTCTGAAAAACATGAGGTCCTGTCTTGTTGAGGCAGCAGTTTGAAATACTATAACAGACATTTAGCCCATTTGGTACAGTGTGAAACAAACTGTGACAAAGTGTAGGAATATTACTTCATTCATTACAGGCCACATTAACACCTTTAGCTGACCAGTTCCGTCCTGAAAACTGTACGTTTGACACCCCTGCTCTAAAGCAACCTTTCTCAGCCCCGGTCCTGGAGGCAACCCTGCCCTGCACGTATTTGCTTGAACACTGCCCCTGCAATTCTTGCTAATTGCAAAATGGCTTGATAATCAGCAGATTATTTGAATCAGGTGTGTTGGAAGCAGAAAAAGCTCTAAAATGTGCAGGGTAGGGTTGCCTCCAGGGCCAGGGTAAAGAAACACTGCTCTAAACTAAAGAAGTGGTGTTACACGCTCTAGAGTTCACATGCAAGAAGCGGTGTTGCATCCTCTACTAGTGGTCTTCAAATCTGGACCTTGAATCCACTTTCCAGTGGTAGACTTAGTAATCTTTGGTAGGAGTGAAGTGTAACTGGCCAATCAGTTTCCCCAAACATTCCCTTAACTTTCAGCGAGAACAAAAGGACTGCAAACTGGATTCAAGTTCCAGATTTGAAGGGTTATTTCTTGGCAGGCTAAATGAAGAATTCTGACAGACCAATTTTGGGTAGTCCGACTCAAGCCTGGACCTGAACTAAATCCTGCCAGGCAACCTAATGCCACATTGTCTAAGTGCATATACAAGAATTGTGTTGTAGACTTCTCAAACGACCCAGACAGTCTGACAAAGATGAAGTAATTCATTATTTCCTATAAAATGAAGCATTATGGCACCTCTATAAACTCATTTCCCATGACAAGTGGTGACAAGTCTAAACAGTGAACAAGCAGAGTCAAAAGCATGTGCTTGTTAATCAGAGCACCATCATATGCTTCTAGACATGAGCCACACTTGAGTTTACCCTATGAAAACATTTCACACATTCCCTTCTGATGTGGTAAGAAGGCTTTTCTGAACTCCAGGCATCCCATAATGAACATCTTTCTGCAAGTCAATAAAAAGCCTACTTATGTGTTTAGGTCACATCCGTCCAGAAGGCATAGGACAAAAACAGGTGGGTGACCATGCTATAAATACGCCCTTCTAAACAACTTCGGGTTATTTTAGTCTTTGGTTCCATCTGTTGGTGGTAATGGTAAAGAGCAGGAGGTACACACCCATGAGCCTCGGTGAGTTCAGATTTCTCTGTAGGAGAGCTAGAGTCTAGGCCATTCAGAAGACATTCTGCAGAATTCTCCTGGTCTGCTGCAGCATCTTGGGACTCTGACTTCTCCAGTCCCTCAACAGCACTAACAAAAGAGATAAGACAGGATTATAGTGGAAGCCCTCTCACCAGCAACCAGCTGCACCAGTTTTACTGAAATGAGCTACAACTGAACTTGTGCATAGTGGATACAACCTGCCTGTATATGTACACAGCCATATGCACACCTTTTGGCACCCCAGATCAAATGACAGGTTGAATTTCAAAGTGAAAATGATGTTTAATTACTTCATTTATTACACTGTGTTATCATTTCAGTTATAAAAATAGAGGAAGAGCAGAAAAACGCCACCTTTAACTTAATCCTATTTATTAAAGGTTAGCTTACATAACATGCAACTTGAACAAGAGTGCCCACACTTGTGTTCTACTGTAAACAATAGAACAATAACTGTTTACAGCTAAGACATTTTGGTCTGTAGTGCACTAGTTCCATATGTAAGAAAACCTTTCTGGCCTAAAACTAGCATTGTATATGATATTTGTCATATAATATTCTTTAGCTAACAATTGCATCTATCAGCCTCACTGGTTTCACACAATCCTCACATCCTGAGACTGTCCATCACCATTGTCCATGCCCAGCAGACAATAACCAACACAATAATAGAATAAGGTAATAATAAAGAAAGCCTGCTGTTTCTCAAACCTGGTCTTGGCAGCCCTTTGACCTGCATGTTTAAGTGCTGTTCCCAACACACCTGATTCAATGAATCAGCTCATTAATAAGCACCTTTAGATTTGCAGGGAGTGTGTGCAATAAGGAATCCACCAACAAGGAAGGTGTGTGCAAATGACAGGTTTGAGAAACACTTGAGTGAGCAGTGTTACATTAAGACTGAAATAACATCTACCCTAAATCAATTATCCAACTGACCTCAAACAAGGGCTGCAATGATCTTAGATTTTCATTGGTTTAATACAGTGTTTCCCAACCCTGTTCCTGGAGGCACACCTGCCCTACGCATTTTAGCTTTAACACACCCCTTGCAACTCTGAAGGGTTTGTGAATGAGCTGATTAGGTGAATCAGGTGTGTGGGGAGCAGTGTCAGCTCTAAAACATGCAGAGCAGGTGTGTCTCCAGGAACAGGGTTGGGAAACACTGGTTTAATATAACTGTCTCCAAAAATCACGGGTACACTCCATGACTTCTAAAGTCAGATATAGCACAGATTATAAACAGAAATGTTTACTGCATGTTTTGAGGACATGTTTGTTTCGGTTCAGCCGCCAGTTAAAGTTGTGTAGTGTGTGATCTCTAGTTGTTTAGTGTGTAATGCATATTTTGTTTCATTTAAAATAATAATCAGCAAAACTCAGTTGAGATACCCAGTATGTTAATAATCTGCTATGACTGGGTGGGAGTCAGCAGTATATATACTGGAGGCTGCCCTTTGTAAGAGGCAGATGTTGGCTTCACATAAATGTGTCCATTCCACCTTAAGTAGTGTTGCTGCATCACACACGTTCTAGTGCCAGTATCAACCTGTTGCACCAGTTGTTGCAGCTGTTCCTATTTACATCCTGTGATTACTTTCTATACTCAGTTTTCATTGGCTGCTGACGGGACCTCTTCAGATTGAGACACTAACTCTTATATACTACTAGACTACACTTGTAGTATAGTAGTCTAAAAAAAATTCAAATATTTGATCTCCTCTGACTTGTCTGAAGGGTGGACGAAAGACCAAAAATTAAGAGTCTGTGCCCCTCAAACCCTACATGATTCTCTATTCTCTCTAAGAAATCTGCAGACTAGAACCAACCAGTACAGAGTCAACCAGACTGAGAATTGGGGCTAAAAAGGGTAAAAACCATCTAGTGTAACCCTGTCTTAAAGTCTAGATGTCCAGAGAACTTTTAAACACAATTTCGAAATTCAGCAAAATGATCTAGCTGAATTGTGCTGACATTTGAGATTTCTTAATCAAGTGACACTGAATCAGTGTGACGTCAGAGATTAACACCACTATAGACAACATCACCTGCTCATGCTGGCAGTGGTTTCTGGCAGCTGTGCTTCACTCTTAATATGTGAAGGTTCCTCAGGTGTTTTCTGGACTAGCTCTGACTCCGGGGGCATCTCCAATACAAGTGCAGTGTCCACATTAGGCAGGATCTCTTCTTTCAAATCGTCCCCTTGCCCATTCTCTACACTGCGAGGAGTGACTTCATTACTACTTTCCGCTGCAGGAGGGGTCACCATTCCAGAATGTTCCTGAGATTCAGGGGGCAAGTCTTCTCCGTTTCCTTCAGCAGAATCAGATCCAATGTCCTCATGTTTGTCCACCACTTCACCTGCAAGCTCTGCAACTGGTTCTTCAGTGGTCACCTTGGTTGCTACGGGCTTTTCAATAACATCCACCTCACTTGAGGACTCTGGTGAAGATATCTGAGCCTCTGCATCCCCATTTTCGGTCACAGAGGTATCTGCTTTCTCGCTGTTCTGTGCTTTCTCCACAGGACTGGATTGTTCTACTTCATGTTTCTCATTCTCATTCAGAGCTTGCTGCTTGGTTTGAGTTGTATCTCTCTCAATTAAAATATCAACAGGTGTTTTTGGTTTCTCCTCAGCAGCCTTGTTCTGTACCTCCAACTCAGCTGCCTCCTTCTGTGCATGCACCTCAAATGGGGTCTTGTCTGTGTTCACCACAGCAGCCTCATTGTGTATGTATACCTCGGCTACTTTTCTCTGTTGATCATCCTCTGCTGCCTCCGTTTGTTTTTCCACCTTGGATGCCTCCTTCTCTAAATCCACCTCAGCAGCCTTCTTCTCTACCATAGCAACCTGCGTTTGTACATCCACATCAACTGCCTTCTCCTGCAGGTCACCTCCTGTTGTCTCCTTTTGTTCTTCTACTGTAGCTGCCTCCTCAGGTACCTCAACAGCCTTCATTATTATATCTTCCTTTGAAACCTGCAATGGTACCGCGTTAGACTCTGCGGGTACCTCCTGGACAGTGAGCACAGTCACTACTGGTTTGTCAACCTTTACTAATAGATCAGGTATCTCTGCCTTCATTTCAACCGTTCCCTCCTCTGTAACTGTCTCTGCAGGTACTTTAACGGCGTCTAGAATTGCATCATCAGAAGTCTGGGCCTCTTCTATCCCAGTTTCTTTCTTTGTTTCTGTTCCTTCTATGGTTCCTTTCACTGGTTCTTTCAAGGCTTCAGGCGAGGAACTTTGGCTAGCTTGTGCAGCACGAGAGACTTCAGTGTGCAGTGAGTCCATTACAGTACTATACGAACTTTGTGCTTTCACAGGTTTGTTAACTGTTATCGGCTGCTTGGTGACCAACTCTTTGTCCAGTTCACCTTCATTTTTTCTGCCAAGCAAAAGAGACAATAAATCAGAAAATTATTAAAAGGGCTATGTTAACACAGAATAATGCAATATTTAGAGATGCTGTCACAATACACAACACAAAACTATCCAATACTTATGATAGTGATTTTTCAGAAAACGTTGCTCAATATACACAATAACAGGATGAATTATACTCTTTGTAATGAAACATGAACATGAATGACAATATCCAAAATATGATCAGATTATGTGTCATAGAAACAAAATTGATCATGATTCAATACACGTCATACTGCCCACCCATATTTACCAACGGTTCAAAAAGATAAAGTGGAGAGTTTGTTTGACTTGAAGGAAGCACGTACAAGGCTTCACACTCCCAAACCTGGCACCAATGTGTAATAGGAGGAGTCTTAACCAGTGGGTGGGGAAGAAAGAATTTCCCCCATAAAAGTCTTTGTCTTTTTGTATTTTTCCTTTAATATGATACATGTAAGGCTTGTATGTGCAACTTGTTTACCAATAGGTGGACAAATATAAACATCTACAGTGTATCTGGACAGTATTCACAGCACTTCACTTCTTGCACATATTATGTTACAGCCTTATTCCAAAATGGATTAAATTTGTTTGTTCCCATCAAACTGTTACACACAATACCCCATGATGACAAAGGGGGAAACGTTTGTTTGACATTTTTGCTAATTTAGTAAAAATAAATGCAGTTTACCAAAACATACCTAAAGGAATCTCATTCACTACATTCACTACAGTGAAGCATGGTGGTGGCAACGTCATGATGTGGAGATGTTTTTCTGTAGCAGGAACTGGGAGAGTCAGGGTTGAGGGAAAGATGACAGCAGTACAGAGATATTCTTGATGATAACCTACTCCAGAGTGCTCTGGATCTCAGACTGGGACGAATGTTTATCTTCCAACAGGACAATGACCCGAAGCACACGGCCAAGATAAAAAAGGCTTCTGGACAATTTTGTGAATGTTCTTTAGTGGCCAAGCCAGAGCCCAGAACCTGACTGAACATCTCTAGCGATGTCTGAAAACTGTTGTGCACTGATGCTTCCCATCCTATCTGATGGAACTTTCTGCAAAAAGAGGTTCTGCAAAATACAGGTGTGCCAAGCTTGTAGCATCATAATCAAAAAGACTTGAGGCTGCAATTGCTGCCAAAGATGCTTTAACAAAGTATTGAGAAAAGGCTGTGAATAATTATGTACGTTATATTTTTGTGGGGGGGTTCCAGAAAGAGCTCTGAAATCTTCAAACAAAAAGATTTCAAATAAACTTCTCACTTTGAAATTGTGGCATATTGTGTGTAGAATGTTGAGGGAATAAATTAATTGAATCCATTTGGAAATAAGGCTGTAACATAAAATGTGCATAAAGTGAAGCACTGTGAATACTTTCCAGATGCACTATATATGCCTGTGTATTCAGAGAATCATGAAATTAAAATCAAAACCACGTGAAATGTTTGTGCAATTTGTAATCTTTATATATGGACTGTAAGTACAGTGGAGGGCATATGTTAGCTCACCTCTCCTCTGAACTGATGTTAACTTCCTCAATCTCTTCTGCCTTGGTTGAATTCTTTGATTCAGATGAGCTCAGCAGCCCCTTTGTCTCATCTACCGTATGGTCACATGGATTTGAGGGGGGACAGCAGGAATTTCCCATCGTGGCAGTTTACAATCACTTTCTCCCAGTCCTCAATCAACACACACACAGTGGGTCTCTATACATGCACTTGAAATTCAGTTACAAGGTGGCATATGCTTCCTCTTCAGGGACACTAGCATCTCCTGCTTTATGTAAAGATTTCTTAAAATACAGTGCGACATGTCCCGTACTTATGCATGTGACCACTGTCTCTATGACGAACATATGCTTGATAACAGTCCGGTTATGGCTGATCATCTGTGCATGTCACTGAAGATGTCAGGACATAAATTCAAACCTGTGAACAAAAAACAGGACAAAACAACAATAAGAAAACATAACATAATGTCACCACAAAGGCTTACATGCACATACCTGTATCATAGATGATATGCAAAATAAAATATGTCCAGAAAGTTGTACAAATGTAAAAGTTTAAGAGGAGCTACAGTGGGGAAAGTAAGTATTTGACACCCTGATGATTTTGCAATTTTTCCCACCAATAAAGAATGTCATTTTTATTGTAGGTACACTTTAACTGTGAGAGACAGAATCTAAAAAAAATCACATTGTATTATTGTTTTAAATAATTAGCATTTACATTACATGAAAATGATTTGATACAACAAAAAACAGAAGATAATATTTGGTACAGAAACCTTTGTTTGCAATTACAGAGGTCAGACATTTCAAGTTTACACAGACTGCAGCAGGGATTTTGTCCCACTTCTCCATACAGATCTCCAGATCTGAGCTGTCACTGGGCAACATTGAGTTTTTGTTCCGCTAGGCCACTCCAGGACCTTTAAATGCTGCTTACAGAGCCACTCCTTAGTTGCCCTGGCTGTGTGTTTCTGATCATGCTGGAAGACCCAGCCACGACTCATCTTCAGTGCTCTTACTGAGGGAAGGAGGTTGTTGGCCAAAAAACAATACGGTTTTGCAGAATTTGAATCCATGATGGCATAGAGTGTGAATAATGTTAATCTTTAAGAATGTGATCCCAGCTCTCGGCTCTCTTCAGGTCATCAACGAGGTCCTCCCATGTAGTTCTGGGCTGATTCCTAACATTTTTCAGAATCATCCTTACCGTACAAGGTGAGATCTTGCATGGAGCCCCAGACTGAGGAAGACTAGCAATTATCTTGTGTTTCTTCCCTTTTCTGATGATTGCACCAGCAGTGCAAGGTAGCAGGTAGCCTTCTCACCAAGCTGCTTGCCCATCCCAGGTTTGTGCAGTTCTACAATTTGGTCCCTGGTATCCTTAGACAGCTCTTAGGCCTTGGCCATGGTGGACAGCTTGGAGTATGATTGTATGTGTGGACAGGTGTCTTTTATACAGGTAACAAATTCAAACAGGTGCAATTAATACAGGTAATGAGTGCAGAGTAGGAAACCTTCTTAAGGAAAAACAGAATTCTTGTTGGTTGGTAGGTGATCAAATACTTATTTCATGCAATAAAACAAATTAATTATTTAAAAATAATACAATGTGATTTTTTTTGCGTCTCTCACAGTTGACTTGTACTGATAAGAACTACAGATCATGCTTAAAGTAGATATTTAGGGTATACATGATTGCCCCCCCTCCTCCTCTGGTCTGCATTCTTATCTGCTTAACTGTGCTTAAAGTTCTGGGCCCAAGCATGATCATGTCCTAAAGATTATGGCAGACAGTTTGAGTGTCAACTAATCCCTCTATAAATTTTCTTAAAATCTGTTTAATGTAAATGGTGGGTTATTCTCATTCTGTTGACACTGACATTGTGGTAATGTGTCAGTGTGAATTGTGCTTGTATGAGTGAAGTAGTGGAGTTTTTAGGCACTGTGTCCACTCCTACCTAGTTGCTCGACATTGTTGAGCTAATCGGATCTTGCACAGTTGGTCATACTCTAATCATTCTTTAGTGGTCACAAGATGTGGCCCACAGGACACTCTTGGCTGGACTTTTCGGGTTGGTGGACTATTCTCAGTCCGGCAGGGATGCTGAGGTACTTAAACACTCCAGAAGCACGGCTGTGTCCAATCCTGTCATACTAGCACTAACACACTACCACCATGTCAGTGTCACTACAGTGCTGAGAATGACCCAATACCCACATAATGCCTGCTCTGTGGTGGTTCTGTGGGGTCTGTACCACTGCCGAACAGGGTGAAAAGAGGCTAACAAAGTATGCAGGGAAACAGTCTATAATTATAGAAATATAGCATGTTCCTGTTTGGGAAAAGAAATTTAACTAAATGTATATGAAGTGTGGAAACAAGGAGGTGGTCATATTAATTTAACTCATCTGAGTGTTTGCACTGTGAGACAACACAACTCCTTGTTCCCATCAGCACCAATGTAAAGACGTCCAAGTTGATTAAAGGTTGTGCAATTTCACCATCTTATACTCTTTTCAACCACTGAACTATAAAAGACCTTTAAATATACAGACAAATTTCCCATTAAGTTGAATTAAATGTAGAGCATCCCACCACAGAGACAACACCATGAAATCCCACACTGTGTGTTTGCTATTTCATCCTAGATTTGTTACAGGATTTAAATGAATTTGGGGTTTGTTTTTTTGTTTTCCCCCTCTGAAATCCAAACCAGCTTCTTCCTTTGATATCTGACACCAACACCCATTAAGGTACATATGACTGCTCTAACACAAGTTATCGATTATCAGGCTTCATTATTATCTTTTGGTCTCGTACTCTGTGAATCAGTAGCCAGGCTGGATAAGCACAGGTTAGTTGAGCACGATGGCTTCAGATCCACCACCAAAAAAAGAATAATTGAATTTCCACTTTCCGTCTTTCCAGCATCAGTCACTGCATGGAAGTCATTACTTTCTTAACAGGACTGCATCAGCCAGAATGCAAACCAGCCTCTCACTCCAGATTCTTAGTTGTTTGTTACTGAACCACATCATTTAACATTTATTGAATGATGACTTTTATGTCTATATCTGTGCTATCTGGTGTTGACCAGAGGAGGATGTGTTCCCCTTTTGAGCCTTGGTTCCTCTCTAGGTTTCTTCCTCCTAGTCTGAGGGAATTTTTTCTTGCCACTGTTGCCCGCTGGCTGCTCAGGTGAGGCTTGGATCCAGATTTCTGTAAAGCTGCTTTCTGACAACTCCCTTGTGGTTGAAAACCTTTAAACAACCGAACTGTTACAGGTTTTGAAATACCAGGATGAGAAGCAATGGTAGCAGCGAAAACCCCATCAACAATCCAATACATCAGTAATATTTGTTGATGACTTGAAGAAAGTGCAAACAGCCCAAGCGACCAATCCTAAACATCTGGGCTCAGTAGAGCGACTAATACACACATAACTGAATAAACTGCCCACGAAGGGCCAGCACAGGTCACCCAACTGGGACCCAGTAAGGCTCCACACTGGCCCCACATATGGATGCCAATCAGGCTCCCTGCTGGGGCCCCAATCTGGTCAGAGATCATACCCATGTGCGATTAAACTGGGATGACTTTTAATTGGAAATCCCAAATGGGTCCCTGTGTGAGCCCCACAGAGGCCTGTTCTCACCCCCTCCAACCAGTACCAGTGGTGGAGCAGCCACTTCACAGCCCAGAGGAAGTAGTGGGTGGAAATAATGAATTAGTAGTGAGAATCAAAGCCGGACACGTGGACTAATCTGCAGAGCTCGTAATTCTTCCAGCACAGCTGTCAGCCTGAATCAACAAGTCGGTGGAGCTGCAGGACGAGCTGAATTAGATCCGGAGCTCCGTGTCACTGCGGTATTCGCACTATGTTCTCCAAATCTGCTCCTCTGGGTCCTGCTCGCTGTACCAGCCGGTGCTGCCGGACGTGCCGGGAATATGAAGAAGACCTGCTCACGCCTGTCCTCCAGCCAAACCCAGAGCTGCCTCTGTAGAGCCACACACACACACACACACACACACACACACACACACACACACACTGCGGATCTGCTCTTCCCGTTTCACCGCACAGACGCGAGACACGCGCGTATTGTGTTTGTTGGCGGCTGCAGAGGAGACCGCAGGCCAGACGCGGGTACATTCGCCCCCTGCTTCCATACCTAACTCCGGAGTCTCCTCCTGAGCCCTCTCACACGCCGCGCAGCCCCTGCGGGACGCTCGCCACGCTCAGCTCGCCGTACTTTCACTTTCCCTCCTCCTCCTCGGACGCGCGTTGTTATTGTTTTCCCCACCCGAGTCCGGGCTAGTCCCGCCTTCCTGCGCGCTGATTGGCCAGCAGCTCGCACGGGCCAATCGCAGCGTGAGGGGTCAGCACCACAAGCCAATCACAGAGTAGGATAAGAGATCTAGGTGGGAATAGTGGTGGAGAGGAACCTGAATGCTCTTTTTTTACACTCACGGCCCAGTTATCAATTTCATAAACATGTAGATCTATATTTATATGATATGCACACAGATTGCAGGGCTTATATTATTCCCAGTAAATCGAAAAGCCGTGTCTGGGCTTTTCTCTTTTGCACAGCTCTCTGGAAGGGAGCAGGGGCTCAGGTTTAAGGTAACCCGGTGAAATCCAACACTACACAGTGACAGGGCACCCCAGTACTGCCTACAGCCTTCTTGAACTTCAGCCGTTGAAGCTCACCTATAAAAAGGTCTTTGGCTTCTGCGTCGGCCTTAAATGTTCCTCGAGTTGCAGGCGCTTGTCGTGTCATCTCAAAAAGAGAGGGAGGTTGCTATTGCAATTATTCTCGCCTGGTCACAGCACTGGTCATTCTCAGAGGCCGAGATTCACACTTTGAAAGCAGTTGAATACAGTTTTCTGTGCTTATGCTGATTCAGGATCAGTGAGAAGGGCTGGGGCTGATGTCATGGACCCAAATATTGGGTTGTAGAGGAAGGGAGGGGCTGTTTGCTCTCTGTTTATGCTCACAGTGTTCGAATTTCACAAAAAATCCTGATACATATAAAAATAAAAAAAGGATATTCAGGTCGGGTTCAGCTCAAAGATACCCAGGAGTTTTGAAATGTAAAAGTTTTGATCCAAACAAGACAAAACATCATTATCAAAACATGGACATATTCACAAGTATCTAAAATTCAGTTTTTACCCCTCAAATGAAGACAAATTAGCCTAGTATCTCCTGAAAATCTGGCATATGTTCCTAATGTTTTGGCAAATAAAAGTACAACAAACTAAAAATATCCCACGAAAATTAGTGTAGGGTTCTAAAGGTTAATATGATCAGTATAAACAGTGTGCATATGCTTACTAAATGGCTTTATAAATAATTGACATAACTTTCCAGTCTGCTCACCAAAGGGATATGAATTACTACAAGGAGAAGTTATTTTTTTGGAAAAGCATTTTAATTATGGGCATTTGTAAAGATCGTAAGCAAACAGGTAGCACCTATTGCAATAGATTTCCTTTGGAATATTGAAACATTCAAGATTTCATTAATCACTCAAAAATAAATACACAATAACTTGCATATACTTATGAAAGGTTTCTAACAGGGATGCACAATGATCTTAATTTTATCACTATCAGCAGATAATTGCTCAATAACTATTAATAGCATTGCTCAATAACTAATGTTTTTATTTTACTCCAAATATATGCATTTTATTCACTCAACTGCATTTATAATCCTATAAAAAGTTCCAATTCTAATAACACTGGTAATGCCAGCCAGGGTAAAAGTAGTCGCATTTATAAAATGTTTATGTACTATTATCAGCAGGTGTCAAATATTGCCACACCCAGAACTACTATATCAGTGAATCCCTTTCTACAGAGAGTGGTATGCAGTGTTAATCTGAAACAAAATGCAATATTAATACTGCCCAGATGCACATTTTGGGATATCAACATGGGATAGTCTGGTCCATACAAAACCTGTTTCTGGAGAAGCCAAATCTCAGCAAAAAAAAACAACAACAAAAAAACATAAAATCCCATATTATAATTGTGTCCAGTTGCTGAATGGTGCAGTAACACCATGACCTGCCACAAGTCATGCATATTTGAGCTGCTGTAGATGAAAAGCGAGTTCTTCAGACAGTCCCATTTTAGTAACTAGCTCCACACAGCTATGAAGTAACTGTTCCAGACTCTCTCCTGTCTGGAACAAACTGTTTGAGGAAATCCTCAATGAACTTCTATTCATGTCTTTGTCCTGACCACAGCAGGCCTTCTCCCCATCTTTACTGCAACAGTCACTTTCTCCATCTTTCCTACAGCAGCCAGGGTCTCCCCTATCACCACTCTGCTCAACACCCATGTCCTCCAGATCTCCCGCCAACTCCGACACACTGGGGGGAGGACGCTCCTGAGCTTTCCGCATGGCCTCCACCAAGTCCTGTTCATGCTGATCTACTCTCCAGAGCAGCTCTGTGATGTGGGATAGCACTGAGCTCCTAGAGGGCTGGGACTGACACCAGCACTGTAGAGCACTGTGGAAAGCACAGACAATGTACATACAGCCACAGTTATGGACAAAGAGAGAGATAGATGTCTGGCATGGACAGGAAAATGAAGGGACACAAAGAAGATGAGCATAATGGGCACTCACATGACCTAACATGAAATTGGTGTTGTCATGACAGAAGCTGCTATGATCAAAAGAGAAGCTTTTCCATTCATTTTCTGAATGATCATGAAGCATCTGGGAAGAGATACTCAACCGTGTAATTCACCAGTGTTCAACTGAACTGGCTATCTAGTGTCATACCACCAGTAATTACCGGTGTTTTTTGAATCAGGTCTGGCGCGAGCAGGAAAAGCATTGCAGGGGAGGGGTGCCTCCAGGACCAACGCTGAGAACCACTGAGTTAGTCAAAGAATGTAATGGAATGAATTGAACTGAGGTGGCAGATGAGGGTACACACAGATTTGTTCACAGTGTGCTGTGTCCATGACTGGGATCTGGAACATGTTGTCATGAAGGGGATGGTTAACGTGTGGTGAACCTACATAACACCATAAGAAGATTCATGGCAACAGTAACAGGGCAGAAAACACTGTTCATGACAGCACCAATGTGAAGACTCTGTGTTTGGGCAAGAGCTGACCAAAACACAACAGGTCAGCAGCTCAGTGAGGACCCCAGCAATGAAGAAAACACCAAAGATTGGCCAAGAGCGTGATCTGCAGAGCCTCACCTGATGATTCCTTTGAGTTGGCCGATGGCCTTCATTTTCAGAGCGCCTTCTTTATAGCCCAAGTTGAAGCCAATCTGGAGTGAAGCCTCTTTCCCTGCATCAATTCCATCTCTGTAACCATCCTAACATGAAACACACATCCCCCACACACAGACCCATCCACACACACACACACACACACACACACACACACACACACACACACACACTCCATCATACATCATTGTCCAGTCCAGGATGAACCACATCTAGCAGAGGGAACATAAGGGAAGGTCGTTACCTTCACTCGTTTCTCCATGTTGTATTTCCACTCTTTGTTTTGGAGACTGATGTCATCCATGTCCTCGTCGAAAACATCGTCGCTGGCCGGGAGTGATTTAACCCACGACATCCTGAAGTTCTCCGCTCATGAGGCTCCAGCTGCGGTCAGACAGCGCTGCTTAGAAATGCTGCCTTTAAAGCGGCTCATTCGGACCCAAACACAGCGCAGTGCTCACGTCTCTTCCGGTCCACGTGCTCAGAGGATGACGTCACGCAGGCTGTGCAGGTTGCTCTTGTGAGCCCAGTTACAGCCCAGTCCGAAACATCGCCCCCTACAGGTAAACAGGAATAACTACTCCATATGGAGACGAACACCGCCCCACTTCTTCCGAATGTCCTTTAATTCAGACTCTTTATAAAACAATTTAACGTGTTTAAAAATATTCAAAATATATAATTTACTATAAACAATAAATAGCTACACGCAATAATAAAATATGCCAACAAAATTCTCACATTCAAAAGGAAAAATAGGTACGAGGTAACATTTGCAGTCATTCGATACTATTTTTTTTGTCAGTTTTTGCTTTCATTTCGTTCTTTGTGCATTTCTGCAAACCATCGTTTGATTCTGCTGCTTCTTTTGATTCTGAGTCTGTTTCCGCGGGTGGGCGGGTCTTAGGAGAAGGCCTTCATCTTGAATCTCTATTGGTCACTTGATTTTAGACTGACAGGTAATCTGAGCCCTGGTCGTTGATTTAGCCACGCCCACCTCGTCGCTCTTCCAAACATGGCGGAGGGACCGTTACTGAGGTTCAGCAGCAGGTAAGAGGAGTTTTTATTTTAGAGTTGATATGAAAGTTGGGTTTCTATCAAACAGTATCCACTGACACACACACTGAATGATATGGACCAGGGGACGAATTCACAACAATGAACTTAAAAAATGTAAAGTGATGTAAAATAAAATAAGATTAAATAACACATAAATCTTTAAAAAAGTAAAGTGAAGTAAAATAAAATAAGAAAATAACAAAACTGAAAAAAAAAAACAGATAGTAACCCAAACAAGTTCCACAAGTTAAGATGAAAAAAAAAAGTAATGTAAATGTAAAAATGATTATTAAAAATATGATTATATATTTTGGGGGTAGAAAATAATGCTAGCCTGTAAAGAATGAGACAGTGTGTGAATGTTGAATCGTCTTTAATCATCAAGTGGAGCTTGGTAGCTTCGGTAGCTATCTTGCTAGCTAAAATATTTTGGTCTTATTCTTTCAGCTATGAAACACAGCATGTGAGAGTGTTTTCCTGACAAAGACAAAAACAACAAGGAGACACATTTATTAGCAGCACATCAAGATGAATGAACATGTGAATTTCAGACAGCATCCACAATGATGACTCAATCAGTACAGAAGTCTTCGGAAATATCAGCTCTGTTACACATTTTTCTATTATTTCATTATGGCTTAAATAATAAGGCACTTCACTAATACATTTTTTCTCAACTACAGAAGATCAAATCATTTTAGCTTCTAATGTGTCATCTAAAATAAATCTAGAAGATTAGGGGATAAAAAATGTTGATAAGTTAGATGTTTTCTCTGTGATCTGTTTAAAGTGATATTATGGCAATCACTAATTTCCATTTAGAATTTGGATATGGATTCTTTGTAATGGCTGACAAAATTGTTTTCATTCTAGTCATTGTTGGATCATCTACACTCATCTAAATCTAACTTCTAACTTATTTCTAGTTATTTTTAAGTAAGTCTATTTTGAGGGAGGTTTATGTCTTATCCTTTGTTCATGTGTTGTTAACCTTTTTACTTTATGATGTCTGTAAAGCTGTTCTGTGACAACATCCCTTGTGAAAAGCGCTATACAAATACATTTTGATTTGATTTGATTCTGAATATTTTTGTGACCATCTCTTCCTACCAGTTTTGGGTCACACATTCTTATCCGACCTACATACTGTTGTGGAATGCCAACAATGTCTTTTTTCTGAATTTGGATGCCGTAACACACCCACAGTATAAGCCGCATGGTTTAAAGCGTGGAAAAAAAGTAGAGTCTAATAGTCCGGAAAATACGGTAGTCCATATTTCTTGTAAGGGAAAATTTTGTCTTTCTTGTATCAAACACTGATGATGGAGAAGGTTTGTAGACAAAAGCTTTTCTGTATACTTTGTTGAAGCACATTTCACAGCAATCACAGCCTCAAGTCTTTGAGTATGATGCTACAAGCTTGGCACACCAGTTTTTTCAAAGTTTCTCCCATTCTTCTTTGCAGAACCTCTCAAGCTCCATCAGATTTGATGGGGTGTGTGATAAGATAGGTCACCCTAATCAAAGACCAGCCTCTAAAATCACTTATGCAAAGACACTTTCTTTAAAAAGGCATTAAGGACTATATTTGAACTTTGACTCAAAACTGGTACTGGGAGTGGCAGCACACGGATCACCCAGCTTTTATAGTCCTGATGAGACTGGGGAAAATCACTGGTCCAGGGTGGATTCAGTATACCTGTAAAGGGAAAAATACTTATTGTTGCATTTTATTATGTAATTACATAACTATACATACATGTAACATCCATGGAAGAAAGTATGCTATATTAATGGGTAGACTGGAGTGCAGGGACAAAAGCTGAATGGGTCCTGTGGAAACTATGTTGGTTTGTTGAGTGTTTGAAAATCGAGAGACAATGTTAAGATTCTACTTAAATCAGCCTACTCTAAACTACAAGTGTAAATATTTGTTATAAGTTTAGAAATTAGTGGACTTCATAATACAAATTGACAGCCCAATTACCACAATAATTGTCATATGTTTTACCAAACTAAAAGAGAATTCAACCTAAATAAAATTTGTTACCCTGCTGGTGTATGAATATTTTGCCACTAGATGGTGCCACATTCATGTTGAATTACATTTGTTTCTATTTATCCAACATCAGTCAATATTTAATTTCTCTTTGGCATGCCAAGAACATATGAAGAAATATAGGATTTCACTTTGCAGCCATTTACACATGTGGTCCAATCCAGAATAAAAACCAGACCAAAATGAATCATTAAGTTCATTAGGCTGACCCAGTCAATCTAACAGTGTGGTCTATTAAACAGTTATCTGAATAATATGGCCAAACCGTTTACAAATTAGTCAGACATTAAGAAAATCAATGAACGGATTGAAAAGTCAATATAACTTAAGTAAACTAGGCTACCTTCACTCTGTAGAAAGGCCATAATTCACTGAGTAATATGATTTATTAGACTCATCTTCCTTACAGGCTCACCTCATGTGTTACACTCAGCCTATAAAGGACTATGCAATCATAGTGATGAAGCCACGGTATGTGATATGTGACCTTTATATTAAAATGAATTAATGCCCCTCATTAATCTTCATCGTTGTGGTGGGCCAAATATTTTGCAGTAATGCAAGTCCAAGATAAAGCCACCTGGCTCACTTTGTTGCCATATTTCATGTCCATGTATGCGTCCATGTATGTGTGCTGTGGCAGTTCATGATTTTGTAGTTAAGGGCACAATTTGACCAGCCAGCAGGCAAGGACATGATGAGAAGGGCATCCTCCTCTATCTCTCAGTGTGTGGAAATATCATGGTGTGTGTGTGTGTGTGTGTGTGTGTGTGTGTGTGTGTGTGTGTGTGCGTGTGTGTGTGCGTGCGTGCGCACGCATGTCTTTTTCTTTACTTTAGCAGCAAATACTGGAAATCAAAGTTCTCTGAAGCTGCTCGGAGCTGCCAGACAGATGGTCTGATATGTAATTCACAAATCTCTGCTGCACTGCTTTTAAAGTTGGACAGGGAGACCTGGAGAAGACCATGTTGGATTTTGCTCACTGAAGGCACATTTATTAGTTTAACCCATTAGACCATGAAGCTCGTATTTCTTTACTTTAATAACTACTTTTCAATAATGTTATCTATTCACTTAGTATCATTTTAATACACTTTCATTTCATAGACCCCAGTGGAGCTCCACAAGATGTGTGATATCAAACTGTTACCAAAGAATTTATAATTGTTTCTGCATGAGGATTATAACTGACTATTAAACCTAGGATTCGCAGGGTTAATAGTGCATACATTATTATTATTTTCACATACAAAATTAGCTGATACAAGAAGGTATTATTTGCAGAACTGACTTATTCATCATTTCAGTGTCTGTAAGAATTTGATTTACACTGGGCGTTCTTTTAGGTTGTTTAAAGTAGCAGTTTAGGGCAAAATCAAACTTGCACAGTGTTTCATTTACCCTAAATGAAAGTGCAAAACTCAAAAAAGCAAAACCATAGAGAATAATAGGTCATTTTGTAGTGTTTGCAGTAAGGTCAACATTTTATGTCAAAAAATAGTCAAAGCTTTACAAATCAAATAAGAAACCTCTCTGTGTGGTATTGAAACAGGAGGGAACTCAGCACTTGTACTATTTTCTTTTGGTTTGTTTCCTGTACATCGGTGGTGGGAACATGTTATTAGCGATGACAAACACATTATTCCTCTTATCAATATTGCATTTTCCTTTTCTTTCCACTGCCCCATTGAGACCTGACAAAAAGATCCCACCCCCCTCGCCTTTTGTCTTAAGACGGGACCATCCTTCATCCAGCGCTTTAAGGGATGAAACACACAGGAGAGATGCGGCCGACGGACAAATGCGTTTGAGCCCCAGCGCCCAGTGCATTTGCAGGAGGCCGGACAACAATAGCACAGGAGAATACTCGGGAGGGCTGCGGAAAATGGAGGTGGAAAAGGGGGCTGGAGACTCTGAGGCTTTTTTCTGGCCCCCTCTCTTTTATAGGCGCCTACGCTCCGCTCTGGTGGTACACTACACTCCCCCACTCTCTCACTCTCTCTCTCCCTCTCTCCCTCCAAGAGAGCAAAACAAGCAGGCTGGGGCAATCACCTGACACATTTCCATCCAATTTCCACCGCCGAATGTGTTCATTTTCGGCCCTAATGGCATGTCATTTCGCCGGAGCCTTTGGTCAAGAATTAATCCTGGAATCAAAACAGATTTTCCGGGGAGCAATCTTCCATCAAGTATTGATTTTTTTACACTCGCGGAGCCTGTACTCCCTAATTTAACCTGACAGCACACTGCACAATGGACTAGAGAGCACCTTGGCGACTCACAGAAGGAACTCTCTTTCTCTCTCTCACCCGCCCTCTCTCTCTCTCTCTTTCCAGCCATTTTTTTTTCAAAAGTAAGGGGCAGAGCAAGAGTTTTGAGGGACGAGGCATACAAAACAAAGGGCTCGGCCATTGGGCTGAAGTGCATGTGTGTATGTGTGTGTTTACAGATGACGCACCTTCTCCTCTGTTTTAGCCTACCACCTCTAATTATCTTTTCAAGTGCATTGCAACTTAGGTGGCTTAGACTGAGAGGGGGCAAAAGGAGAGGAGAGAGAGAGCGAGACAGAAGAGTGTTTTCCAGGGCCCATCAGGTATCATTATGGGCCTGTTGACACCCAGCCTCTCTGTGTGATTCCCCTCTATGAATTGGCCCTCCCTTGGCAGCCATTTTCTTCTGTCCTCCGAGTGGCTGAAGAGAGTTTCATCATGGTCTGGAGAGGAAGACAAGGGTAGAAGAGGAAGGAGAAAGGGGACAAAAAGCAGGACAGAAGAAATCAGACTGGTCAGGGTGCAGTTTCTAATGAGCAGAACCTCGTGCACTTCCGGCCCAAAGCTCTATCCCCATGCCTATTTCCTTATGCCATGTTTTTCCACTCCCATGTCAGTTGGACATACAAAAAAAATTGACAAGCCACAGTAAATAATGTGGGAATTGGTTGGATGTACATGTTGGGCAGCAATTGAGCAGTTCCAACATGTTGGAAGCAGGGAAAAAGGAAAAGCACAAGGATCTGGGTGACTTTGACAGTGGCCAACCTGTGATGACTGGGTCAAAGCTAGTCTTAAATATCAAGCAGGTCTTGTGGGGTGTTCCCTGTATGCAGTGGTCAGTGCTCCAAGGAAGGATCACCAGTGAAGGGGTGACAGGCTCAATTCAGAACTGACAAGATTTCCTGTTAATGTCTTGGTGCCAGATACCTCCGGACACCTTTAGAGGTTTTGTGGAGTACATGTCTTGACAGATCAGAGCTGGCAGAGATTTTTTTTAATGTTATGGCTGTAGTGAATAGTAGTAAAGATTCCAAAAGTGGCAAGTTTAAGTAAAGGTCTAGTTTTACCATACAAAGATGATCTGTAGTAGTGGAGTGCATTTTTCTTTTACATATAGAATAGAATAGTCCATAATAAACATTTTGGGCAGTGTTCCAGTCAGATTAAGCCCATCATCAGATTTAATTGCCGTGCTAATGGTGATTTACCAACACAAAGTTATATTTAGAGCTGAGGGTTAATATGGGTAATGGGAACGGAGTGTAGTTTGAGTAAAGTATTAACTGACCCTAAATGTAGTTGAAATATTGTCAGTTGTTGCTTAAACGTTACGTGTTAAACAGGTAAAACCTCAACAATCACTTGTGAATAAAAGCATTCCATTTAAAAATTATGTTATAAAATCAATTACAACGTTGACAGGACACAGGTGTGTTGTATTTGGCCAGGAAACTCTGGTGGGTGCGTTATTGTGATGGAGCTGCCAACTGCCTGCTGCGTTAAAATTTTTTTGTCATTTTGTCAAAAATGAAAATCCAATGATGCTCACTTACACTTCCTCACTCACTGGTGGTCTGCCGACAACTGACAGCTTCTGCAGGTCGGAAAAAATGCAAGCATGTGCATTAGGATCGTCTGTGTACATGCAACAAACAATGCATTCCTAGCTTCATTTGGTTATGCACAAAAAATTGTGGTCAGATACTTTTTGAATACAAAATTTGAATTTTGGTATTTAACAAACTAGGCTTTTTAGAATCTTTCTAAAGATTCTTCTTGTTGTAATGCGTCACCAGTCACTCAGAAATGCACACAAAACTCCCCTGGCATCCCGCCTCCGCTCTAGCTGCTGAAGCTAAATGGAGCGGAGGGCGACGGCCTGTGTTGTCCCAGTCATGGCTCCATCAGCAAGAGGCGCAGGGGCGTTATTTTCCTCTCTAATCACAGGGAGCAGAGATGGACAGGGGCCAGAGGGGCCAAAAGTACGAGTCCATGCACAGACACCTCGGACAGCCTATGAGCATCAGTAATTGCCCCTCCGGAGGCAACAAGGTGTGTGCAAACAGCACAAGGCGGCAGAGTGGCTATACGTTTTTTGCTGGTGTGTGTGTGTGTGACAGAAGGAGAATAAAGGTGGGGGGGTGGGGGGAGATGTAGGTGTGAAATTAGACTGAGAGTGTTTATGTGAAGGTGTTTGTGTGTGTGTGTGTGTGTGTGTGTGTGTGTGTGTGTGAGAGGAGGAGGAGGTACAGGAGTGGCGTTTGAGCGATGCTGCGACAGTTCATTTTCTCAGAACATCGGCCTCACTGGCCGTCCATAAGAGAGATAAGGCATGAGAGCACCTCTCTTCAGATGGAAAAACAAAGGGAGCAATTTAAAACCATCTGCATCATGCGCGCACACACAGACGTGCACAAACGTACACCACACTCTCTGTTTTTCCTTTCTGTAGTGTCCCGACTGATATTGAAACATAATCCATTTGAGCTGCTGACAAGTCATAATGTTGCCACACCCTGCCCCCATCCCTCCCTTTTTTCGAACCTAGCTCTTGGCCTAAAAGTTGTATTATCATACTGAGGGGGATATGCAGTGCTGAAAACGCATTGGCGGTATTTATCAACCATATCATCCTGGTTTTAAATAAGTTCCATTAATCAAACTCTTAGCACTTAATGAAAAATAAAACACAAAACACAATGGTTTGGGAATAAGAGATGGAACTGGCCATATCTTAAATATATGTTTATATATAAGTGGAAAAGGACTATAAAACTTAACTGAGACTTCAGTTTTACATGGTAAAGGTTCTCATGGACCCACTGTGCTTTGCACATCGGGGCATTTCTCCTCCGCATTTAACCCATCCATACATAGTGATACACACTAGAGAATACACACACTAGGTGGCAGTGAGCACATGTGCCCGGAGCGGTGGGCTGCCCTACCCACAGTGCCCGGGGAGCACCTGGGGAGTAAAGTGCCTTGCACTTCTGTGATGTCGCAGAACCGGCAACCTTCCTGCCACAAGGCTAGTTTCCTAACCAACAGGCCACGGCTGCCCCCCAATATAACACGGTCCACACAAATCATTAGAAATATAAAACTTACAACTTATTATTGTATGAAACAGGTTACTCACGGTTACGTTTATTAATGTGTAAAACCTACAAATGTATAAATAGGAAATTATTGCACACTTTTGAATGGTAGTATTGAATTGTGGAATTGGAATAAGATCAGAAAGAATGTGAATGGGTGGGAAATATGACAATTTTTCATCATATTGTGATATGTGAGTTTGTTATCTTGAAACACAATATACTTTTCTGAGCATATTGTGGATATCATTATTGCTTGAAAAACACTGACCAACAGGCAAGTTTTGAAAGACAGTGTGATGTTTGCTTCCACAATTTGTTGGTATTTAATTTTTTCCATTCTTCCGTGTACCAACATTTAATTATTATAACCATTAAACACCTGTGCTAAGTATGTGGGATGGTTTTCTTAGTTTACTTATAACACTTTCAGAAATCCTGATGGATATTGATCAGAGCTGAAAAAGGCAAGAATTTTGACGAGTTAGTAGTAATGAATAGATTGACAAGGATATAAGTTCTTCAAAATACTTGACAAAATTAAAAACTTACTTCTTACAATGAACAACCTCAATATGCTTTTTTATTTTTGCTATTTATGTATGTTTAGTATTTATTCTCAATATTGTGTGAGCAAAATTAGCCCCTCCCTTCTCTTTTTCCTCTGTAACCCAGTAACCGGGTCAATGATGTCATCAGTTCTGCTGTTCTCATTGATCATTTGGAGTCTATATGCAGGATGTACATGTGGACAGAGTAGTAAACATGCACTGGAAGGCTCCTTTGGCAGTTAAACTGGGATTTAACTTAGTTGGAATAGAGTGTGCGGTTCTCTGTGTCTAAGAGTTAAAATAAGAATAAAGATAAAGAGCCCACAGCATGATTGATCCATTCTGCAATTCTCCATTCTGTTTTAATGCATTCAGTTCACAGAATTTGTGTCCAAAATGAATCAGGCTTGTGTAGATGTTCTCTATAAAAATGAATATTGGATGTGGATGTAGGAAACGACAGTTCAATAAAGGTTCTGCTTTTTTTTTTTCAATATCAGACGGGGTTTTGATTAGCCTCTCTAGTAGTCCTGTGAGCAGTTCTCTCAGAATGTTTTCTTGGCCACATTACCTCCACTGTTCTGTTAGCTATCATTGTTTACATTATATCATAATTATATTGTTCTTACAACCTCCTACATTTCATCATGTTCATCATTTTCAGAGTGCTGTGAAACTGTGACGCCCATGTCTGATGACTCTTTGAGAAGTGAATATGCTTCACCTGGCCTTTCCTTACGACGACCGTGAACAAGCCATTGCTCTAAAATGCTAATCACAGTGAAAGTTGTCTGAGAGCTCAAATTTCTTGGGGCACCCATATTTTGCACGTTGCTCCTTTCCACTCTGAAATTATACAAACTAAAATAAATTAAGTAAATAATATATTGTCAGCTCAAGCTTTTCACACTTAATTAATATTAGAAATTTTGAACGGAGGCCCCCAAACATTTGCATGCCACTGTATGTGTGTGTTCATTGAAAAGAAAAGACTTGAAACACAACCCCATCAGTCACATAGAAGAAAGGATACGACGAAAGCAGATCAATGTCTAACCTCTCCTCACTTCTATCAGTGCCTTGCAGAAGCTCCAGTGCAGACACATGAATGTATGTGGCTGCCACACACTCATGCACAGATCCTCAGTGAACTGACTTTGTTTTTACCTTTAACACATTCACCAAACTATTACAGTAAGTTTGCTCTGTTGCAGCATATTGACTCCTGAGTTGCCTAAAAGCCCCGCTTCTCTCTTTTGTCTTTTCTCGATGCCAGTCTGAGAACTGATCAACAAAAGCTGCTGGGATATAGCACATCTGTGCACAATTACTGCTGTAAAAGAGCAAAAACGGAAGGTCTGTGAGTAGAGACAAAAAAACAAAAGAATATCAAATAGTCCAACTTCTACCTCCCCACTTTAAAAATGGGTGGGGGGGGGGGGGGGGGGCGCAAACATCTTCGACATCAGTTCTCAGCCTAATGTTAATAATTTATGTTGTGTGTGCTTTTTTATGATTATTATTTATTTATTTACGACTATTCCATTCGGCAAGCCAGTCAGCTTTTGAAAAGCTTTGTGGACAAGAAAGCTGCCTGAAACTTTGGAGTTTAGTTTCTAGAGGCTTTCAGTGGAGAGAGATGCTTTTCTCTCTCTCGCTGTCTCGCTCCCCCTCAGACTTGTCTCATTATTGTTATCTGCTTCGGCAAAAAGATGAAATATTGATGTGCAACAGCCCTGTTAGATTCCTCTCTGTTGACCCTATGGGAGTCTAAATGAATTGCCGCCAAAACCCTGGAGCGCTGCATGCCGTGCGTTTTGCTTTTAGGTGTGAACTCTGCACTGAAAAGGCCTTTGTGGCTTTTCACTCCCAATCAGCAATAGCATGGAAGAAGAGTGCTTTAAAAAGGATGGAGGAAAAAAAGGAGGCCAATATTGTTCAGGTTAACAGACAATGAACTGCCCAGCTCATGGACTTTTTCATACAGGCCTGATTGCCAGTTTTAAAACATCCTCTTCAGCCCTGCACTGGTGTAGGATAGAACGCACTCGAAACCTGAGTCGTCCAATCTCTGCTCCACAGAACAGTAGGACCATGCAGAACGAGCATGTTGACAGGCATGTTGGCTAATGTAACAGCTAAAATGTGTCATAGAATAAAAAACCACACTGTGAGGATCCAGTATTGGGACATGCTTCTTAATCGTTGAATTCAGATGTTTCATTAAGTCCCATTGATACAGGTGATGCAGTCTGCCTTTTGAAAGATTTGTGAATCAATGGATTATTCTAAAGACCTCATTGAATGTGTTGCAAGAGGTCAGCTTGTGAAACGTCTACCTCTCTTCTGCCATCAGCTGTGAGTGGTATCTGCAAATCATATGCAATGTCCCAGAAATGAAACAAACCCAAAACACCTGCTTCTCCTCAACTCACCCATATAAAGCAATGCCACCCAACCCACAAAGACCCCAACCCCTCTTCACACATACAGATAGCTGCTACCAGCCCTCCCCACCCCAGATAACAGTCGCTGCCACCCCCACTCGCCTTGCAAAAACAAACTCATTTGAACACAAGCACGGAGGACTGTTGAGATGTGCTGTGTAGCAGCTTAGCTAAGGCTACCACAGGAGGATGTATGAGCCTAACGACAGAATAAACAGTCATTTTTTGCCTTAAGGTCCACCAATTTACTGCCCATTTCTCGCGTCATTTTTTAAAAGCAGAATCCGGTGCTTTTATTTATTTAAAATACGAGCAATTAAAAGCATACAGTTGTGTGTCAGTGTTTTCTGCCATCACATCAGTGCTGATATTCCCAATGAAGGCTTGATAATTATTTGCAATGAAGGCCTATTATAAAGACAAAATAAATGATTATGTATGTATTTCCACATGATTGCTGCTGCTAATTTCCCTTCTCCAAAGCAGTCATATAAATAAAGTGTATACATATCAGTACAGTTTTGTTCATATCCCTCCAACCGTCTGTACAGTATGTCAGACACTGTTGGCTTACTCAAAAAGGGAATGTTTGTGTATTTTTTAGACAAGCAGTTTGCAAGTTGCAAGTTGCTAATTTTTACCAGGGAGTAAACCAGCTCTTTGCTTAACACATTCGAGTGGTCCAGTGTGGTCTCCAGTTTTACTCTTTCTGGACATTGTTTCCTTCACTGTTGGGCCTTCATGGTACACAGTGTCTGCCTTTTAATTCCAGTTCCTGAGACTCTTTGACAAGAACGTCCACAAGCAGCTGGTACATGTCAAACCATTGTTTATTATTAATAATTATGGTACAAATAAATGTAACAGATTTGAAGCTGTTAAGGAATACACAAAGTGCAGCTTAACTGACCAAACATATATTGCTCTATATATTACGTACAGTTTTCAGTCTATAAAATTTAAAGCAACCTTAGCAGGTTTTATCAGCTTTGGTTTCGAGGTGTGGAGTCTTACAACAATGGTCAACTTCTTTACATACTTATTGTTCTGTGACTGTGTGTGTGTGTGCGTGTGTGTGTGTGTGTGTGTGTGTGTGTGTGTGTGTGTGTGTGTGTGTGTGTGTGTGTGTGTGTGTTTTCTAGGAATATTTTTAGTCCAAGACAATTGAGTTCGGTCGCAAAAGCTCTCTTTGTCCCCTATCATATAGGGCAATTTCAGGCAATACAACTCATCAACGTACCTCACACAGCAAAGGGAAGGGGACAAACATACAAACAAACAAACAAATAAAAAAACATGTTACAACAATGTCTATACATGTGACCCTGGAAACCACAGCATGAAACCTAAACATAACTGGTAGACTCCTTTTTGCCTTTGGGAAGCTACCATGATTGGTGAGAACTACTTGCACACATATACACAAAATCCACAAGTTTGTTGTTGTTCTTTCCATCTGAAAAAAAAAAGAGTGTCGTATGACGTTGCTCACTACGTACCAGGACAGTCATGAGGTAATCTTTATGATATACTTAATTTCATCCATTTTCTTCAAACAGTTAAATATTTCAAGATTGTCAGCAACATTTAGCCATTTCTCTGTACAGTGTGCATAATACTATTGAGCTTTGGTCCAGCATTGAAAAGATGAGCAAAGGCATAACTCATTTCTTTGTCACTTGGTTGACTCTTTTTTTTTTTTTTTTGGTTACAGCTTCATTGTTAAGCCTCTATACAATATACTGTCTCTGCAACCAACCATGAAACCAAAGCATCTCAGAAATGGAACCAGACTATCAGGGTTTGATGAGTATGAACAACTCCAGGCGTTCTGTCAGTTGGAAGATTTTTGATGGAACCAAACAACATTTACTGCAGCTCACATAAGAACAGAGAAATTGTGTGTAAACAAAACATTTACAAACAAGATTTTGCATTAAGGACTGAACTACAAAATGGTCAGTGATCACTTTTACTGCATGAATGGCCATTAGTCTTACCCTTTTCATTTGGCATCTTGACCTTATGACCAAATGATTGAGTACTGCTTTCCAAAACCATGACATCTTGCATGAGTTATGATCAGTTAGAACTACTAAAATAATAATAATAATAATAATAATAATAATGAAATAATTAAAAATATTAAAGCAACATAATTTGGAAAATTACATGATCTGTAACATCTTTATGTACAGAGTGGCATGCAGAAGTTTGATTTGGTCAAAATCTCTTTTACTGCAATTAATTGAGTAGAATTTGTTAGTTTTGCATGGTTTGTTTTTGTTTGTTTTACCTCGACTCCAAAAATAAAACAATTGATACCCACACAGCAGGAGAATATATATCGAGTTAACAAATCATGTTCCAGTAGAAAAGTCCTCTTTTCACAAAATAATAATTGCAGTTAACAGGAACCATGGAGATCAAGCTGAGATCTGGAAGAGGCTAGAAAGGTTCTCTAGGAAGATTTAGAGATGCACTATTCTACTGTGCAGCAACCACGGCCCAAATATGACCTTTACAGAAGAGTCATCACAAACAAGTTCTGTGGACTGATAATGCATAAATTATTATAAATTATAAACAAAAATTCAATAATACAACTTTTAGCAATGATGAGCAATGGTGTGTTTAGGGAGGTGATATTTTGGGCTCTTATTCTTATAGGCTATTTGTAAATTGGAAAAAATAAAGACATGCCACATGCTTTTTTGGAAATCAGTCTTTTACTCGATTAACAGTAACAGATTTGACCAAAATTTTGCATGCCACTGTGACAGATAACACACTAAGCTGCCAGTGCTTGATAATAGATTACATAATAATAATAATAATAATAATAATAATAATAATAATAATAATAATAATAATAATAATAATAATGTTTTGTGGTTCAGTTCAAACCAACATCATCTGCTCTTTCCCCTTTACATTTCAGAGTGAATGGAAAACTTCTGTTCATGTTGCTTTATGACATAAAATTGAACCAAAGGGAAAGCAAATGTAAACAAGCTACATTTCATGTAATGACAGTAGCCTAAACAGTGATCATCAATTAGCAGTATTTCCTTTTGTAATTTTCTTTACTACAGTACAGTTCAGTTACTGAATAGCTGAATAGTTTTTTAAGGATTTGTTAAGGATATTTTTGTTTTTCTCTGATGAAATGTACTGTCTGGCACATACAAAGCAAACTGTCTCAACACAACAACCTTCTGTAACAATAATGTGTATAAGAGGTGAAAATGATTTTCAATATCCCATTTTAAGAACCACTCATTGGAAGTGTCCTGCAACTGTTGGAACAAAAACACATCAAAATCATTACAGAAAGAAGATGAAAAATGTTGTGAGACATTTGGCCCAGGTGTAGCGTAGTCCTGTGGCTGAAGAATTATGTTCTTTGGCTAGAAGGCTTTGGCAATACAATGACATACTGTAGCTTAAAGTCATGGCTGCAACATTATGGGCATACCAAAAGCTCTTTGTTCACTGAGAATCCTTTTGCAGTATGGACCACCTTAGACACGTAACCCAGTCTACCAGAGATAGAAATCTTAGAAATCATAGTGTTACAAAGAAAGGTGAGGTGACTAAAGAATGAACAGTAGGCATATGATGCAGACATCTCTGAGACAAAGTTTCCAAAGAGTTTGTGATTTCGATTTGAAGACAAAAATTATCTTAAATATTTACATATAAACCCAAGTGATCAAGTGAGACAAAGATAGAACATTACACCCTCCCCACCCCACCACACATATAATCTTTTTTTTTTTGTCAGTACAAATGTAAAAATTTAGAACACATTTACAAGTTAAAAAAATCTCAGGAATCAGATGTAACAGACTTTGGTAGTAGTAGTTTCTTGTTTGTCCTTGATTTAGGTATGATCTGTATTCTAAATTCTTTTCTTCATCCTGGATGAGGACCCCGAATTTCAGCACTATGCTCCCTCAAAAAAAGCAGTTTTTACTACTATTATTATTTCTTCTTCTTTTTTTGGTTTTGCTCAAGTCTCTCACTTTAACTTCATGTTTGCGACAACACTGCTAATAATAATTCTGTTCGCTATCCTTGACAGTCTGTCGCAATACAATGGTTAGGAAATGTCCAGGTCTTTAGTGTCCGGTTGGTTGGTTTGGAGGGTTAGATATTGGTACGTGGTTATGGTTTCCGCAGCACTCATGTACCAGTCCAGATACCAGTCCAGTTTATACTACGGGTGCTCTTCCAAGGTGTCGGTCAGAGTGTCCATAGGTGCCACTGGTCCGAGCTCTGGCTGTTTCAACCTCTTTATTGTGTTTTTCAATGCCTGTCTTTTGTTGCAGAACCAGACACGCACCACCTCGCGGTCGTAGTTTAGTTTCTCTGCGATTTCGGTCATCTCCTGGCCAGAGGGGTGCGTGTTCTTCTCAAAGTGGCTGTTGAGGATCTCCAGGGCCTGTGGGGTGAAAGAGGTCCGGCGCTTGCGCTTTTTGGAGGGCTCGCTGCCAATAAACTCGGTCAGGTTCTGCATGCCGGAGCGATGGCGGGCTTCTGCCTCGGCCATCCAGCGCTCCAACACAGGCTTAATCTTCTGGGCGCTTTTTGGGGTGATGTCCAACTTCTCAAACCTGGCAGGATATAAAAGGCCAGGGTTCAGTTTGCCTGTCAGACTGCTAGCTATAGTGTTCTCTTGGGCTTCCTGTGGTAGGAAAAAGTGGCTTCTCAGGATGGTGTGTCTGGGGGAGAATTGAGAGAGAACAAGCTTACTCGGGTGCCCTGACTGGGCAAGGGGTTTTCCTGTCTGACCCAGTGTCCTAGGAAGGGCCTCCTGGCCAAGCTGCCAGTGGGACAGAGAGTTTTTTTTTATTATTATTTATTTTATTTTTTTTCTTTATTCCTTCAGTAAAATACATGCCAATCTGCTTTCCTTGAAACTTAACAAACACTGCTCTTTTGCTATTACAGTTTTCCACTCTCTGTGCCCACCCCGCAGTGAGGAACCAAGGAGACTCTTCCATAGGCTGGAAGAGAAAAATCAGATGCTCCATAAAACAAGCAATCAGCTAAGTGGTACAGATAAAACTGAATGATATTATTAAACAGTAAAGTGGGCTTAAACTGTATTGTTTAACTCAAATGCATTATGATCAAAAGACTTAAACAGAACACATTGCACAGCATGATGCAATTTATTGAATATTCCGTCTTTTCATGAGAAATATTAATATGCTGTCAAGTAGCTAGCAGAACATGCACTAAAACATAGAAAGCATTATTTATTCACACTTTACAGCTTTAATAATTCACTATAATGCACAAACATTTTAATACACTAACTTTTCATCCTCAAATACCCCTACCATTCATTAAATGTTTAATGCTAATACATTTTCACTCAGTTTTGAATATGCTTGCAGGTTTATAGGGATTTTAGGAAAACAGGCTTTAATTTGACCTCAAATGTTATTGGAATTTTTATGTTACTTTGTTTAAACATGATTACAAGAGGCTAGTTTCAGCTGTATTTTAAATTATTATAAATTGTTATTTTCAGTTTAACAGGTTCTTATTTTTGTATTATATTTTATTATTATATTTCTGACAATATAATACAGTTCTCAGTTTATTATCGTGCACCAGTATTGGCCATTCTGCAAGGTACTACTCTCTCTCTCTCTCTCTCTCTCTCTCTCTCTCTCTCTCTCTCTCTCTCTCTCTCTCTCTCTCTCTGTCTCTCTGCCACAAAACGGAAACGGGATTGTACACCCACTAAATGTCTGGCCAGCAAATGTCCTACGGTGGTCTCTTGCCTTTGATTCATGGATTAGAGTGTGTTTGACAAATTATGCATAACCATATATGGGCAACAACAACAATAATATTATATATAGTTTATTGAACCATATATCTGTTAGTCTGTGTGGTTACAGGTAGTGCAAAGCACTGTAGAACTTTCCACAGCTGATTTCAAGTTAATTCTATTAAACACCCACAAGCTTCTGTGTACGGTTAGAAACAGCCCACAGTTAGAGGTCTACTCTCCACTGGCACGGCGTGGTAGAGATATGCAGTGCTAAAACACATAACAAGTCTCTGAGGCTCTCTAATGGAGAGCTGTGTCAGTGTGTTCACTGCCCTGCCCTTCTCCAAACCAGCGCACGGACACCTGTCATACAGGCCAAAAAAAGCCCAGCTCCAGCTCTCTCAAACAACACACTCCCACTCAGTCCCAGGCTCCTCCACAGGCTCCTGCGAGGATGTCTTTGATGGAATCTTAACTGGCATTTGAAGAGACGCCTGGAGCAGGGGCAGAGGCCCCCCGCACTCTCAAGACCCCAAATGTAAGAAGACACTTTTTTTTTAACAGAAGGATGACTGACGGGCCGGTGTGAACACTGGACTGAGCAGGAAACAAAGACGGAGATGTGGCATAGCAAGGGCTTGACTTATTTATCAATTTATGAATTATTGCATTTGTTCATTTTTTTTATGTTTGGGCCTGTTCATCTACTGCTGTTTTTCTTCCAGCTTAAAGGCCAGTGTCTGCAAAGCAGCGAGATTACAACACAACTGGAGGGGAAACCTTTCATTGCTGCCGTATCAAAGCCTTGTTTAATATGTTTACACTCTTTAAAAAGGTTCTTGAGTAAAGCACAGTGCACATACAGAACTGTGACAACTCCATTCAGATGGTTCTTTGCCTGGTGAAAGGCAAGGAACCACTCTTGGGAAACCTTTGAAGAAAAAATGCTTCTATATAACATTGAAGGGCTGATTATTGTGCTGAGAGTGTGCCATTTAAAAAGACCACTTGCCCTTTACATTTTGTGTACATTTCATGTTCAATGGCCAAAGTTTTTAAACTTTGCTTCTTCAATAAACTTAACATATCTGTTACAAGGTTTTGTTACAACAGCATTGATTTGCTTGTGAGGCCATTTTTTTCCATTTACTTTTGTATTTCTTTACTTTGTTGCCAAGGTTAAAACGTATTCAACCACAATAGCGCTGCAGTGGTGCTACTGCTTCAGGAAAAAAAGCCTGTTCCCCATCTTAAAGGCTTTTTTAACCACACTGCGAGGATTTTATCCTTAGTGTCTTCAGACTGTGAGCATTAAAGCATGAGCTGCTCTCAGTTCTGACCTGTTTTGTCTTGTGAATGAAGGAGATGTGTCCCATTACAATACTGAACATGACATTACAGTGGACAGGGATGACTTGAGGCATGAATCTAACACAATACGTAATTCTTCACGAGAAACGGAATGAATGATTAAACATATCTGCTCATTTAAGAGCATTAAGCTTTCCTTCCACCTAATTTGTTGCGCAAATTATAAATGGCAGCTTCCCATCCTGAGTTATGAATCATTGATGGAAAGCCAGTGTGTTGGTGTGGATTAATGGTGCACATTCATGCAGCTTAAACGTGGTAAAATGATTCCCATTTTGAAATTATGTGAAATGACGACATCTCGCAAGTGCCTGTGTGCAGTGTTGCATTCTAAGTTGGCTTAGTGCCAAGGTTGGTGGTGAATCGTTGCATATAAGAAGAGAATTTGATTTGTCACCGAAAGGTGGTGCAGATCTACGTATTTAATATGAGTGAATTAGCAGTTATTCACTGTTTTAATAGTAGTATGATTTGTGTCATTGAATGGTTTCCATTCTAAGAATCATATTATTTTAAAATGGCTCTTTCTATGCATCTATAAACAATAATGTAAAATATGAAATTAACAAACTAAAATACACTTCAAGGTGTACAATCAAGCTTGCATTTATATTCTTTAAGAATCTTAAATAAGTCAGAGAATGATTCATTTCTGTAACAGTGCTAGGATTTTTTATGGAAATGGGTTCCACGCTGAGGACTGTTTGAAACCTGAAAACCTAAGCATAAGTGTAAGTGAATGTGAACGGAAAGTCCACCATAGAGACATTAAACATTCACAGAGCTCTTTTAATCAAGTCAACAATTTGATCAGTGTTGACCGTGTCCTTTCTTGATTGTTGGGACGGAGCAATAAAGCTTCTCTCCCCCCCTCAAAGTAAGCAATGAGATCAGACAAGATGGAGACATCTGTCAGGCTGAGTTTGACTGAGCAAAGACTACAAGAGCCCCAAGAGCTTGCACACTCGTGAGTGAAAAACACGCTCTCATCCTCATCCACCTCGTCTCTGTTGATGTTAACCAAAGGAAAGCATGTGAAGTCTGCCTTTAAACGCTACAGTGCTGAGCATTCTGTCATGTCCAATGTCATATAAATGAACATATAATGAAATAAGAAAAACCTGTGTCCTCTCCGAAGAGCTTAGATGAAAGAACATGCTGGAGAAAACAGCACATCACCCATTTATTTTGGAAGCTAATGGCTTTTAATGTATGATATAAATATCTGAATTATGCATTGTGAAATGTAAATATTTTATGCGGGATTTTTAAGACTTTAAGCGTTAGTTTGGAGCTTCATAAGGTATTCTCCCCTCTGTGCCCCCTCCCTTTCGCACGCCGTTTCAGGTTTTATCGGCTGTTTGATGTTGATGGGATGAAATTTTTAAAAGTGTGTGACGGTGCTGTGTCACATATACAGATGCAGCTCATCAGTCTGGCGTGTGTTTCCTTATAACTGCAGCACATTAGAATGAAAAGCTGAATAAAAGATTGCTCCAAGCTGCGCATTGTTTAACAAACCCACAATGTAACACTGTAAACAACTCTTATAAAGGCAGCCAGTTTAGGTGTTGATGTTAATTTTAAGATCTTATTATAGTGGATTAATAACAATTATGCCATATGTTAGTAAATTATTTCATACTGCCAACTATTAGCTTTTGAGATAAGTGTTTCCAATATTATGACATGTTGTGGACTGACAATTCAAACCGACGTGGCATCGTATTGTCTGATGAAAGTTCTACAAGAATAAGAGTTGATACAGTCTTTACAGATGAAGGTTTTTTAAAGGTGAGTTTAGTTGGGACTACTTGAGATTTGTAGACATTGCTGAATATTTTATCCGTAATGCTCCATAATGTCCCAGTCCATTTTGTTATGCACTGGGAAACATGTCATTTTTATTGAAAGTAGTCCTGTGCTGTCACATTCTCTTTAGCTGAATACACGACTAATGCATGGCAATGGACCATAGTAATTATTAACTCCTTTAAGTGCTTTGTGCGATACTTCAGCTAATGTATGCACAAGTAACTCGATCCCTCCATATAGACATGACACAAGTTAGACCCAGGCTAAGGAGTTCCCAAAAGGGAATGTCAATTATGTATACTCTCTTTAATATCTTAATTACGTCTGATTAAATATGTATATGTATAAGTCGTAAGTATTACATGCCTGTAGAGCTGATTTGTAAATGGATAACGTTCAGACAGGGTAAGGACACAGTGGACGCTGTGTGTTATGACCACCACCAAAGAGTATGAGTTACAATTACAAGCTAACTTCTCATTACTTACATTGTGTGATTTTTTTAAATTTCAGTAATTTATAAGTTAATCTCTCATTGCTCTCCTTGTTCTGAGGGCAATGCATTAGAGATTGCAGTTAATCTACTAGGCATTTTTGAAATTATATAGGTATTTGTTTGTGCAATTTCATGACAGTTTGTAAGATTAGCATCTTTCACAATTTAAAGACTTGTAAAATAAATATTTATGCACCTATTTAACATTAACAGATCAAAAAGTGAATAGAAAAGTGAATAATCATTGTGTTCCTGGCCCTTAAGTAATTTTTTTAACTGCTTAATTTCTTATTTCCTGTTCAACAGATCTTTATAGACATTGTTCCTGTAGTAGATTGATTAATTTAATAATAATTTAAAGGGTTTCAAAAGATTCTGAGATCTCTATCCAGCTAGTTTTATGCTCTACACAGTTGATTATACCCAACAAGGATGAGCAACGAGGAGACATCACAAATCAAAGGAGAATTTGAGGGATACAGGTGCTATAGTCTGTAAACTAGTTTTGCATTTCGTATTTACTGCACTTAATCTTCCTTACCTGCAGATGGCAGATTGGCTGTAGGCAGGGCCCTCTGTAGCACTGAGGGCCTGGCCCACCTGAGTTTGCGTCAGGCCTAGAGACAGGCGGCGGATCTTAAACGCTTTGGCGAATTCTCGGATCTCCTCTAGATTTACCCCGTCCACTTCACTGGGGGCAGTTTGAGGGTCTGGGGGGGGGGACAAGACAAAGAGAACAAATGTATAATCTATCATGTGTTTGAGATGACACGTTTAATTATGCTGTTCAGTGATCACAAGAAAAATCAGGCACTTTGAGGAAAACATTGTCAGAAATTGTAGTTTTATTAAAAATGTGGGAAAACCAACAGCCAGCAATATGACAATATGACAACACTTGAATATCTTTACTGAGAAGGCTGCATAAAGCATTCAGTTCCACTTCACTTGGGCAAATGCAGTTTTGAAGTGAGACCTCACTTAAAAGACCTAAATTTTTCTATTTTGCTATCAACGTTTATTTTCTGTTATCCTCAGGGAGAGCAACTGCCATTTGATTTTGATAAGCTCTCTTGGATGACAATAGATACATTCATGGGTAAATTGAAAATTAAAGCATACAAGCCTCAAATATGTGGCAACTATGCTGCAACTCATCTGGAGAATTGAACACTGTGAAGAATGTGATACATAGAGACAAAAGGAATTCCCAAATAAAAAGAAGGGCTTTCAGCAGGAATTCATATCCATTATGTTTAAGAATCCTTTAAGAATCCCTTCTTGTCATAGGTCAACAGACACTGAACAAGGAGCCGTATTTATTCTTGAAAGCCATTTGATTGCAGCGCCAAAGGAATGCGAGTCATTAGTTCCTGCTATTTAAAAACTTCTGTATGAAAGAATTCATTCACGCTTCAATATCAAAGTGCCTCCCGGTCAATAATATGTGGTTTTCAGTTGTACATCACTGTCCTTTGCCCTGGCTTCCTGCTTATGAGGAAAAAACGTTGGCGATTAAATAATTCATGCTAGTCATTATCAATAAATTATTAAAGGAATCTTCCAGGCGTACCGAAGCTCAAACCTACTGAACCGACCCCTTGTCATCCCTCATAAGTAAATGTGATCTTCAAATATGGAATTGTGTTTGCGTCGGCTCTCTGCTCATGTTAAACATACTGTTTAATGGGGAGGTGCTGAACGGCCCAGAGTCAGTCCGAAAAAAAAGAAAATGTTGTAAAATATTGCAAAAGTTTTATAGCACTTTTTATTATTATTTGGCACTGAAAATACATTTATACATTTGTATTTTATTGCAAATCCCTTGCTTTTGGCTTACATAAATTAGATGTTTGACTAGAATTTATTGCCTAATAAGTAATACATATTTGACAAAAAATTTCCCATGACTGCTTAACCATCTTATAACAACAGTTTATTATATCGTGCCTTTACTATGGCTGGCAGTACCTGCAACTTCGATAGGTGTCATAGGATGTTTGTACATTGTAATGCTCATATGTTTTGTAAAGCTCATTGTATTTTTTATGTTTTCAACTTCAACTAAAAAAAAATTGCTGTTGTGACTGATATTGAGTTATGAGCATTAAAATAACTACTTATAAACATTTGAGTTGTACCAGCATTATTTCCTTTCATATTATTGGAATGGTGTTCCTTTGAACAAAGAATCTCCATTTAGGGTCTTGTTAGTTTGTCTTGGAAACTGATTCTGAAATTTTGGACTTGGTATTGTGGAAAGACAGCTGGTAAAATGCCTATTTTTTATTTTGCATTTAGTTGTCATCAAACTTATCTGATTCACTTAAACATCTCATAAAATCTGGCCTGATAATATAACAGTATGATCAAACTTACCATCTTCATTTATAGAAACAAATCCCTAACCCTGTTGTTGTGTTTACTTCATGTAAAAAATAACGGACCCATAATATACAATTAAAAATACATAGTAATGTGTTTATTATCATCCAATCCTGTGTTCAATTTGTAATGTACTACAAGCTGAGCTCATAAAACCTTTTGAGTAAAAAGAGAATACTTTTAATTTATTCTGACTATAACAAACTCAGATAAAACATATTCTGTATTACAGATTATTTTGTGTCAGATTAAAATGATTGTTTTTCAGTAGCACATCAGTAATAACTTATTTTGTGATGCTGAATGATTGTATTAGTAAATAAAGAACATAAAGGCTCAATGTTGCACTTGAAAAATGAATTGCATTACAAAATGCAAAAATACAGATTAAAGTAGTAACTACAACTGTGCATTTCTGAAAAGGAAAGCAGAACCTTTGCACAACTTAATTAGATCTTACTTCCAGACAGTGGTGGTTGCTATGGAGTTGCTTAGTTGTAGCTAGGCAGTTGCTTTGGTGTCCCAGATGGTTGCTTAGTAATTACTGTCACACCAGTAGTTACTTCACATGGTTGATCAGGTGTTAGTAGAGTATTTATTTCACCTCCACACAAGAAGGGTGCACACACTATTGTAAGCTCCATACATACCGCAAACGTTTTGTACACACATACTGTATGTGTGAGGGTTGGGGTCATGGATAGCTTCGTGTGTGATCATGTGCCCCAACTCAAATTTATATACTTATTATAGTGTCACTAATTCATTTCTAATGGCTGACCTTTTTGCCTGGAAATGCCAAAGGTGTAAAGAAGTTAAACACCCAGTGTTTAATCAGAATGATCAATTTACACAAATTAATTTTGTGCATTTAGGTTGCCAAGTCATGGAAGTTTGTGATAATCACATTAACGGAACTAAAACTTGTAGAAAACATGTGGAATGTTGTTTTGATCATTTTTTTTTAGCTCAATGAACTTCATATAAATGGTCATTTAGATTTTGAAGTTAAATTTCTTTACAGTGAAATGTGCTTTGATATATGATCAAAGAGAGACACAGACAACCAATTTGGCATTTGAAACATTTGAAACAATTGGATTTTTGGCTTGCCGTTGCCTCTGCACACCCCACAGTGACACTGTGACCACACGTGCCTGGAGCAGTAGGCAGCCTCCACTGCAGCACCCTGGGAGCAGTTTGGGGGTTGGGTGCCTTGCTCAAGAGTACATGAGCATTTGAGGCACCTGTCAGGGACTTGAACCAGTGACCCTTCAGTCATAAGGCCTCTTCTCTTACCTCCAGGCCATGGCTGCATCAATACTAAAAACGCTGCCAATTATTGTCCATCTGTAGAATCTAGAGTCCTCTTAAGAGAGTTAATGGAAATATGCCCCCAAAAGACCTTACAGTATGAAAGTCTTTTGCTGGAACCTGCAGTGACGGTGCTTTCAATCTGAAAGTTTAGATTTAATTAACACTCCTTCAGCAATATTTATTCAGTACTGTAAATGATTATGAATGAATGCAAGGCACAGGCAAAAATACTATCAATGTCAGTGTGGCTTTAGTGTATGGCTATAGATTTGTTTTTGCATTCTTTGAAGCTGAATGCGAAAGCCAGAACAGGATTTATTCTAACCGTGCAGAAACATTCAGGCTTTTGTAGCTGTGGGTCACTTTGATTTTTTCCTCCATTCAAACCATGTTGTGCCGAGTTAGTATTAGCCAAGGACGTTGCGACAAACACAGCGTGGCATAGAAAGCTGCACCATGGCGGCAAATTGACAAAATGAATGGAGAATGCCAGAGGTATTATGTACATTTTGACACAGAAGAAGGACGAAAAAAAAAAGAAATATGAATCAGTCCATTGGTTGTGTTCACAACAAGTTGATCAATGGCAACTTCCCTTTTATTGAATTCAAAACTCCATTGCGGATGCCTTTGAAATGGGTTTAGGGCAATTGCCTGTGACAAATGAGAATTTATCTAAGTAAAGCAGTTTTTAAAGGCACGGCGTGGCTGTGACAGGCAGCCAAGGTGATTTATATGGGGTGGTTGTAGAGGCTAAGCAACTCCACACAGCCTCTCTGTTCGCTAAGCGTACAGTTTTTTTTATAGTGTGCAAAAACAGTAATAAAAAAATTATTCTGAACTCACAAAGAGGCGACGACCTTATAGACCTTGGTAGACTTTAAAGTGTTGGGTCATACTGACAAAAGCCTATACAGAAATGAGTAGAAGAGCCAGACTCAAAAAGAAAGATATTATTTTGTGGATAGACCAGACTTTTATACTCGAGTCCACGACAAAATTACCGGGACATCTGCACATCCATTGTTTCTATGAAAAGAGTTTAGGTGAGGTAGGAATGTTAGATGATCACCACCTCCCCTCACCCCCAACTCCCCAAATCATCTCATAAGTAATTGGATGGAGTGCCATCATTCCAGAGAACACAGTTCTACTGCTTAAAGGTGAGACATGGTGTTAGACAGTACTTCTTTACTGGCAGGACAGGGACTAGACAAGCTGTGTGTGCACAGATTTGCACATCTGTTCAGCAATGGTTACAGCTTAAAGTAGCTGAAGGCATTATTCGAAGGGGTGTCCACAAAAATGGTGGACATATATTGTATTTTCATTCAAATGTCAAGTGCATGCTAAAGCCAGCCACACTGCGATAACCACCACTTCACAAACCTGTCATTTGTTCTAGTTTCTCTTTGTGTGCATGTGAGAGTGTGTGTACAGTATATGTGTAAGAGAGAGTGAGAGTGAGCATAAAGTGTGGGTATCCATAAATGTGGCCACATGTAGTGTAGTGGAGTGTTGCTGTGGTTACTCACTGCTAACCAGCTGTCCCACACTGAGAGCTGAGGATGAGGATGAGGATGTTGAGGAGGATGAAGATGCCTGGCGTAGAGGGCTCTGGCTGTGGGGCATTCGCAGTAGGCCTGGCTGAGACACGGGGGGAGGCGGCTGGGCCTGGGCAGCCTGGGGTAGCTGTGGATAGCCACACACAAACACACACACACACACACACAGAAAGAACAATTTTAAAATACTACCTTCTGGTCAAGAAAAAGACTTTTACACTGTAATTTCAAACATAATGCACTTTGCTGTATTGTTAGATCTTCAGAAATGTAAGTACACTACAGCTAAAAGCTTGGAACATTATTATTTGTGATAAAATAAGCATCCTCCCTTTTCAGGTAGGTTGTGTATGGCTGTGTGTGGGCTATTAGAGAAACTGCTACATTTGTTTTCTAATTTATTACAACATTTTGGTTACAAATAAATTCATCAGCATGCGCTGGAACTGATGCAGACTCTACATGGTTGCGTAAAAGCTTCCGATGAATAGATCAGATCCACTTGAACATTTCAAATGTGCCTCGTAATTAACTCTTAATTCTTTATTTACAGGCTTAAAAGAATGCTTCTGGAGGCTGGTTGAATTAAATCAGGTGTATGAACAAGGAGTGTGAAAGCTTGATTGCATATAATACATGTGAGAAAGAGTGCATCACTTCAGACCAAGAGAATAACATTAATGCAAAGACAGCAACAAAGTCTAACTGGTCAAATGTTATTTCCTTTGTTTCACAACTTTTGGGCGAGACAATGAGGTTTTGCAGGATACATGTCATATTGTAATGTTTTCTGATGTCTACACAGAAGCCATGTGACTTTGTTAGGGGCGAAAAACACTCCGATGAGGTTTACACCTCCATTTACAAACCTACGTTTTGGCTTTACAATAAAACACGCTAGATTTCCTTTTATGGTAGACTCGTGAAAAATCTGATGAGCTCTGCTGCTCTGATTACATGGTTTACAGCGAGGCACCAGGCTCACTCACACAGACACCACAAAGCATAGCATAACGTAGTTTTTAGAACTGTAACAAGAATACTGTAATCAGTTTTTAATAAAGCCAATCATCTACGGTTAGCTAGGCTGGACATCAGCTCGCTTCTCTAGCTTTCACGTCCTCGTGCCCCACTTACCTGCATCAGGCCCCAGGCGAAGCAGTGGTTACAAGGCCTGGTTCATTGAATTTTAATGCACTACCTTTGACTAGGTCTAGCAGGGCTTTTGTTAGTGGGCTGGGTGTATGTGCATTTTTGGGGCAGTAAATATAATAAATCAATATGTGTCATAATTTGGGGGTTTTGGAATTGGTGTGTTTAACAGCAGTGTCTTGGTTGTATGATATTTCCTGTGGTTTCAGTGGTGTTGCTGGGTGGGTGCTATGGTATCCCAGATTATTGTTACGGTGTTGCTAGGTGGTTGCTATGGTTTTGCTAAGTGGAGGCTAGATTGGTGCTACAGATGGGTGTGGTACAGATAGTTGAGTGCTATAATATGGGTTGCTAGGCAGTTACTATTGAGTTTCAGGAGGTTGCCAAGGTATCCCTAGTGGTTGTTATGCTGTAGCCAAGTAGTTACTGGTGATGTTAGAAAGTGATTGGTAGGTGGTTGCCGTGGTGTTGCAAAGTAGTAGCTTTGGTATTTTAAGTGGTTGCTGTGGTGTTGCTAAGTAGACACTACAGTGCTACAGTGTGGCAAGGTGATTTCCACAGTATTTTGGGCAGTTGCTTGGTGGTTGCGAGAAGTTTGCTAAGTGATCTCAGGAGGTTGCTCACATGGTGTCAAGTGGTTGCTGTGGTACACTGTGTGGTTGATTGTGTATTCTAATGTATTTGTATCATCATGACCATTGCACCCCATTCATTTCTAAGGGAAAGATTTCTGAACATACTGTATACAAGCTCAAATGGAGTTGGAAAGTGTCAATATTTTGGGGGCGGGATGGGATACAGAGCGAATATCTAGCAGAAAAATAAGAATAAAACTGAAAAGGAAGACTTCTATAAAGGCTTTTCCTGTGCACAACCCATTCCAGGGAACCTTCCAACTTAGTTACTGTTTACTGACTTAGCTGTGAGCGCTCCTCAAATACATGCTATTTTTATTACAGAGCCAATATGATGAAAAAACATCAACAGTAAACAGTTATTAACAAACATACTGGGTTATTATCAAAGTCTCATATTTTAGAAACTTTCAAATATCACTGCATGCTTCTGTACTTTTGTCATGTAGTGTACTGAAGACAGGCCGGAGCGTATTATGGCTAGAGTTTGCCACCATGAGTGGATGAGACAGATTTGGACTGGTTGAGATGCCCGTCCTAGTGCTTCTCTTTCAACACAATTTCTCCTTGAACACTGCTGTCACATGCTTTCAAGCACATATAAAAGAAATGGCACAATGACAATGTGGGGATTTTCAGGATCCTTAACATGGAATAGCAAGCGCACCAGTTTAGTGAAAGCAGTAATCACAATCGTGCCTGAGCCATATGGGCCCGTCATTAGAAGCAATGTGGCATGAGCCTAAAACTGTATATTTTCATGTTTTATGCACGATTGAGCTGCTTTTACAAGATCAAGACGAGTGCATCTCCCCTCGCTAAGAAAGGCCTCCTTGTCAATCTAAAAGTAGGTTAGATTCTTGATGCCATTCCCTTGTGCTATTAATTATACTCTCCAGAGTGTGTGTGTGTGTGTTAGGGTGTTTGTTTGGGGTGGCGAGAAGATGTCAGAAGAAGTGTTGCACACACTGTCAGAGCTGTCGGCGGCTGCTGGAGGAATTATCCGGAATCTCGGCGGCTCTGGGCTGTTTGACAGCCGTAAATTATCGGATGGCAAAGATTGCTCACAAGTTATTCAGAAGACGCAGACGACACACCATAAACATTATTACAAATGCATTAACGCGCTCGCAACAGTGATCAGACGGCGTGTGAAAACGGCATGTCACACCTCCTGAAGGAAATGGGGTCACCCTGTGTACGTCTCTTTCTTTTTCTCTTTATGAAGTGATTGACCATAAATCGTAGAGTGGCGTGGGGAATAGGGAGCCCTACTATATATCTGTAGTGAGGAAACAAAGGCCAATGCTTGTAGCCTTTCTTTATACTGTTCTCCCCCATTTGTTGTGATCCAGACATTGCTATTAATAAACAGTAGTTGTGGTTTGGAGTGTGTGTGTGTGTGTGTGTGTGTGTGTGTGTGTGGGCCCTCCTCTCTGCAGGGGATCTGCTGAATGAGCATCTTCTACTGACTCCAAGAGTGTTCCTGACAGGAATAACACGCACATATGATTTTGTAGTTACACAAAGCATGGTCCAATTTACAAGCATAAACACATACATCATATCTCTTTCTTCACCCCAGTTTTAGTCTTGTAGAGTTCTACCCACTACCTAGGTGTCAGCACGTGCATCCTTTGAGATGTTTCACATCACATCGTTTCACACTGCCATTAACAGAAAGTCTCTGGGCAGCTCAACATGCTTGGAGGAGAATGACAATAGAAAAAAATTCTAAATCGCTATTTCTGAATCAATCTAACAACAACAAAACATAATTCGTACACTTCTTTCTTTGTACACAGAAGGAATCAACTGAAAAAAAAAAACTTGGACGTGTGTGTGATTTGCAAGCAAAGTATGCCTTTCAAAAGTTCAAAAGCAGTTCCAACAATTCCAAGAATTCAAGAGGGGGTTGCATCTTAGGGCTCCAGGAAATAGGATGGTCTTATGCACATATTGCATGCTGATGGATTGTCTGATGAGTGCAGAGTGACCCAACATCTGTGAGTACAGACATTCAGTAAGCAGTGATGCCCTCCGTGAGTCATCCTGTCAGTGCTGCCACCATTGACAGGATGCAGGACTACATGCACACAGACTGTTACGATGACTGTGCCACAGTAACTGCGCTGGTGTCGTGCCAGACTGTCATGGAGTCACAAGGCAGCAGGTCATCTTCAGTGATGAGTCCCGCTTTTGTCCTGCTTAGAGGGCTCATTTGCATAATGTATCCATCTGACATCAAGCATCAGAAGGGTAAACTGTGTAATGTGTAGCCTTTTTACACACACGCACGCACGCACACACACATTACACTTATAGGCCTATGTTCTTTTGTCTCACACTTATAGTACACACACACACACACACACTTCCTGCAGCTTATTATTAGTTGAAAAAGACTGAATCTTTGGATTCTGTCAACACAAAAGTGCTCTCTCTCTGTCTCTCTGTCTTCCTGTCTCCCTCTTTCTCTGTCTCTCTTTCTTTCTCTAATCCTAACTAGCCATGTCAGGAGTGTTCCTCTGAAGGGAAACACTGAGACAATGAGATTTTACATTTGTGTGCTATGCTGCTATGCTCCTTCTTAAGTCAGGAAGAAAGTGAAGGAGATAAAAAAAAAACTCTTTTCATGTTGAGTCGTGTGTGGGAATGGGAGAGGAAGACAGAAACTTTGCATGTGAAAGAGGGCTCTGACTAGTTTGGAGGTATAAATGCAGATGGATATATATATATATATATATATCCATCCATTTTCTGAACCGCTTATTCCTGAATAGGGTCACGGGGGAGCTGGTGCCCAGCCGGCAACTCTGAGCGCAAGGGCAGGAAACAACCCAAGACAGGGCGCTAGTCCATCGTAGGGTGCACACACACACATCCACACACTAAGGGCCACTTTAGAGTCACCAATTCACCTACCATGCATGTCTTTGGACTGTGGGGGAAACCGGAGTACCCGGAGGAAACCCACGCGAACACACAAACTCCACACAGAAACTTCCCAGGTCGCCCCACCCGGGGATCAACAGCTCTATCCACACATATATATATATATATACAGTATATATATATTCACATATCCTAAAGGTATTTTGTGAATATGAACAGCAATATTTATAAATATTGATTACATTTAATTGTAAAAGTAATTTTTACTAGTCATACTGTGTGTCCTGTTCAGAAAGCAGGCTTTATGTGAAACACAATACAGCCCTTACCTGCTGTCCAGGTTTGATTGGTGACAGCGTGATTCCCTGGGTGTTGATGACAGGTAGGATTTGGTTCCCAATCACTGTGGCAATGATCTGACCTTGCGCATTGGTCAGCAATTGCGGTGTGATTGGCTGCACTTGTAGCGAAGGAGTCCCACCACCGGATTGGTTAGAGGGTCCAGCAGAGTTTGGCATCAATGGGATCGTCCCAATTATCTAGAAACATAAAGAGAACACAAGAAAGATTCTGGAGTTCACTCAGTGATCATCTACTCTGTGATTGATCAAGGTCAGATGTCTATGCCTGGATAGTACATTTCTAACTTTAATGGCGATAGCAGTAACAGATATAAAGCCATGCAACATTCACTTGTTATTACCTATTTAGTTACATTACAACCTGTATTTAAATGTTTAAAAAAGTCAGTCCACAGACTTTAATAACAATATCAAAAATAGCATCATGTCATCTCTATTGCATCCACTAATGTGTATCCAGATATTTAGTTGTGCTTTATATCAAAATTTTTGATGTGTTTTTAATGTCACAAAAACCAACACATTAACAAATATTTATATATTCAGCCTACTGCAGTTTAGCTCCACCCATTCATGCAGACGTTAAAAGGAGTGCTTCAGCCTGATTGCTTTTTGTACGCAAAATAAAGAACAGCCAATCAAGTAGTTTACGTATACTTAACAGAAACAGGCTTCACAGAGAACTATTCATGGAAAATATTTGACTTAACTTATGACTGATTTTGTTTAAGATGTACAATATTGGCCCTTTAAGCATCCTTCACCATCCATTAATAAATATAAGTATATAGAGGTAATATAGAAGAATACTGTTGTCATCAGAACAAAACCTAGTAAAAATGTTAGAAGAGGCTTAATGTAAAGTTAATTTTCCATGTTTCTATTGGTCCATTCATCTTGAAATGTTCTGACAATGTGAATGGCAGCATGAGTTTTCACACCAGCTAGGTTGTAGGCCAAGTAGTGTTAAAAAATGTTAGGGTAGGCAGATATAGATAGCTAACAATGAAAGAAGTAGCCTCAGAGCACACACACACACACACTTTACACTAATACTGATGACATGTCCCTGGCTCTTGTCTAGTAGCAGATTGAGGATGCTGCCTGTACCACCTGATTATCCGTCAGAGCGGCTTGAGTGAGGATAAGGGCAAAATAGCCTACTGCAGTGGTATAGACACATGAGTAATACACACACACACACACACACACACACACACACACCCCGCACGCAGGCGCTCACTCACATTTAGAACACACCTACTAAAGGTCAGGATCTGAGTACATTTGTGTTAGCTGGTGCACACCACTGACTCATATCCATTATAAGTCCTGAAGAATTGAGTGTGCACACATGGCTGTGTGTGAGCATGAGTGTCTTTGTCTATGACAGCTTGTCTATTGAGTGGATGTGTAAAAGTGCTGCTTATGTGTATGTAGCTAATTTACTGACGTGATGTTCTTTGCTCTCCTTCTCATCTGTTGGCATACATTTCACAAACAATCAGCAGAGATATAATAACTGAGGAAAAACATTTTACATTCCATATTATTTCAGGTTTTTGATAATCAGGATAAATGAATACTGTCAGCAATTTAACTTAAGTGCTTTACAGACAGATCCGATGATCATTTCTCAATAGTTACTCTGCTTTAACTGACATTTACAAGAGAAACATAAAGTCTGTTTCTGCAGACCTCCAATGGCAGAATGAAAACTGACATGGACTTTTTATAATATCATTTAGTTATATTAATGAAAACATTCTGGCTAGATGTTCACTATCATTGGAATGGCCACTAGGGGGCTTGTAGGGTAACTATCAGATTAACGAAGATACTGTTGGATCTGTGTGTGTGAAATGGGACTGTACTGAGCTGCTAGCAAGCAATTAGGATTGTAAGGCCAGTGGTGAGAACACCCAGTAGTGAGGGGTTCTCTAACAGAAATCGTTTATGATATAATTGTTTGTTTTCAGTCTAAGGTTAATTTTACAAATACATTTAATGCAATAATGATTTGTGTTTATAGCCAGTTTAGTTTAGTCTGTTAATATTATAGTTATAAATAATTTATGTACAGTACACATATAACACAAGAACAAGATGTTTACTCATAGACCCTCTAAAATGAAGGTGGCCCATGAAGCTTAGTTGACGATGACTGACTCTACACCTTCTTTTTTTTTTTTTCTTTTTTTTTTTTTTTTACAATGTATTACAGTTGTGGTAACCATTGTATTCCTTTCATTTGGATCTCATGAGTCTGAATTCTGCCAATGGTGTCTTCTAATTATTGTTATTATTATTACTGTAGATACTGGTTGTAACATGCAAATATGTATAGTCTTTATAGTCTTAACACGTTACTAACCTTAACCTCAGTAATCAAAAATTATGCTTTTGTTTCAAAACACGTTGCTCCTGAAAAAGTGAAAGATCATTCATTTTTTGTTTTCTTACTTTGGAAAGTCAGTTTTTTCAGAAAACAAACACACACACACACACACACACACACACACACACACACACACACACACACACACACACACACACACATATATAAACTCTTCTGATTCAACTCCCTGGCTCCCTCAGGGTACTCTCTCCCCCACTATCTGGTCTTCACCCCTCCATTCAGCTTTGGCCCCTTCTAGTCCTGCCCTCCAGTTGGAACAGACCAAAGGCCATGACAGTGTGTGTGAGGTTGCTGTGCTTCATCTCTCTGAAGCACAGCCTCAGTGCAGCAGGCTGGAGAATAATGCTTCACACGCCTATTTCACTCTGACTACTACAATTACTGAAGATTACCGCCACTACACACGGACATCCATAGCACTTGTTACAATAAAAACAAAATAGGTGTGATGGGAGAGCAGGGCTGGGACTACGTTCTGGTATACCTGCTCTAACCCATGTACCCTTTGTAACAAGGCCTGTCATGAGGGAGGCACACATTTGACCACTTTAATGATACACCTCATATCTAATCAGATGTTTCATCAGCTCTGAGTACAACTGTGTTTGATTTCCACTTTTACCTTCTGCTCAAGAATAGTTGTGATAAAGCTCAGCTCTATTTCAGTAGTTTATTTTTAAGTCCCGTGCTTTGCAGACTGCTTACAACCCCCCCCCCCCACACACACACACACACACACACACCCACAAAGTAAAACAGCCCTAATAATCTTCAGTCTCTATGCTGATAGACTAGCAGCGTTCCAAGTTCTAGTGCACTTCTGCTTTCAGTTTTTCCAGCTTCCAGTTTTTTCTTTTATGCCAGAAATTGGTTGATTTATGGGAACAGGTTTTGTCATGATACATGTGCCAATAGACTCCACCACCCTCACCCAGAGTCAGACTAAAAACCTACAGCCCTGCTACAGTAGGTTCCCTGCTTTTCCTCCCTCCCTCGGCCCTCCTCTCGTTGACATAATGGCGACAGAGCGGTGGAAAAAAAGAGGCCGGCAATCTGTAATTCATCCTCGCCACGGCTCATTTGCCTGCGTTGCTTCGCATTAAGTGACAGATAATTTATCTCTCTCTCACTCAGTCTCTATCTCAGTGTCTCTCTCCCGCCTATCCCCCCCTCAGCGTTAGCCACTTAGCATGTTTTACAGCGCTGCCTGACGACGCTCGTGTCCCCCTGTCTCGGGAACTGTTCCGCTCAATTATTCATCCTCATTGGGCTAAAGTGGCTCCTCCAACAGTCGTATTTAAATGAACAGAGAGGAGATGACAGCCCCCATGTGCAAGATAGCATGGAGCCATTTGCCATGTTAAAGCCATTCACTATCTTTATTGCTTAGTGAAACACTTGGCCTACAGCAAAGGTTTCCCTGCTAATGAGGCAAAGCAAATTAAACAACACCAGAAAGCACAGCACAGGCTATACCCTCATAATTGTAAATTTCACTTAATTTGTTTTACCCTTTTTTATTGTATCAGCTGCAATATTGTAGCAGCATCCAGAACATTGGCAAAAATCCTAAAGTAAATGATCACACTTTATTTGTTGTAATATTGTCATTTTATGCCATCGAGCTGTATTACGTTTTTGCAGGTTTAATACAGTGAACATGCCATAATTCAGTTACACACTTGTGCCCTCGGATGTTTTCTACACTACACCGTTCAGTTACCGACACATTGCCCTCACATGTTTTCATTAAAAATGAACACAACTCACTAAATACAGGTGTTTGGACAACCATTTATGTTGACTGGATCTCAGTGAGCATCACCAGCCTAATCACATTGTATTTCAGTTTGTGAGTTTGTGTTACTTCACTCACGCCAATTATGAAGGAAGCCACTAAAAGATTTTCTATTCCATAATACAGGAATGAATCTGTATCTTTCTTCTCATGCTGTACTGTGTTCATTCTGCTCCCTGGTGCTAGAGACCCTCCGACAGTGTGGAATTTCTCCTCCACTGTGCAGAATAAATTGTTATTCAGCTGCAGTTTTCTAGGCTTGCCCTCTGGTGGAGTACAGAGTTCAGACAGAAACTAAGTTATGTATCATAATTCTGCTTTCATGAATATCCTTGGCAACATGGTGGCACTGCAGGTAGTGTGTGTGTCATACTCGGATTCTGGGATGGTTGGATGTACTTTTTTTTTTCAACCTTGGATTAGTACAAAACATTTCTAAATGGAACACAAATCGGTTAGATACACCTTAACCCGTTTCGTCAGATTTTGTGCCCATTGTTTTGTATGATTTTGTCAAATACAAAAAAACACTTCCAGTACTGTGCTAAAGGCCTCTGGGCTGTAGGCCATCACATGCAACCAAATTTACCTGGGCTTAAGTTAGAACTGTGGGGAGCACCTGGGTTAACAAGTGTAGCAGATAAAAGAATGTAACTCTCTCTCAGCTTCACAAACACTTCTCTGTATCATTTTCCTGCTACCTCTCAGCTCTTCGCTTTCTTTTCCTTCTTGTCTTATGGAACAAATTTTATAGGGTATAGCCAGGGTGTTCATCTTCATCCTCTCTCTCTCTCTCTCTCTCTCTCTCTCTCTCTCTCTCTCTCTCTCTCTCCCATGAGCAGAACTCATTAGAATTATCCAGCCACTGTTTCCCAGGGAATGTCATCTCCTTCCTCCAGCCAGGCCAATCTGTAGCGTTCGCCATGGTCGCCAGGCAATATCCCTGCCCATTTTCTCCCTTACTGCCCCCTGTTCAGAGCGGAATAGGATTGGGACCCATATTGGGAGAGAAGCCCAGACTTCTAACATCCATTACTGTCAAAGAAACAAAGCACACAGTGTGAAGTCCATACTGCACTAAGGAGGATATGTTCTATCACATTATAAATAGTAATCATATGGATCATTTGTTTTTTGATAACAGGTCAAACTATATTTCAGTTTACACAGTGCTCTTACTTTACATTAGAGTTCTCAATATATTAGCAACCAATCAATCTAATCTGACAAAAAGCCCAAACTGTGGATTTATATTAAACAGAAACAAATGCATGATGTTGCTTTCATGCAAAACCTCATTTCTCCAACAACTGTGACTTTACAGGAAACGGAAAAAAACTTCTTAACGTTTAACAGAATTCAGTAGGAAAGTATTTTATTCCAATTTTGAATAACAATAAGGAGCCTGATTTTAAAATATGTATTACTCCACAAAATTGCAGAGTTATCACTGCCAGATCATTAAAAAGTTACATTTGAATCATTCCTTTACAAAAAGCAATGGATTAATTATTACTCTACATTATGGCTTTATGCACTAAGCATGCCTTAGAAGTGTCTCCTGTGTCACACAATGTTCGGAGTTAAAAACACTTGGAAAACTTCTTGATATCAAACTGAGGATCTGGCTTAATCAGTGCCAGCTGCTGAAACAATGGACAAAGGCCTAAAAACTTCTCACTGCAGAAGTTGCTATTTAAAGTGATAAAGAGAAAGAGGGTGCATCCATAAAATAGACATTTAGCGCCAGTAGCTGAACCGCAGAGTAACTCCCACAGGCTTCCTTAGATATATGTGTTAATGGTAGAGAACAAAGAGAGAGACCTCTGTTAAAGTTACGTATAGATTGATGGCATGGACTATGATGTGACATCTGACTAAGGCCTTTCAGTTATTTATTATAATTTTACAGCATTTGTTCAGCGTTATAATAATAATTCTGTAATTATTTATAATGCTTGGCCATGTTAATATTATGAAGAATTTGGAGTCTTGACCAACAACTCTTATTGGTATAGAGTGGTGTGCTTGCCCAGCCAGGGTATTGGACTACTACAGTCTATGGCAGGGAAGCTGATGTTGATTCCCACCATTCTACACCCACTATGCCACACCAACTTCTCCAAATCCAAATTATTCGGATGCACCACCAAATAATAAGTGACTAGATATCATGCTAGCAAAAACTGTGAACATTGTTGTTTTAAAATGGTGGTTACATGAAACCATGAAAGTCATGGTTAACTGAAGAACTTTTATTGACTTTTAGCTAAACACAATTTACAACATACCGCATTTTTTATTGACTTGTTTAAGAACAGCTTTATGTTTATCAAAAAATAGTGTTCGGATTGACCAGACTAGATAGTTAAACATTGTGCATGGCTTAAGTAAGTCAACTCATCTAAGCTGAAAATTAAACATTGCAGACTGGTTTTCCAAACAGAGATTAAGCAAATACAGCATTTACATACTGACTTCTGGTACAAAATTACACTCCATGACAAGGCTTAACCTCTGTCCTCACTTAAAGAACATTGACATAATCACTAGCTTAAGTTGGATGGTACATCACCCCAAAATATATAGGATATGTATCAAGAGTGGGGGACACAAGTATGCACTATAATAAAAAAAAAAAAAGGTTTTATTAAATTGTGGACTGGATGCTTTGCTGGATTAAAGTGCTCTTCAGTTTGGTGGAAATCCTCTTGTAGATGGTTCTATGTAAAACCTTCAACCTTATAAAAGCAACAAAAAAGCCTCAAAAACCCTTGTATGAATCTGTTTTCTGCAATCATACGTCTGTTTGTTACTAATAATAATGACATGAACAACTCTTTCAACATAGAATGTAGTTTGTTAACAGCAGACCATGACTGCCAAAGATTTTCCCATGAACATTAGAGTTTTGATGACTTGACACTGGGCCACATCTGAATATTGAGGGGACCCAAGGAACATGCCCCCACCCCACCCCAATCATATTAACAGTAATGAAAAGGGTGTAATACTTAAATATGATCAGGGCAAAAATGTATCAACACTAAGGTAAGAACAATAAAACAGTCATTATTTGTGCACTGGGAAAATGAAAACGTGAACTACTTAAACAAAATTAAAAAGAAATATATGTAAAATAAGTGCACTAAAATAAAAGTTATCAATGTTATTGTCGTAGACATGCGTAGAGAAAATCGTGACTAACAAACAATATGTAAAGCAAATAAACAAACAAACAAATAAATAATAAAACTAAACTAAACACTAGATGAGCTTCTTATGGCTTGGAGTCCATAAGCTACTGCTTTAATATATGCGTGAATATAGATGTGTATATATACTGAGTGTACTGAGGTCAATATCTTCTGATGTGGCATTAACATTGGAAGTGGATGTATTTTACCAAACAGAATAAATACTTACATTTTAACAGATTTGTATAAATAAGCATATTAGCAGCATTAGTCTGGAAGAGAAGCATTTAGGCTTAAGGCAGTGGTGGCTGTGCCTGGGATAGTCCTTACATCGCCCCTTTCTCTATTTTAGCATAAAAGGCACAAAGATCAAACAAGTAGCATGGCCTCTACCTCTGATCTGAATTTTTCAAGTCCAGACTTCTTTTTTTCCCCTCCATCTTCTTTTCTGTGCTGCGTCTGAGGCATCATCTGGCTGACTGCTGGCCACATTCAGGGCATGTATTAGTATCTTTAATGCTAAAAGCAGAAAGGGGTGGCAGTGGTGGCATGGGCTCAAAGGCTAGTGAGTGTTTTAGTGAGCTGAGACTGAATAATGGGCTGCAGTAATAAGGTTGAGAGGCAGAGGCTGTAGCCCTGGGCTTTGACCATCTCCGTGACCTGATTGTGTCAGCCAGTGTCAGCCGCCATGACAGCACAAACGCACAGCGTGGCCCATCAAAGCGAGCGTCACGCCGATACGTCCAGCCAGGCCCCTGCAGGCACCACCAGACTCCAAGCAGGAGAGTACACACACACAAGGGCCTCATTAGCGATGTTTAGCTTCAAGACGCTGGCTGGGCACATGCACATACGTATACTGTACACTCAGACTCACACACACACACACACACACACACACACACACACACACACACACACAGAAAGAGCCTGTGGACTGATTCAGGTACCTTTGTTGATCTTCAGTTTAACAATTTTGATGGATAGAGGTCATATAATTAACCAAGTAAAACTAAAAAATGATAATAATAATATTAATAATAATAATAATAATAATAATAATAATAATTTGTAAAATGTAATGCAATTTTCTTGTGTTGTAAACATTAGTAGCTGAAATGTTTTGGAGAGGACTTTGGAGAGGGCTGTCGTATTTACACCTCAGACATTAGTCTGGTTTGCTTTTGATTGTTTAAGTGAGTGGGATAACCATGGCCAGATCCAAAGAGCTCCCTGGGGCCTTTAGAAAGGAGGTTGTATATGCATATGAGTCTGGGGAGTGATTTAAATAACCAGAAATGGTCCATGGTCCAGGAAATAATTTACTGAAAATATGTTTGAAGCTATTAGACAGGCTATCTACACTGCACCTCTGCCTCAAAATCTTCAGCTACTGAGTAAGAATATTTAAGCTGCATGGGATGGATTATCACAGGACACCATTAGGAACCTCTGCCGGGATGTCTGTCATGTTATACTCAATGCCATACTGAGAGACACTACTTCTGTATGTGTAGCTCAATAAATATTACTCATATCAGTCTATCTTTTTAATCATGTATTGTTCATGGTAACCTTTGGAATAGCATTGCATTCCAGGAAACTGTTTGTCCAATAGTACAGATGTTTGTCCAACTGTTTGTGCTATATAATAATATATAATAGTTCACCTGTAGGTCCTGGGATGATGGGATTGTTGGGACTTTGTTACAAATCTTGTGGTGTGCTTTTGGGCTGAACTTGCAAAGGTGGCCTGATTTGGCCAGGTGGGTAATGGTGTTAAAATGTAGATAAAATGTCCATATTTTTAAATATGTTAAAAAGTTTCTTATTAGGTGTCCTAACTCTTTCTGTATTTATATCTGAATAATAGATAATATTTTCTGATATAATAATTCATATTAATTATAACTGCTCATATACATTTATCCATAGATTAACTGACAAGGCACAACATTCCACTGAAAGGCTGAACCAGAATTGGTAATGCATCTAAAAGTCAATTGTGCAAATGTCATACTGATTGGTTGTTACCAGTTTTCATCCTGTTATAGCCATGTTCAGCTATTTGGTTGCATTTTTCATTCCACACAATGCACACCATGCACCTTTTCACAGAGAGGCTTTGAAAATCAAGTGTGCTCAATGCTGTTCCTCAACACAATACCCTCTGTCATATCAGGAGATCATAAAGAGTTAGCTTAAGGAGAGGGATGGGATAGGGGTTAAGGTAAATAATGCTAGCTGTGGCATGAAAGGGCACATTGACCACACAGTCTTTCCCTTTAATATGAGAGCAGTGTGCACCTGCGATAAGATGATTCATTAGATAGGGCTCTGCTTTGACAAGCGCCATCGTTCAAGCCTCTGGCTACTGATGGAACAATTCTGCAGTCAGCCCCCGTAAATATGACAAGGTCAGCTTTTTAGTCCCCACGCGCCCCTCTGCCGACCAAACGAAAACAAGACGCTCTGCTTAAAGAAAGAGCGCAAACCGGGCTGCTGAGCAGTCATGCCAATCAGCCCACTCAGATCAGGCTCACCTGATCACGTCAGAATAACTGATTCAAATCTCAGTAACAATGTTATTATGTGGAAGGAGATGTCCAGCTAGTCACGTACAGAGTCTCACACATTCACAGAGAGTGTTTGTGTGTGTATTTGTCAGGGTTCGGTGCCAGTTTATTTGCAGTTCAGTCGACTGTACTCAATTTAGCAAATTCATTTGGAAAATCAATGTGAAGTAAATGTCTTTGAATCAGCTGAAACTCAGCGGAACTCTATGATCAGTAATCTATGTAAAAACCTCTGTCCTGAATAAATTCCAGTCAACATGCACATCAAATCCATCAGACTCAACCTATGGAATGGCAAAAAGAGTTCTGCACAGCACTGAAAAAGGTTCTCTGAACAGTATATATGTTTTTTTGTTTGTTTGTTTGCTTCATATTTGAAGAATCATCAAACCAGATAAACAATTTAAGGATTCAAATAATTCAGTAAGGTGTCTTCTTTCTTTAAAGAATCACTGAACCCTTGAAAGTGCTCTTTTTAAGTATAGATATAGTATATAGATTTCAAACATTAAGGCTAAAAGAAAGACCTATTGATCCCACTGATCCCAGAGGACCTGTCCCCCTCAGCTTGTGGGTGGTCATGTATTTAAAGGTTTCGTGCGAATAATGTAGCTTCTTATTTATTGGAAATCATTAAAAGCTATCTTTAGTTGTTGAGGTTAAGATAAGGTGTGATATTACGCATGCAGAAATAAAGCAGATACAGCTCAATAAAACCAGTACAATATTCATACAAATAAACGTATGATACTGACCTGTCCCTGTGCATTAGTGACCAGTTGGCCTGTAACCCCCTGCAAGCTGGGCAGAGCATTGCCAAAAACCTGTGAACCGGCAATGGAACCCATCGCTGCTGCTGCGGCAACCGCTGCCTGACTGGCTAAAGGGTTGAGCTAAAGAGAGAAAAGGACATAAACAGTTATAGAATTACAGGAAATACACACGTATATTAGTAATATAACTGATATTTACTTCCCAAGAAAAAGTATTAAAAATTCATTCCTTACTCTTATAACTTGTATTGCATCAGTTATTTTTGGATTGTTTTCCATGATGTCAATGAAAATTAAGCATAGAGATCCATAGAGATAAGCATAGAGATTAGCTGTAGGTATATGGATCCCTTTGACCAACATTAGACCCCACTAAAGACGGCATACGTGCAAATGCTATATATCTTAACTGTACATTGTCCATGTGGGTGATATTTACTTTATCAGCAAAAAAAAAAATAGATCAGTGATAACCAGTCATTTCCACAATTTCAAAGATCATTTGGATGAGTATTGCAAACACATGCAATGAGTATCCAAAGCAAACATTCCGTATCAGAAGAGCATGTTATAATGAGCTTTACTACTCAGGAAAGGAAGACAATTAAGGGGTAATAAATGAATGATACGGAATTTAGTTGCTCCATTCCCAGTGATACAATATTTAAATTATTCACAAGGGCCTGTCAGCAATGTACTGTCTAACGAAAACTATTAGAGTACATGATTAATCTATTGTATGAACACGAACTACTGAGTTGTATCACTTAATGTTATCAGAATTTTGCCCCCTAAAAAATTAGTATTGGTATCAGCTGCTGAATTCCAGTCAGGCCTTACCTACAAAGTGCTCCAAAGAACACATCAATACCTCCATAATACCCTCACACACACACACACACACACACGTACACAAACATGCCCACCCATGTGCCTGCCCCTACTCTTATACATACACATTCACACAGCATTGTGCAGAGTGAGCTGTTAAATTGAGCTACCCTGCTATCAAGCTGCGAGAAAGCAATGCTTATTTAGCAGCCTGGCTGCGATGCAGGGCTTTATTAGGTTGCTTAAATAGATCAAGACTGTTCACAGAGTCTCCAATTACTGCCCCCAATGAGAGAACAACAGAACCAGTGTGCAGAGAAGAGAAGGGCCTCAGAGAAGAGAAGACCCATCAGCCATAACATTACAATCACCTGCCTAATATTGTATCGAGCCTCCCCTTGCTGTTTGGACATCAATTCCATCATTATCTTTTTCAGTAGTGTATCTTCTGTGATATCAGACCAGACGGGCTGGCCATCACATCTTACGCAGATCAGTGAGCACTGGCCACCCATGATCCTATTATTGGTTCATGGGTTGTCTTTCACTAGAGCACTTTTGGAAGAATCTACTGAAAACTGGGAACACCTCACAAGAACTGATGTTTTGGAGACGCTCTAACCCAGTCATATAACCATCACTATCTGATCTTTGAAGTTGCAAGATGACTTACATAGGGATTGTTATTTAAAACACAGTTTGATCATATAGCACTTTACTCTCGTATAGGTTTCCTCATCTTCTTTTCCTAATAGAATATTTTAGAATATGATGGTAAGCATGGTTTAGTATCATTCACTTTTTTTTTTTACTCAAATGGCTCAATTAATCATCAAGAAAGCTGGTAGATTACTCAAATAATCATATAATCAATCCACAGATAATGGTCTTTTTTACGGTTTTAATACAGACATACAGAGATCTCTCAACACTTTATAATGCATTGCTAACTAAAAAGGCAGGGATTCCAAGTTTTAATGAAAGTAACTATGTGAGATACAGCCTTCTTTCTCTCCCTCTTTTTCTCTCCTGAGAACAGTACAAAGAATCCACCTTTTTTAAATGAAGACCATTCAGTCACCATTCATCTTTTACCATACCACACCAACACCGACGTATTACCAGGCTTTCTGAAATCAAATGATGAAAAAATGCCACAGAACGATCAATACTTTTTCATTGACACTAAAGGTTAAGCACATTAAGAATGACACCGCATTTGTCTTATGAAATCATATTTCATGTTGGTGGCCTAAAATTGGCTGAGATTGATACTACATCCTCAGGACTGAAAGCCATTCTTTTTCTTTTTTTTATTCCTAATCATAGTGTTTGCCTTTCTTTGTCCGCTCTTCCTTTGTCCTTCGGCAAAAGTCAAGTGCCGGCTGATAATATCAGAGACCTAAATGTTAAGAGCGATGATTTCCGCCCTTCAATACTTCACTATTTGGCCATTGTGACAAGTTAAATGCATTAAGAGGCTTGGAAAGGTTCACCTGCTTTGGATCAGCTAACATTAAAACACAAAAAGCAAGAGAATTGAAATCCTGGAAGTCACAGTTATCGGGAATGATGAAAAACATGGCGTAATTTTATATTAACTCATGTTCTCGTTCTAAAAGTCCAAATTTGTGTTCAAGTAAAAAAATATTACAGCTAGATAGAACAGTAATGTTATGCATACACTGTAGTTTTCTGGGGAAAATCAATTTTGTTATTTCTTGCATTAAAAACATTTAATTAAATGTACTTAAATCAATCATTAAACATGTCACAATTACATCAAAGCAAAACATTCATAATACAATTATTAATATTAAGGGGCTGAAATATTCAAGTAAAATAAGGTTTATGATTTTTATGACATTATGAGGAAATGTATGATATTATACTACAATAAAATCAGGAAAATTGTACAGAAACACATTGAGAAAAACTGACAAACAGGGTAACTTTGTCATTGGAGCGGAAGGGTCTATGTAGAGTGTTTTATCTTGATGGAGGCTCAGAGATGGACATGGTTGGCAATATCAACCACGGATTGAATTTACAGATAATCCTCTCAACCCCATCTAAGCACAAGCACTCCGCAGAAGAAGAGCGGATCAAACCTGGGTTCTCCAGGGGAAAGGAATGTGACAGATGAAAAGTTGCCTGAGCTAATGATTATGATCCTTGTTCTTACAGTCAGCTAATGTACTATTCATATAGGATGGTGGCCTCGGTCTCTCTCACACACAAACACACACACACACACACACACCCACACACACACACACACACACTTAAACAGGAGATGGGGTGGCGTAGGTGTCATACACATGTGAGCAGGGTTTTGATGAAATTTACATGACGTTAGATTAGAAGGAGGGGCTTCAGATATGTTTTTCATAACTCCACTTATTTTGTGTTCCTTTTCTTTGTTGTGTTGTATAAGGTTTAAACTTCTGATTTTTGTCACAAGCGTCTTCAAATTGGCATGGTCTGTGTACATATTCACCATTGCTGAATGCCTCAATGTGTTTGCAGGAGGACACTAATCACGCTATTTTACCACTTACTACTGTTTGGATGTCTGGCTGTACACAGGCTGTGTCCTACTGTCTGAACCCACTACATTATGGCCAGTGTAGCTTGATTTACCTTTATATTTTATTTGTTTTTGTTTATTTCAGCAGAAATAATGAACAATAATTTAAAACATCAAAAGCACTTCAAATCAACCATTCATTTTTGAACTGTGCAATCAAAAATTTGCCTACATTGCTTATCTTAGCGACTGCATAATGGCACATGTTCTTTCCTAATACTGATACTGATATGTTTTAGATGTGAAAGAACCTGGCTTGTTGTTCATCCACTCACATTTAACACTGAAGATTCTCCACAAGCGGGTGTTGTCAGATATCCAGTGGCTTTTGGTGCCTCATAGTGGTGCTTTGCACCAACGACACTCAGTGTCAGTGTTTCTACTGAGCTCAATAAATATTTGTAACTGAGTTAGTTCACATACAACAGTCATGTAGAATTATTTCCACACAACCAATGTAAAAGCAGATGTAAATTGTCTGGGACAGTTTCCATATAAATGTTGGAATCCATGTGGCTATTTGTGATCACATGATAAGCTTTACCTCATTATATGTCATGTTGTGCTACAAACAATTCTGGGATGTTTCTGGTTCTGTGGTGGTTCAGATTGGAATTTAAGTCCTTCCTTATAATACAGACTGACGTCATCTCTACTAAACATTTTTACATAATCATGGGGACACCTAGCATCAATCAGTCATCGTCATGACGATGTTAAGAATTTGGACACTTAAATGGTTCTTTGACTTGTTAAAAGGGCTCTTTGTGTTGTGATTAGGTTTCTTGAAAATGTAGCAGCAAACATAATTCTACAATCACATAACTCCTTTTCAGTACTATATAGATAAACATTAACCATGGTTTTAAATAAAGTTTATTTAAAGAGTTGAATAAACTGAGTTTAAGCCTGTGGCACCACATCAAGTGATTTATTAGCAGTTCTCTTTTTACAGTGTAATAAAATGAAGCAAAGGAAGTGAGCAAGGGAGAGAGGGAAAAAAGCAAAGAGGACTGCAGCTTTTGACTCTAAACAAGTGATTTTCCACGAGACTGAGTCACCTATGAAAGGTAAGAAATGACTGAGTGCCTCATCCATTCGCACAAATGGTATGAATGTGTGTGTCACTAACCAGTGCTAAGAAATTTCTCTCTCTCTCTCTCTCTCTCTCTCTCTCTCTCTCTCTCTCTCTCTTTCTCTCTCTCTCCTCACATCAATAAAATATAACATAAGTAAATTAGCTCCCCCTTTATCCCCCCTTTAAAGTTTTTTATTGGTAAAAAAAAGATAAAGACAATTAAAAGAGTAATTTTAGTTTTCAGTTTGGTTTTTGTATTACTGCTACATTTGAATTAATACTCTTATTTTGACACAGCCTGTTTGTGATTTAGCTGCTGCATGGAGCAATCTTCTCTCTTGTGCTTTGCTTTTCTTCTTTCATTTTAATCTACTTTAAAAGTTAATAGTAGTATTTATTGTTCTGAGTTTAACCTACCAGCAGATTTCCCCTTTTGACACTCATCTCTCCATATGAGACTCCCATGCCTCACACTAATATAACTCTGCTTTCCGCGCACACCAGAGTGATGTCTCTGCAGATGTGTGGCTGGGTTGCCTGTGTTGTAGCTCTAACAGCTGCTCGGTCTGTATGTTTTAACTGCAGCTCTGTGTCAAGATCTGTGTCTGAAGTAGAAGTATAAACTGAATTCCACACTGGCATGTTCAACTTTGGCATATAAACCCTTATAAACTGTTTCTAGTTACCGTTAAAAACACATGATGACATCACCAATTAATTGACTTTCAATTAGTTGCAAACTGATTAGGTCATTGATTTTAGTCAACTAATGCTGGCCTTACATTATTTTCAAATGGTTTCAGATTGAATCTGGCAGTTTCAAACAATGAAGAATGGATCAATAAAAATGTTGCAAAATGACTTATCAAGTTAAGAAGATTTTTTTCTTTTTGCATGACAGTAATGTTATGATTAATTACCTGTAATTACTATGACAAAGGTAAAGAGTGGGTCATTAGTCAGATGCAGAAACAGACACTTATGTAAGACATATAAATATATCTGTATTTTTGCCCATTGAAGAGAAAATGCTGAAAGCTCCATCCACCAATTTCAAATGCAAAACAAAAATTCTGCCTGTAGAAGCAGTTTGCACAGTTGACTTCACTTTGATTCAAGGTAGACAGCATTACTTTCCACATTTCTGTCCACCGTGTGAAGAGAAAAAAAAAATCCTCATGCCCTCATGCAACACACACATTTCACACCCTTTGGCAAAGCAGGTGAGTAAACTTTAAACTCTATTAAGTTCTGTGAGGCCTGCAATGGTCATTTGACCAGCACGGTCAGATGGAGCAACAACCCATGTAATCTCCTGAACGAAGGAAAAATGGCTCACTGTTAGCGCAGTGAGAGAGAGAGAGACCCCTGGACATCAAAGCAAAGCAGCCCACAAGTCCAAGTGCATTTTCTGCCTGTTCTGTTCAGACAGCACATTCAAACTGTATTGCTTTCACCCGCCGACACAATCCAATTGGACAGCCCTTAAGGTGACGGCTGCTTATACTGTTGTTATCCGCTATCCACGCCAATTTGTCCGGCCTCTTTTAAGATAAAAATAAAGTGGAAATGATGACTGCACTAGTTATGTTATACTGGTGCTAACGAAAAGATCTATTTCAGCTGAGTTCAGGGTCAGGCCATTTGATGCAAAGCGCAGGAATGAATGGTACACATAGCACCATAACATCTGTGACACTGTGAAGGCCTGTACAGGAAGGAGAAAAGACAAGATCTAAAGGTTACAAATAAATGTCTCTTCAAGCCATAATTGATCACAAACAAAGTAATTTCAGACTTGTAAGTGATCACTAACCTTCTGTAATGCAAGGTGGAAAAATGTAGGTATATAAACATATATATTTAACTTCCAGTGGTTTCAGTTTTAGTACACCCCCAATTTTCTTCCAGTTTTTCATGCATTTCATGCATCAGCATTTCAATTCCAGGGAACAACGTGAAATAGTTCAAAGACAACAAATGCATACAAAGGTGAGCAGTAAACTGAAATATACAATGTTAAAATGTGCCTTTTTAGTCATTGGTTAACAACGTACTGGCCTGTATGAAAGGAAATATATAAAGGTTTGAAAATTGGTGGACAAAAATTCAAACCATTTATCTTTATAACAGCAGTTTTGTTTCTGCACTCTCTATCACAGTATTTACACAACACTGTATATCTGGATTGCTCATATGACTAGAAAAAGACACTCAATGTAGAAAAACATTAATATAATATTATAACTCTTAAAAGTGAAGCTCTTTCCTTTAGAGAAATTCCAAATAAAGGCGAGTAGAGTTTCCTGCACCATGAAAAGACAAAAGAAACTAGAGAAAACTGAAAAGGTCTGGTACAGGTAGAGGTAAGCCTGGGGTTGTGACAGTTAAAAGCCTTTGATAAGATGGTAAAATGAAAAAGCAGGCTTATCTAGAAGCAGCACTAGCAGGACTACTAGAACATTGGGGCTATTCTGAAAATTGGAGCAGTGAAAAGCTACTTGTTCCATATGCAAATATCACAATATCAATTATCATGACATTTTTACCACATAGGCCACCCCCAGTTCCTAAAAAAAAGTCATAGTTAGAAATATTTCTAAAAAAAAGAAAGATCCCTTAATGCTTTATCATTTATGATTCAAAGACAAAACATCTAATCTATTTTCCTTAAAGAATCATCTCTTTAAATTGGCTGTTCGGTTCTCTAAAGGATCCTTTCTCACCATCTTTATTTTTAAGAGGCCAACTATTGAGCCATGTTTATGTCTAAATTCATAACTTTGTAACTATGACTTTACATGTGTGAAATGCAACAATATTGCAAAGTAGCTTTCACCCAATCCACAACCCCTCTCTCTTTCTCTTTCCCTGTCCCTGTTTTCTTTCCTTCTTTTCTCACCACAGAGTGGACATAATCAGCTGTGACACAAGTGAACACGCTCACCATCTCTACGGTCCCCTCTGTAGACCTCCCACTAACTCTACCTCTCTTTTGCGCTCTCCCTCTTTCCCCTGGCTTGGGCCTCCCCTTTGCCCGGCTACATCAAAATGCCATTAGGCCATCCCAAACACCTTCGTTTCCCCAGCCAGATCCCAGAGCCACTCGGTCAGACTCTTTATGCCACGGCTACTGCCTCCTCTGGTTCGCCACTGTGGCTTGTCTGTCGACAAATAAATAAATATTAAAAAGAAGAAAATATATAAAAATAAGAAAGAATATGTGTGGACTTCTCCAGGGATTTCCAGGTGAGAGAGACAACAAGTGGAACTGTAGAGAGTAATAGAAGTTGGGGGTGGGGTTGGGGGGGGCTGGCACTAAAAGGAGAGTGTGTGGGGTCAACCTTCCCATAATGCATTGTGAACTTGAAAGTGCTTGAAAGTGAGCATCACATGACATTCATAAGTGCTGCTTAGGACCATCTAATTTCTCCTATAAAAAGCCAAAACGTTAAGAAAAAAGGGGGGTCAAAAGGGGTCCCTTTTAACGAGCCAGAATGCAAATGAAAGAGAGACAAGGCGTGGAATAAAATGACAAACGCACCTATAAAGATATGATGGAGTGTCCAAGGCTAACCGTCAATCATGCCACTCATTAGGTCTTGCAGTAATTAACAGCAGCATCTGCCGTTAGAGAAAATCTCCTCTTTTCGATCCATCTCTCCATCACTCCTCTCTGAATCAGGGGTTTTAAATCATCAGTCTTTCATGCTCTTTTTCCCCCTACTGACACCAGCCACTGTGGTTCATGGCCCAGTGCACCAGGCTCTAAAGAAGCATTTAGAATTAAATTCCACAGATTAAGCTTTATTCTGTTGAAAAATCACTCCAAATATGCAGTGATATTTTCACATGATGTATGAAAGATAGAACTAAAAGGGAATTTTTTTGAGCAATGGATTCCTGAGGAAAGTGCTGACCAGCAAGACACATTGTGTGCAATTATTTCCATGCCGTCAAAAACGGAATAATATAAGCCTGTGAAAAATGCCATGGTGGTCGGGCAACGCAATGGAGAATTAGCGTGTTTTTTGGCCTGATAATCTTCCGTGGTTACTGTGAATCAGAAATTGAAATGTCTGTGCTCCACCTTTGATGCCATTTGAACCTTTTCTTGCATGTACTGTAACTTTATCTGGTCAGTATTAATAGAATTCAGTGGAAGGGAAATGGATGGGTATGAAAACAGGAATAAAAAAGCCAAACATTGAAATGGAAGAAATATGTCTGATTCCCTAAAGAATCTTTTAATGGACAGTTCTTCAAAGAATCATTAAATGTAATGTGGCATAACTACTGGGGTGAGTAAAGAGTCTGAAATCCAAAGATAATATACCAAATGAAATACTGGATCAGTCAACCTATGAAGCTATGAAAGGGTTTTTATAGTACTTTTATTATTATTATTATTATTATTATTATTATTATTATTATTATTATTATTATTATTATTATTATTATTATTATTATTATATAAAGATTGTGATGAACTATTATTGTTAGAAACTAATGCTGAACAAAATGACCTCAAATCATTGTCACGATTAACTGACCATTTTACTTTGATTTCGATACTTTGATACTTATTAAGGAATTATTTCATTTTTTTTTTTGTTGTTGTTTTTTAGTGACAAGGTCACTTGGTCACTTCTATGCTAAACCAGAGAAGTTAATGGTGTTTGAATGATAGAGCATCAATATTTAGGATTTGGAAATAACTGAATATACTCATATGAACTATAAATTATTCCTATTTATTGAGTATTACACAAAATTACCCATATGAACAAGATTGTGTTGATTAGAGTTTCTTAATGTCAATTTGAATTATTTGCCCAGGCCTAACAAAAAAATGACCAAAGAATTTCCACGAATCATTACTACTTAAGAGCTGTTTATGAATCTAAAGGGTCATTTGAATTGTCTTGGTTCTATATAAAACTTGTTTGGTCTGTAGTTTAGAGAACCTCCACATAATGGAAATGTTCTATACCACACGAAGGTTCCTCCTAGAAACCTACATACAAGCCAAGAGCCATTTAGGATCATTTATTTTTAAGATTTTATTGGGTCACATTTTTATGTGATTAAATATTCTTTTTATGTGATTCCTTTAATCTAAAGGAACTTGCAAATTGCAGTCTTTGTATTCTTTTTAATACATCATCTGTTTTCACTCACCAAGATCTGCACAGAACTAGAACTTGGAACATTTACTTTAAGACAGATATGCACAGTTCTTGGTTGACTTTTGTTAGCATTTCCTGGAAATTCATTTTCTTGATTTTAAAAGACAAATCATCATTGTGATAATGGATGGACAGGAAGCCATAAATGCAATGAAGCCATAGGTAGACACAGAGTGATCAATGGTAAACTCATATCACATGATTAAAAAGTCTAAAAACGATACTGCCATAATTGAAGGAAGGTTACAAAATACAGTGTGTTCAACTGTCCCGATACATCATATCAAATTCCGTATCTTCCGACATTTGCGCAGAATGCCATCGCTTTTCACTCGCTGCTTGTTTTGACATACAAATCCAGCATTTGAATGACTTTAATATTGGCCTAATCAATGGCTGGTGATCTTTTGATGGGCTCTATTCAATCTGGTGAGGGTCAGCTGTGTCTAAGCTTCATAAACAGAATAATGGTAAATGATTACTCCTCGCCATCATGTCCCAAACTGAGCCCCACTAATGAAGAGAAATGGCTGAGTTTTTTGGCTGCGGCTGCCAGCTGCCATTTGAAGAGGCGAGCAGCCGAGATTAATGGCGACCAAGCCTGGCTGTGTGGCTATGATGTGGTCAGAGGCCCAATCGATAGCACGCATACACACTACAGGAACATGCGCGACATTACACTCTCGCAAACAAAAACCGAACACACCGACACTTACTCTTTTACAACTACACACAGGCCTGCATACCCTCCACCAAACTGAGCACACTCGCACACTCGCGTACTTATACACTTCTACTGCATCATCCCTAAGTGGAGTGATGAATTGACGACATTTGAAGACAGCATTGATCACTCTCTTCCCCGTGTTCCTCTCGACAGTCTACAGGGGTCACGGCGAATTTAACAAGTGCTACACGTTATTGTCCATCTGTTTCGGGAAAATTGTTTCGTTAGGCCTTTGCGACATTATTTATGACTTTCATTATGATGCTGTGTATGTGCACACTTGTACCGGTACCAAAGGGGAACAAGTGCTCTATGTGAACATAAAAAACTCTGCATAAGGACACAATTTGTAACTACTAATGGACATTAAAAAGTGCCTCGGGTTCTGCCTATCCCTGAAGGAGGGATAAAGAAGAAAGAATGAGAGGATTCAGTCTATCCCACAGAGCAGAGCACTTAGCCAGGCCCAGCACGTTGAATGAAGAACAGGCGTTGTGTGTATTACTCGTGGCCGTAGCACGCTTAAAAAAAATGAAGGTACCAGAAAGGGTTCTTTGAAGCAATCCCACAGATTGGTTCCCAAATTTGTAAATGAAACTTATGATTTTAAAACACCTCCGTCATGTAACCATGACTTTTTTCCAGGTGTTTTGCTTTGTTTTAGCATTTCTTGGAGTGATGTATTTACTTTTTTAAGTTGGAAAAAATACTGTTTTCTTAAACAACACCTGTAATATTGGTTTTTGCTTATTCAACAAAATAACCAACCTTTTACTCTCTACACTTAATCCTCATTTGCATGAGCCTGAAATGATTCATAACTGGACACTGTCTACATCAGGGGTGGGCAGTTCTGGTGCTGGAGGGCCAGATTCCTGTTTCTGCTGGTCAAGCACATTTGATTCAATCCTGATTATTGCCAGGTTTAGTGTGTGTGTTAGAGCAGCAAACTATGCCTCCATTGCCCACCACTAGTCTGCACTGATATATTAATAAACCCTTTGCTAGATTTCCCAGTAAGAAATATCCTTTATAATGGTATCGGGCATGTTCAGCCATGCAGGATGTTCAGCCATGTACACACCCAGCTGATTAACCCATATTTAAAAGCACATTTTGATCTGAATATGAATCTGAATGTGGAAAACGTAACAGTTGCATGACTTTCAGAAGAAAAGTAGATTTCTGAGCAAACACACAGTTTGCTAAAGTAAATTATGTAAATCTTATTTAAACCCATTACTTGTGTTGCTTCTTCTAGTTGAATTAGTTTAATGTAACTATAAGTCAAATGCAGTATTTAAACATAAAAACAATAAGTGTTGGTCAAAGTTTATTGTTGAATGGTGAAGGGAGCATCACAATGAACACTCTCTCTACAAGTTAAGATAATCTTAAAATTACAATTCTCCCAAGCAAAATGCTCAATTTTTTAATGCATTCTTTATTTAAGTTGACATTTCAGTGTTGACATTGCAACATTGGGAATGAGCGGTGCGTTTGTAAAGTGCTAATCAGTTTTGGAGTTTTTGCAAAGAAAAAATCCTACTTTTTAAAAAGTTTAATAAGCAAGAAACAGTGCATGTTTTATCTTTGTCTTTATGAGTTGAAAAGTAAAGCAAGCAAAAAACTGGCAAACTTTTTTTGATATCATTACAAAACTGATATGTTTTTTTGGCTGCAGCTCATCCCTAACCAGACACATTCTGCAGGACTCTGCACCTTGCTCTTATTTTTTTTTCTTTAAAATAATCCCTCATTTTAAGTAAATAAAAAGTAGCTTTGCTTTCAGCGGCCAGCTTCTGTCTGCTAGCACCATGCCATGCTTTATAATTATTCATATGAAATGCGCTGCCACTGTTGATGTGCAATAGTCTTATTTTCTGCTTCAGTCACCAGTGCACATTTGTATTTTCATACAGCGAGCCACTCGTTACGTAAGGCAATTTTCTGCCTTCTTAAGAAAGACTGTCTGCTGTCCTGCATTAATGAGAGAGGGGGGAAAGAGGGAGGGGGAGTGAATGAAAAGAAAGAGGGAGGGGAACAGAAAGAGGGGAAGGGTGGGACGAAAAGGCAAGTAAATGAAGAGTGAAGAGAAATGTCAAGAGAAAAGAGTTGTATGGAAAAAAAAAATCGAAATAAACGTAAAGTTTTGCTTGTTAACAAAGCACTCAATTAAATCATTTAAATACATCGGAATAAATTGTACATTCTGAACTGATGTGTTGGAGAGTGGTAATTTAACAATTTCCATCTAAACGCTAGTGAATTAAACCAATCCTTCATCGAATTAATCAGGGAAGCCTGAACAAATCTACACTGTGACTGGAGATGACAGACCTGTTAACAAACCAGTGTTTTTTTCTCTAATATTCTAAAGTTGAAATCTTCTTGAAAGGCCAAAACATATGTGAAATATTGTTGCACACAATTTAGGCAGCTGCATAGTATGATTCAGGTGCACCTAAAAAACATTATTATTATGAAAAAGTTCATCATTTCATTAAAAAATATATATATATTTTTTTAACTTATATCTTTTACAAATATTTTATATTCATTACATGTAAAGGGAAATATTTCAAGGCTCTTTGTTTAACTTTGGATTAGTCTTGGTTTTTAAGTGATGAAAATCAGAAATCGAGTATCTCAAAATAGTAAATAATCATAAATAAATAAATGTAATAAATTAGTAATCAGACAGTGTCAACATTAAGAAGGGCTTGAAATATGTCACTTTATTTTTAATGAGTTTACATTTTTGATCATTTGATCATTGTCCTATAAAGCTGCCATTTCTGAGATGTTAAGGATTTGTTGCAACAACAATGGCAGATATAGTAAACATATGAACAGTAAACAATATGAACCTGTTAATTCATAATTATACAGACTGGAGTATAAATACAGTTTGAAACAGGTTTAATATAGATTAAAAGACAGACTGAAAATATCACATCCTCTGTGTATTACAATAAAATTGTAAGCAAATATTAGCTCCGGGCGAACATTGTTATACACTGTTATGTTTTGTTTTATAATGTATAAAATATTGTTCTGACGCTGTCACACGCAAAAGACATATCTCTATTTTTGTCATTCTTTACTTTCTGACATAGTTTGAACCTGTCAGATATGTTGTTCTTTATGTCATGATGAATGGACCAGTAGATAAGCTCAAAAATAAAACTTTTTTACATTGACGTCCTTTGAAAGTTAAGAAGGTTTTTTGCTACTCCTGCAAAGCCCATGATTTGGATACAAGGCAGAACAGTGATACATATTTTGCTCTATGAAGAAATGCATCAAATTTTGTCACCACACCTCAATCATCTGTTTAAGTAAGACTATGTTGAAAACTGAAAAAACTACTTTGTCCTTAAAAGTAAATACATTAGCACTGAGCATTTGCAATGCTGATATTCATCCCTCTCTCCCACTGTTCTGTTACCAGTGGGGATCTTCTGTCCAGCGGGGGGAAGCCTAATTTCACACACCTTAAGCACCACTGTTCTCCGGGACGTTACACACAGGCCACTGGGTCAGCGGCCCGTGGACACCACGTGGGATCTACCAGCATGTTCCTTTATTGCTATTTCATTCAACAGCTTCGGGCTTCGAGCTGGCTTATTGAAAAAGTGTATTTTAGATTTGACGCATAATTACAGGACCACCGTTTCCCTGCCAACAGGCGGGCACATTAAACCAGCATCA